>PTEX01000193.1:1108109-1331754 GCA_003342815.1 Eudromia elegans
GAGCCGCGCCGGGCAGCGCGGGGCGCGGGGGCCCGGCCGGGGCGCTGCTCGCGAGCCCCCGCGCGGTGCTCACGCCGCTCTCCTCCCGCAGGTGCATGAGGCAGGAGCGGCCGCCCGAGGTGCCCGCGGCGCCGCCGGAGCCGGGAAGCCGAGGCCCGGCCATCGGGTGCTTCCCGCCAATGCCCRCGGCGGGCGCACGCCCCACGTCGCTGCCAGTCCCCGCGGCTCCGGGCTGAGCCCCGGCCTGCGCCGCAGCCGCCGCCGCCGCCGCCATGGGCGCTGCACTCTCCACTGGAGCCGTCGTCGCCATTTCCTTTAACTGCGTCATCGCCCTGCTCATCCTCATCCTCTTCCTCATCCTCTGCAAGGCCTGCAGGACCCCGTCCTGCCCCAGGAAGAGCCCGTCCTCCGACACGGACGAGACGAGGAACGAGGAGAAGTACTTGCTGCAGCCGTGAGGCGCTGCCCGCTGCCGCGGGGCTGGGGACGCGCTGACGGACCCGCACGAGGGCGAGCGCCACGAGAGACAGCGTGAGCACTGTGGGGACGTGGGCCGCTCGCCGGCACCGAGAGCCAGGGCAGACCCTGCGTCCTGCAGCTTTGGTGGCTGCCGTTGCTGCAGAGGCCCGCGGGGACGGAGGAGAGGCTGCACATGGAGGAGAGGCCGCCAATGGGCAGGAGGGCAGCACCAGACAGGGCCCTGCAGCACGTGGCCCCATCCCACGGCCGGCTCTGCCTTCCGCCTGGACGGCCGCCCAGCCCTCGCCGTGGCGCCCACCTGAGCGGGGCTGCACGGGCTGCAGGGGGCTGGCGCGAGGCCTCTGTGCCTCCCTGTCCCATATGGGCCACCTGGCACCAATGCTGCTTGGCACTGTCCGTTCGAGCCCGCTCTGCCCATGGGGCCGCTCCAGTGCCAGCTCCAGCGGTGCTGAGCGCGGGGCAGAGCTGGGCAGKGCTGCTGGAAGCTGGGGGCAGGAGGGCGGTGCGGGAAGAGCTGCCGCACCCAAGGGTCTTCCTGCCCACTCACTTGGGGCACGTGGCCGGTGCCACTGTGGGGGTTGGTGCGGCTTGGAGCGGCCTCCGGGCCCCGGCTGCCTCCGTGCTGTGCAGCGGGGCTGGCGTGGGGCCGGGCAGCGGCCGCTGTGGTCGGGGCTGCGGCGCAGGCCGTGCTGGGCGCAAGGGCCAGGCCCCTCCGCGGGCACGGCCAGGCTTGGGATCCTTTCCCATGGGGCTGCCCGCCGTCGGGTGTAGCGAACGTGTCCCTAGGTAGGGGTGTTTTTACTAGACTAATAAACCGACCGTAGGACCCGTGTGGCGTCTCCGAGCCCCCGTCCTGGGGGAGGCACCGTGTCTTGTGCRTCCCCCAGCCCTGAGCGGGCACCGCGGGGGCAGAGCCAGTGGCCCACGTCCGTCGGGGTGTGACGCTCCCAGGGGAGGTGGGTGGCGCAGGTCCCCCCCACAGACACACGCGGTGACACGCGGCCCCCGGCGGCGACAGGCGGCTCATCAGCATGCAGCGAGGCCAGCGCGGCTCCGKCGGCCGCCCGCAGCAGCTCATCCCGCTGCTGCCCCATGCTGGGCGGGCGCCACCGAGCGCAGCAGCTGCCACCCGCACGGACAGCAGCTCCGGGCGCCACATGGGGAAGAGCCTGGCAGGGCGACGTGCGGCCTCCCCAAAGCCTCCCTGCGCAGCGGGGCCTTTGGGCGCTCTGTTTATTGGCCTGCACACACAGCGCTGCGTGCCGCTCGTCGCATCCCAAGCCGCAGGGCTCGCGCGCGGCCCCCGGAGCTGCCGCCGCCGCTCACTTGGCTGCTCGGCTCGCCGGCTCTCTCACCAGGTTGAGCAGCTTGTCCAGCTTCGCGATTTCCACCTCGGGGCCCTTCTTCACCTCCTGGCCCTTCTTCTCCTGTGGGAGAGCAAGCAAGGCAGAGCGGTCAGCGGAGAGGAACACACAGGGCCCGGCGGTGTGGAGGGTGCTGGAAGATGCTGCACCCCGGTTCCTCCCTGAGCACCCCTGCTTCCACCTGGGAACACTCCCATTTGGCACAATCGCCCCATTTCTTGCCGGACTCCAGCACAGGGCAGGGCTGTGCTTCCATCCCAAGCTCAGCGCCCTCGGTGGCTCCGCTCAGCCCCAGAGCGAGCGGTGCTTCCACGGATGGCCCCGTGCTGGCTGCGCAGCGTGGGAGGAGCGACTGCAGCTCCGCACGGCTCCCCGGGCTGTTCCGGCACCCCACGCTTTCCTGAGAATGCTGCCTTGCCGTCTGACGGCCTCCGCCACCCTCCTCGTGCTGCCCCACGTGCGGGCTGAGCGGCAGGGACGGCACCGCTCGGTGCCAGCTTCAGCGCGCCCGGAGCCCCGTACGGATGAGGAGGGTCCAAGCCTGGGCAGGCAGCGCCCCCCCTGCAGCTGCATCCCCTGGCCCGGCCYTGGCAGAGCGGTGCAGAGGCAGTGAGGGGGAGCCGTGCAGCGGGGCGGGCTGCTGGAGACCCCCAGGAGCCCCAAACCGGCCCATAACGAACCCTGTGCCCGTGATACGGAGGCGTTTAACCAGAGTCACTGCTTCTTGGTGGGGGCCGTCCCTCTCGCACCCAACAGGGAAGTGCCAAGTTAATAAAACCCTCTCATAAAGCCCGTKATGCTGCCCCTTTTCAGCAACCCTTTTCTTCTGCTTTTCTTCCCCCCATTGGTGGAATAATCACAGAACATCCGTGTTGAGGTGCGGATTAAACAGGACGTGTTTCCGTTCGGAAGCAGGACGGGACCTGCGGGCCCAGCTGCGTGACCTGAGCCCCTTCGTGGCCACCCCGGTGACCCAGGGTGCCGGCTTCCCATGAAAGAGCAATTTAAGCTTCCGCTTTGGAAAGGGATGAGGCACTTCGGGAAGGCACCAGCACTGCTGACGCTCCTAGGGGTCTCCTTGTTGYACTCAGTGGGAAGAGGCATCCGGCTGCCAGGCTGCCACAGCGTCCTTGCTCTCTTGGCTGCCTAAGTCCCCTGGTAAACGCAGCACAGTGGGGTTGCCCCCCGCCTCTTCCCTTCACTAAGAAGGAGGCCCCTCCACCTCAGGAGAGCAGGGCTGTGCCTGGTGCCCAGCAAAGGCTGGGGCTGCAGGAGACCTCGCCTTGCCCCTCCTACAACCAAGGCTGGTCAAGGCGCAGACCTCAAGAGCGAGGGCTCCCTCATTAGCAAAATACACCAGTGATGGGCCCGGAGGATCCATTGGATGGGGACAGAGACTTCCCTGGGTCATTTCGGATGGAGRGACCAAAGAGACGCAAACTCTGCTGCTAACACAGTAAGATTTCCCACGCCAGCTCCACGTACCACCAAACGAACATGCATCTCCGAAGGCCCTATTCCTATTGCGACCCAACAGTGTCACACTGCAGGTGACCCTGGCAGAGGGCCGAGGCAGCGGAGTGCTGGGATAATGTCTGTACCAGGAGCACGTTCGGGCTCTCCAGAAGCCCATTTACATACGGCAGCAACGCGCTTATCAGCCGTTGGGAGCTGCACTCGCAGCCTGATTCGACAGCGTTGCTCCTGGCCCGCTGAAGAATTCGCTGACAGGCTGGCGATAAGGATTTAGGCGTGTTTTGCTACTGTTTGGAAATAAATGACGCAGGAAATGTTCTGCTGGCAGGGAACGAATCCTGCGGAAAAGCCCTGGGGATGGCCGGGTCATTCAGGCGTCAGGAACCACACGGGAGCCTGGGGCTTCCCGCCTTCGGGGCTGAGGCACCGGGCGGTCCAGACGCTGCCCCYGTGGATGCGCATCCCTCTCTGTCCAGCTAAAGCCGGAGCTGCTGAGGCCAAAGAGCTCTCCGTGAGACCCGTCTGGTGGCCCCAGGTCCCCGCAGCCTCCCTGAGTGACCCACTCGGGTGCTCGAAGCACCGCAGCCAGCAAGGTCACCGGGACGGGACCAGCCCGCTCGCTCCAGCCCGGCAGCACCCGGCACGACCCCACGCTCGCCGCCCGCGCCGTGTTTCCTCTGCAGGCAAAARCAGTCACAGGAGGAGCCAACCTCTTCCCCACACGTTCTTTCTGGCTCCAGTGYATCGAGGAGTTCGGCTCAGCCGACTCAGGAGCTCTTGCTTTACTACCCAGGGCTGTGGTGTGATCTGCAGAGACCCTTAGCAGGGTGCTTGGCAAACCSGAGGCAGCGAGCAGCCAACGCGTGGCGGTGGGGCAAGTTGTGCTAACAGCGTTTCGGGAATGTCAGCAGCACCAAACTCTGGCAGAGGCAGCGCTGCCAGCTGGAAGAAGACGAGGAGCAGGAGACCTGAGGAGRGACCTGCACAGCTGCTGCACTCACAGGATTCAGCCCCACGAGGATCCCTGGTGAAGGATTTGTCCTCAAAGGCACTTGCTAGCTGGCCTGATCCAAGCCTATCTCCTGGCTAAGTGCAAGTGTCTGATAAACACTTAGTGCTACCTGCTTAGCCTGTCTCGTACACAGCCTGGCCACGGCAGCCCCCAGCAGGGCTGCGGGCACTGCAAGGCACGGGATGGCCAAGACCACGGTCGTCTTGTGTCTCATAGGGGCTTCAGCACTGAACTTCTCCAGCTGGGCGGCTGAAGGAGCGGGTTGGCTTCCAGCCATGCYGAGCGCTCTCTCCGCTCGCTAACTTCAGAGCCTTGAGCGATGTCTCTTACACACCACTAATTTAGGCACCTAAATATAGCCATAAGAAGTCCAAATTTAGCAGTCGTGCATGAAAACCTGAGCGAGCACAGAGAGCGCCCGGGGCGGTCCATGAGCTCCTCCTTGCTGGGCATTATAACAACGTTTCAATCTGAATTCACCACCAGTACCAAGAGCAAAAACCTCCACACATATCAGAAACAGTCCCTAGAGAGCTTTCCAATCCATCCAGGAAGCCCCCTGAAGCAAACGAAGAGATGCTGCAGGGGCTGGACGTAGTATGCGGATTAAGCCGTGTCCTTGAGCCACCCGAGTGTGAAATCTTCCACTTCTGCCTCTTCCACAGGCAGGTTCACRCTGGGCATCTGGCGGCAGCCCTCAGTTCAGATATCACCAGACCACAGCCTTCAAAGCGAGGGCTGCATGTGAAAGCTMTTGCCAGACGCTGAAGTCCGGAATGGACCAAGGGAATAACGCCGTCTCCGCCCGGCACTGATCCTGCGCAGCGGGAAGGTAGGGTAGGAAGGCTGAGCAACGGGCTCTCTCCTCCTGGATTAAACCCGGCCGGGTTTTGCCAGCCCYGGGCCGCCCTGGCTGCGAGCAGCGTGGAGGTGCGTGAGTGGAGAAGGGATTTTGATCAACGCGGCGTTGCCTCTGGGCATCGCTGCTCTCCATCCCTGAGGACAGCCAGGAGCMGCCGCGTGGAAGGGGGCAGCTGGGTGAGATGAGAGCTCTGCTCGCCAGGCTCGCCGAGGGGATTATCAGTTCCCACATTTAGCAGCAAGCCCTGAGGAAAATCAGTGTGTGCTCAGCGTGCAGCATAACCCCATGGACAGAGCTCCTCAGGCCGCGTGAAAGGGACGGAGGGAAGCAGAAGGCCCAAGGGYTTTGCCTAGTTAACAGCCCTTTAATTAGCTATCAGCAGCACTCAGCAGAAAGCCCTGTCACCAAAAGCCTGCCTCCGAGTTGTATATTATAACGGCAAATGTAAAACCCAAAAGGGGCATCAGCCCTGCTGTTTAGCCATGAGATATCCCCAACACAAGGGAGAAGGGAGGAAGGCAGCGGCCCTTTTTTCCCTTATTTCAGGTTTATGTTGCTCTCACTGTACGGCAGCTCAGGAAGCCAGTACGGATTAGAGTTTAAACCCTAATAAACCCTAAACAGAAACAACCAGACGTGGACAGGCAACTCCAGCCATGCTGTAGTGCTGCCGTGSTGCTCGTGAGAAATCCTCGCAGAGCAACGGGCAGCACATTTTAAGGCACAACTTTTACTCTGTCTTGCAATGCTGCTTTCTTGGAGTGCCCTTGTTAACGTGTATTGCCTGTGATGACAGCTTTAAACTGCCTTGAGAAAGCTCAGCTATTTTGTCTCCCGGAACACAGCATCTTCTTCATAACTTTTGTTTTACTGGGTTTTAAATATAAAAATCTTTCTGTAGAAGACATTCTTTTTTTGCTAGTAACATAGAACTGTGAATATTCTTCACTATGGGTAAACACAAGCATGCAGGAAACACAGTTTTTCTCTGAATAGAGGTGATGTCATATATTTAACAACTCTAAATGCCAATGGCACTAAACCTGTATTTCTACTGATACCGTTGGGACTACCAAAAGAGTTCAGCTTGCAGTTGAATGCCAGGCTGCAGTGCTCGCGCTCTCCTTTCCTCCACAACTTGAACTCAGGGATGCTCCCGAAATAGCACTAGATATTTCAACTGCGTGAACAATTGTGTCATCCCGACGACACCGTCTAGCGTGTAGGTTTCATCTAAATCACAGTGTCATTGAAGCTTGGCTAGGAGAGGCTCTCAAGTCCCGCTACTCTGCCTTGGTCCATGGCAGGAGCTAGGTTTAAATCGCTTCTGACAGCTGCTGATCCAGCGGTTGATGCGGTACTCGGCTGCCTGGCACAGCACGACCTGAGCAATGGATTTTCACACTCTGGTCCCATCACCTGCATGGCCACGTCTTTAAAACCCCTCRGTGATGCCAGCCCCTGATGATGATGCCCAGCGCTTCTCTCAAAATCTTTGCCCTCAGCCTCATGCTACAGCCTCAGAGCGCTGCCCTCCTCACCCCTCACCAGCCCGGCCCTGCCCTCTCTGCCCCCCCAGCTGGCCACGTTGTCCCCGCTGCTCTCCTGCTCATCACATCTGCCAACGCGGTGCCCCGAATCGCAGCCGAGGCCTTGGCGCCGCTCAGCAGTGCGGAAGCATCAGCTCCTGTGTCCTCTTTCTCACACCTCTCGCTTGCAGTCCTGCACCAACACCTGGGTTTTCTGCTTTGGCAGTGCGCTGCTGGCTGGTGTTCGAGGTCTTCTGCAAGCCTCTCCAGCCAGTTATTGCCATTTCCCTTTCCTCTCCTCATACTTCGCCTCTGTCCTCACTGAAGTGCATCCTGTTTATTTCAGGCCATGCGTCCAATTTACCACAAATTAAACGCCTTGCACAGAATCGTTGCCTGCTGCACAGTAAACAGCCAGGCAAATTACAAATACCATGCAAATCCTCCCAGGCCTGAAAACTAGATACACTCCTGCTCTGGACTATGTGGGAATTCACGCTAAATCACTCAATTAAGGACCGAGTTAGGATACAGCATGCAAATCAAGGCTTAAAAGGAGTGAGCAAGAAGCTGACCACAAGGCAAGAGCATGGGAAATCCTGCAGCCCGAGGGGCTGCTTTCCCCAGGATCCCACCTTCTAACAGCAGCTGAGAAATCAGTTCCTGACCCAGAGAGCTGCAAGGACCCGCTGTAACCCGCCACGGCACCTCTGTGCTCTGCAAGTTCCCATAAACAGCGGATGTGAAGCCTTTCCTGAACACCTCCTGGGCACGGTGCTGTTTAGCGGAGGATATTCATCGCTGCCTGCAGCGGTGCTGGGGTGTCTAACACCCTCCCCGTTCGTGTTGGGTGGGCAACCAGTGGCACCACAGCAGGGCCAGACCAGGAGCACGGAGATGCCTGGAGCCTCGAGAGAGCGGATGCTCACGGAGCACCACGTTTTCTCCTGGGACACAAACAGGCCTGCCCTGAGGAAACCCTCAACCCAGTCAGCAACTGGGGGAACACCATGGGGAACCATGGGGAATACCCAGAAGGGGCAGAGCTGCACACTGGCTCCCTGGCACGGGGCAATGGCAATGGGGATGAAGATGAGTATGGGCATGGGGGTGCTCCTGTCCCACCAGCAGAGCCACGGAGCTGTCTGAGCCATCCCTACCGACGTCTCCCTCAGGTTCTGGGTCTTTTGCTACTGTCTGCAGATGAAGACAAGGTGCAGCCTGACTATAAAAAAGCAGATTTAGAGCCTGTGCTCAGGCTAAGCTGCCCAGCCGGGAGGAAGTTATTTTAATGACAATCCCATCTTAAGACGCTGGTCTGGCTCTAGCCCAAGTCCTTTTACTAAGCTCCTTGACATCCTGTTTAGAAAAGTATTATTAAAATCTAATTGCTTCATGCATATATTGCTGTTTTAATTATAACAGAAACAGAAGAGAGACATGAACAGTAATCAGTCTCTTTGATGCTAATACACACCCGAAGAAGGAACTAGACACAGGAAAAGTCAATCCAACACCATCTACTGAAAGCAGAGGATATATTCCTAGTGCCTACCCATGCTGCCAACAGCACGGTCACCATGCAGCCAGGGTGGCCTCTCTGAACTGCACTGAGTCACGGAGCAGGATGCTGTACCTGAATTAATTTTATGTGTTTGCTGTCTCTCTGTTGTACCGAAACATAATTACTTCAGTGCCATAGAACAGCTATATCCATCTGCTCAGCTGGCTGCTGAAACTAATGGAGCTTCTCTGCAAAAGAGTACAGCAAAACAAAGGCAAGCTGTGAAGAAAGCAGCACGGCAACCATCAAGCTCCTTGAGGTGAGCAGTTCCCAGGGCAATCTCTCCATCACTCAAGTCCCACCAGTACCACCAATGGAGCGAGGAGAACCAGCAGCCTACGGCCTGAGCAAGACAGCGGCCAAGCTGGCAGGAGCAGATACTCAACAATTACATGTTAGATTTAAGGTCTGGAAGGAGTCTATTAGCATAGGTTAACTGAAGYTGAGCACATGTCTAGCACAATGAGGGCAGACGAGCTACATTAAAGCAACTRTGCTACAAAGTCTGCTCCCTTGTGAGGCTGACAGCAAGATAGAGCCCCAGAAGGACGAAAACCAGCCTGCTTCTGTACGCCAGCAAAAATGCTTGATCCTTGCCCCATGCTCTGTGCTGCTGGAGGTGGGCCAGAGGAAAATGTTTGGGCAACTGCTGCACTGCCAGGGTCCTCGAGGTCCCTTGGAGGCCATATCACCTTGACAGAGATAGGGGAGACCTTTGCACACCTCCTTCTGGCTGTAGATTTTCCTAGATTTCCTCTCAAGAGAAATTATTTCTTCCCAAGCTCTCCTGCTTCCATTCTGATCTGAGCCCATGCATGGATCTTCTTGGCATTGTCCAGGTGTGAGGAGCTGCCTGAAACCCAGGCRTGTTGCCAGGCTGCAAGTATGGCAGGAAGCAATAAAGGGTGAAAAAGAATCTGATGACATTTCAGGAGCCCTCAGGATGATAACCAAAATTGTTCTTTTCCATCACCATGGAGGAGATGCCTAAACTGATCTAGAGGGATAGTGGAAACAATTGCTTGATAGAAATAAAAGCACTTTAAAAGAGTCGATTGGACTAAATCAGCTGTCACCTGCTTTCATCCCACCATGGAGAGAGACAAAGAAGGGAACGGGATGAGCAGGCAGAAGAAATCATAGGGCCAGAAACGTGAGTGYTCTGCTAGAAGGGAGTGCGAAGAGGTAGGGGGGCCCAGCACCCCTTCGTCCAAGACATGAGCACATCTCACCCACAGAGCACCCTGGCCTGAGGGAGGTCTCAGCTCTTACAGAGAATCCCCCATTTCTCCTTCAAAACACTTAACTGCAGCTCCTGTTTGTGACATGCCCTGAGATGCAGACCCCAAGGACACACGACGCTGTCACCAGGCTTTGCTGCTCGTGTTCTTCCCCTCCACCGGGGATGGGCTGGTCAGCATCATTCAAGAACAGGGTGAAATGCAGCCCGGGGAGGCTGCACCTCGTGCGTTACTGCACGGCCAGCACTGCACAAGCACCCGTGCACCAAGARATATCCTTTAAAGAGACGTTTTCATAGCTGGCAACTGAGTAGGAAACAGAAGAAAGACAGAAAGGAGCCACTTGTGTTCAGAAAATTAAATCCAAATTTAATTCCAGTAATTATACTGTCATTAACACCCTATTTGCCATAAAGAGGCATAAAATCCCCGTGTGAGAAATGTATTTGCTCCAAAGGTGAGAAGAAGGTAATTGGGGAAATACTGCCATTTTTTTTCCCTCCACTACAAAATCTCTAAGTAGTCTGAAAGGTTATTGCTTGTAATTTAACTTCCCCAGTACGGATCTGTAAACGAGTCAGACAARCCAAAAATCCAGCAAAGCCACACAGAGCCTGAAACAGAGCTGATTTATTCCAGCATCCCCCGATTTACCTATAGACAACTGCAATGTTTCCTAYGTGAGCAGCTACTGCTGCTAATGCAACACGAGCCGAAGTCTCGCTGCTCTCGCAGCCGAACTCGTACCGCGCTGGAGCCCTTGCTGAGCTGCTCCCCGGGCCCGGGGCCAGGCCTGCGAGCTGTGTGACAYCAGCACAGCCACCACGCAAACAGATGCAAGAGAGCTGGGAGCCCAAGGACTGCTTATCAGGCGCAAGCAGGGAATTATCAGCGTAATGCTGAGTCCTTGGATTGCAGGAACCTAACCCSAGCTCTGCACCGCGGCAGGATCAAAGGCAGGCAGAACTAGCTCTGACAGATGTTTTAGGTACTTTGTGCAGAGCTTTACTGATTTCTCCTCTGATCTCAGTCCATCTCTCCAAAATTTCAAGGTCATGTGGAAATCCGGTCCAAAGGCCGTTTCGAAGCCCTCATGATGCTCCATAGCCCCAGACCTCCTCCAGACTTCAYAGTGAGACCTCTGCTCGCTCATCCAAGGGACGAATGCACACGTTGAAATGACAGTGGGCACAAACACTAACCTCCCCAAGAGAGATCCACTGGCTTCTCAGAAACGGCAGCCAAAGGTGACCGCAAACACGACTGCTCTTTTGGACGTTTTATTCAGCCTGCTGCTCATCCTACTCCTGCAGCACCTTTACAAAGCCCCGGCTTAGCGGGGTCAAGAGCCTGTCACRAGGATCTGCAGCAAGCGCCTGAGGAAAGGCAATAGCCACATGTAGATTCCCTCAGGAGAGACACGTAAAGCCAAGGATGGATAGAGGGATTAGGGTGTTAACCACACTCCAGCTCAGCGTAATGCTATGGAGCGAAGAGGAGTCACCAGTCTAGTAAGAGGACTAAATGTTCAGCATTTCTTGTCATTCAATGGACACAGTTTTAGCRGCCTCCTCCAGAAGGCTGCAACACAGGCAGGAGCACAAAGCTGGAATGTGCTAATCAAGACACACAAGGCCAACGTAAGTGACTTTGGGAGGCAGAAGGAGATAAAGAGGGTGGATCTCTCTCGGCTCCTGTTCTTGGTGCTGTGTGGTGTCACACACTTCAGTGTTTCAGTCACTGGAAACAGGAAAGAAGCTTCCTAAGGAGTATATAAATAAGGACACGATGGCTGGTGCTCATTCAGAGGAGCATCAGCACCTCTGTTCACTGCCCTGGGTGATGAAAGTGGATTGCAAAAAGTCTTCATCACAGTTAACGTGCAGGAGAGCTCCAGTTTGACCTAAGGGAAGAGAGGCAGAAAACGGTTCAAGGACTGAACTGAGATGCTGAGAAACTGGACTGAGTCCAGTGAGACCAGGGACTGGAGCATCTGTCCTGTGGGAAGAGTCTGAAGGAGCTGAGCCTGTTGACCATGGAATAGGGATGACATCAGGAGGACCCACCAGCAGGAACAAGAGGTTCYTGKGGAGAYGGAGCCAGGCTCTTCACAGGGATGGACAGCAGGAGAATGTGAGACAGCAGCCATACACATAAACAGGAGGCTCCAAACTGGCATGAAGAGGGTTTTCTCCATAAGGACAGGCAAGGGCTCAGAGAGCCTGTGGGATCTCCACACTGGGAGGTTTTCTAAATGAGTATGGACAAAGCCCTGAGCACGCTTGTCTGAACCTCCTAGCAGGTGGGGGTTGGACTGCAGAATTCCCAAGGTTCCTTCCAACCGGGATGCCTCTGAGTTTGGGAGGGTGACAGTGTGTCCTGTGTATCCTGGTGACCGCAAGGTAAGACAAGGCATCACCAGTCTCCAATACAGTGACGCATGGGGACCTCATCTACCCATGCAAAAAGACAATCTTGCATTTTCCTGCCTTCCCCAGGGCTTGCCCAGGAGGACGTCATTCCCTCCTTGGGACTGTGTGGGAGGTGACAGGTAGCAGCAGCACCTTTGCTATTTCGGCTTCCAGAGCTTGWGGGCTTTGCTTCCTGCTCATCTCAAGAAATACAGTGGCAAAAAGAGCACAGGAGCTGCCCAAAGGACGTGCACCACGCCCATGCAGGGACACCCAGAGGAAGGGCTGGCTCCATGCAGSCTGGCAGGTAGGCTGGTTTAGGCACCTGCCCCAGTGACTCTCTCCCCACYAGACTGATTTCAGTGTCAGACTAGGAATCACACTGACCTGTTATGTCTTGTCCTTAACACTGCGACGCTCATTGTTATTACAGCACCTGTTACCCCTGAGTACTCAGAGTTTGACTGTTTAACGCACGAGGCAATAAATAAGGCAGAATCCAAGGAAGTGAAGAGTTTAGGAGTCTATAAATCTCTTCATACAAATCTGCCTGGTGTGTGTCAAGCTGTGAATATCTCCTTATAAAAGTTGTGCATCTCTCTACAATGCTGCCAGTCTTCCCAGATCTTTCCAGGAAGATCAAAGGCAGAAATGGATTTATTAGATTTTAAGCCCAGAAGGAATCYTTAAGTTCTGCAGAGCGACCGTCAGTAAACTCATCACACCAGTGACTCCTCTTGGGGCTAGAGCATTAWCTGTTTAGATGGAGACAGGCAGTTTTGACTTGCAGGACACAGATAAACTCTGCCAGCGCGTGCCTTGGTCCTTGTCTGAGGTTGCTTAGCTGCTGTTCAACTGCCTAATCCCATTATGCCTCTTTCCACTAATTTAAAGAGCCTTCCGCTGCTAGAAATCCCTTCCCCTTGCAGGTGCTCTTAGGCTGAGATCAAATTACTGCTTAATTTGTTTGTGAGGCCCTGAAGAGCTCCTTGAAGTTACGTTTTCCAGACCGAAGCTCTGCTGCTCTTTGTAGTCGGTTTGCATTTGTCACCACCTCTGCTGGAGTGTCAGCCCCATACATGTGCCCTCCAGCTGGCAYAGGAATCAGGAATACCCCCCTCTCTGTAACATGGGGCCCCGGTGTCGATCCTGCTCYGAATAACCCTCCCTTTGGAGATCTGCTCCCAGCTCCCTTTAGCCGAAGCCATGTGGGTGCTGTGCAGTGCTTTTTATTTTAAATTGGGGACACATTAGTAAAAGGGCGATGATGCTGGGCCCTTACCCAAGGACTATTCTTTCAGATTGCGAACAGTGCTGAGCACCAGGACACGGTGCCTGTCACGGCAGCGAGTTAAACACCACTTGCAAAGCAAGGCTGAGAGCGCGTCAAGCGAGCAGCGAGCGTGCAGGGAGCGCGGTGATGTTTGAGCGGCCTCCTGTTGATAGACAAGCAATTCTTTCCTAAGCAGGGGAAACGGCTCACTTGCAGTGTTTATGTTCCCTCTAATTCCCTTAACCACATTGCAGAAACGCCTGGCACTTCTGCGGCACCTTCCAGTGGTGGCAGCCCCGGCCGTTTACTGCCTCGGGGCTTACTCACTCCAGGGCAGAGCAGGGCCAATCCCCAGGGAGTGACTTKGCCCACAAGGCAAACACAGCCAGTGCAAAGCCCACAGGGAGCCCTGGGAAGGTCTGTCCAACCTTCCTGGATAAACTGCGGCCAGCGAATCCAACCTGGGTCAGAATCAGGGCTGGAGGGGAGAGCCCAGTCACCCTCCTCCCGGGAAACCCCCGCATAGCCCAAGACAACTGTTAGAGCTAGGTCAGAGAGGAGGGAACCAGGAGCCAGAGCAACTGAGGAGGCCACCGAGCCCCTTCCTCTTATTTATCTTTCCTTCCGCTTCCTCCTCTGCAGGCAGCTGGGTAGACGACAGTGCTCTCGCGCTTGTCGTGCTGCTTCCTGGCCACGTGGTGCAGCGAGTACCGACAACAGGAGCCCTCGGGCCCTCATCCCCATCCTGGGAGCTGCTGTGCCGTGTGTGCCCCAGCCAAGCGCCCCTGCCTCTCTCCGGGCTCAGCAACACTTCCAGCCGTGTGCAAGTCCCAGCTGGTGCGTGTGAGCCTGTCCACGAGGTCCCACTGCACTAACGGGACTTCTCGGCACTCYCGGCAAACTCCTTGGTAGTTACAGCTCAGGCTAAGCTGGGTCCAAGTTGCAGATCTGTTTGCAGAAGCCTTCTTCTACAGCACTGGCCCCAGAGAAACCACAGCCCGACAGGGCTTCCCTAGACACCAGCAGGGCACAAATACCGGGAAGAAGAGCTCCCCTGATGCAGGGATGCGGGGAGGGACTTGCAGCTTCTCCCAGCGAAGGCAGACGGAGCCTGGCCGCTGACACCACAGGTCCCTGCAGCAGGTTTTGTCCCCTCAGGCCGCAGCCCCACGAGCTCTCCCCGCTGCGGGGGCAGCCTCCGGGCATGGGCCAGCAGAGGAGCAGAGGCTTCTCGTGCCGGGCCAGCAGCTCAGGTGTCCCCGCTCCCAGGCTGCAGAGCRGCCTGGGCTGCAGAGCTTTAGCAGCGCAGCTCTTCTCCTTGGGCAAGCAGCTGTAATTGAAACCCAGTCCGTCAGGCTCGTGCCCTCTGGCTCCGCTCTATTATCAACTCTAACTGTGCAGCAAACCCAGCTCTCTCTCTTTCTTTAAATGACATGAAAGACACTAAATAATTAATTTCTTTCATTCATCTGGATGCCCTAAGGTTTGCCCAGGTCAGATAAAATTAGAGCTTCTAAGTGCCTTTTTGTGGCTTTATAGGATCCTTCAGCAGGGATCCGTTCCTGCAGTTCCTGGTCCCTGGGATATCACAGCTGATTGATAACAGAAACCAGGTGAGGAGACCTCTGCTCCCACCAGGCAAGGCAGGGGTTAGAGCATGCCCAGGCAGGGAGAMCAAGTGACTTTTGCTAGCTCAGCTAATACATATCTAAAGAATAAACCACAAGTGTTAGGGCACAGACACTTGTCTTTCTTGCCAGGTATATTTGTTTGTCTAACAAAAGACATTATTTCTGCCCACAGGCCTTTGTTTGCTTACTGTGTTAAACTGTCCTGGCTGCAAGAGCTCCAGGCCCTTGGTAAGTCTTCAGATTGGCTCAACCTAATGGACTTAAACCCAACCACTGATCTTAGAGCGTATCAGACGACGATGGGGACTGGAAACGTGAAAAAGGCAAACGTGGCAGCTATCCTAAGGAAGGACAATCCCAGCCTCTCCATTTAACCTCACTTTGCAAGAAACAAGTGGAACAAAACCAACAACCAGTTTGTAAGTGATTGCCAAGAGATGCATCCCAGCTAACATGATTTGTACCAAAAAAGTCATGCTGAGCGGTCTGATTTCTCTCTGCTCCAAGGCAGCAGACCCTGTGGGTAGAGAAGCCACTGCCATTTACCTTGACTTCAGGAAGGCTTTGCCGCTGCCCRGTCTGGATGTACTTATGCTCAGGTGGGGCAAAAGGCCTAGATAAAATGGGCACAAGCTTGAGGAGGCAGCTGGGGAGCTGTACCTGAGCTGCGAGCGCTGAGGGACACGCTGTGTGCAGTGCACAGGGTCTGGGCTCCCAGCTCTGTTGGGTCAGTGCTGGTGGTGGTGCTTGGCCACCAGGACAGTGGGTGGGCTGCGGGTGGCCGGGAAGGCAGGCGATCTCAAAAGGGATAAATGTGAGAGACTCCATGGTCCGGAGGGTGACAACAGAAAGGACCGAGCAGGAGCCGTGGGCAGTGAGGAGCTCAGACTCACCCCGCAGCAGAGCAGCGGGATGGGGGCAGCTCCCAGCTGGGGAACAGGAGGGAGAACGGGCGAGTTTGCCACAGGGCAGCCCCACACTCCTTGCGCCGTGGGCCCCATGCCAAAGAACTGTGAGTGACTGAGAGAAGACCTTCCCTCCAGGAGGGCTTGCAGCTGCTGGAGCTCCCGCATCGCAGAGGCTGCGGCTCCCGAGGCGGCAGGACTGCGACGCAGCCTCTCTCCTAGTCTGCTTCTGAGGACTCTTTTTTTTTTTTTCCTTCTTTTCTCCACGGGATAAAAATAATCCTTTTGCGTCAGCTCCATCAGCGTGAGCAGCGAGACATTTTATTCATCTACAACTCCTCCCTTCTCTCGTTTAAACAATTCCCCGTTGAGCCTATCAAATTAATTCGAGCAAGAAACGTTCACTTGGCCTGCCTGCCGGCACAGGTGTCTCCCCTCCTTTCCTTCCCGAGGAGGCAGGAGGACGGCAGGAGCTGGCGGGGGGGACAGGCTCRGCAGGCACCCCGTGATCAACGCAGCGTGAGCGTGTTCATCAGGGCGCGAGGGGCAGGGAGGAGCACGGATCTGTGCGCCCAGTGCGAGCAAATGCACGGCAGCGCGAGGGGCATTTTATACGTATGCACTGGGGATGTGGTTTACACCCTGTGTTCCCCCCCAGCAGCTTCAGTCCTGTCCGGCTCTTTCAGGAAGGCTGTTTTAGGCTCTGGAAGGAGCTCACAAGGCATTATAAGGATATGCCAAATCTCAAGCTGTTCCTCTGGCTCTTCTACTCCATCCCTCCCACTCTGGTCCTGTTTAACTCGTTGCCTTTGTCACTGCAGCAGATGCCACCAGCCCCTGCAGTGCCCCGCGGCACCCRGGTGGTGCTTAGGGACAAGTTATACAAATGCTACAAGGAAGAAAAAGCCAAAGAGATTGACAAATGATAAAATCCCAGCATAAAATCCCAGYATAGCCACCTCCTCTGAGCTCTGCACTTGCATGGAGGGTTGCTGGGGTCACTGGGGCAGGTCTTATAAATTAAAGAAAACRTCCCACTTAGCACCCCTGCTGAGTGAATCCTCAGGGATAGGTGTGTAGGGCACCACACAGCCAGGGGCTGGAGAGATTTAGTTACATTTTTCCACCCAAGCTGCATGACCAGCACAAAATTGGAGGCCAAATCCACCCCTGTGGAGGTGCGGAGCTGCTCAGCTGCGTCCCAGGATTTTGCACACTTTGCTGTCTTGGACACCCCAGGGTCCCTGCTTTTCCTTGCTTGCCCAGAGGCCCAGCTCTGCAGCCCTCCTGTCCTTCTGCACATGTTACCCATGTCCCCACGCCAGGACCGCACTCTCGTCCTCCTCCTCTCAGCMCTCTGCCTGCCAGGACAGGCTGCCCCGCGCGGTCACACAGGGCCAGTACAGTGGGAGTCACATCAGTGCTGGGTCTGCAGGCAGCCAGCAAAGCATCTCTCAGCGCCATGTTCTATTTCCTAATTTTCCCCAGTTCCCCAGGGATCTGGCTGCCCTAATGGGAAATTTTGGGCTTGATGGCCTATGACACCCAACGGTCCCATCAGGGGCAACTGCAGGGAGGGAGGAGACCCTGCCAGGCCCTGGGCCCTGAAGGGTCAGGGACATCAAGCACCCCCTGATCTTTGGTACTTCTCCTCCCCTCCACAGATCCTGCTCGGCCCATTCAGTGGCCTGAGGTAGGAATGTGACAGTCACCTCCAAGGCACTTCACAGCTCAGCTGGGGAGAAGTTGGGAGAAGAGAGACACAAGGGAGACATAGGGCAGTGGTGATAATGGACCTCAGCCGCAGGGGCTTTCAGGGACACGGATGTCATCATCCACCTTGGTCTACACAGGTGCCAAGCGTGGACAGAAGCTGCATCTCACCCAGGCAGACTCAAAGCTCAGGGCCAGGGCTGGGTGTCAGGCTCCAGCCAGGGCTCTAAGTTGCATCCTCAGGAGAAGCATCACCTTGTCCTTCACATGCACCTACACATGACCCAAGGGCCCAGCTAACAAGCTTCCCTCCCGCACGCGCCTCGGGCAGAGCCAGCTCTCAGTGAGAGCTGCACTGCCCATAGCTCAGGGATCTCTGCCRCAGCAGCCGCTCATCCCAGCTGACCTGAAGAATAAGCGTCTATGTCACCTCCGCCAGCAAGAAGCCCTCATCAGTTATGGCAGGGGGCTGAGCACTGAATAGCCTCTGAGAGGAGATGCGGGCTGGCAAACCTGCTCGCAGTGCAGCACAAACGGATCCAGGCATTACTTGGGGATAAATGTCCCCAAAACCCTGCCCAGGGCACACGTTGAGCAKCTCGTTCCCACAGGCCTCAGTCTGTGTGCACTGGCTCTGCCTTCCTTCTGGGGCTGTTCTTTGCACAAACAGCAGGGATTTCCAAAGCGCCTTCATTCTTTGGGTGAGGATTTAAGCCACAGGCGTAGATATGGATCCACAGAGGATGGTTCCAGCAATGCAACGGGAGGAAAGGCGAGGCCTCCTTGCAACCCTTCCCTGCTGCCGAACAGCTCCCTGCCCGGCGCTGGGCAGGCAGACACTGCAGCGCTGGGGCAGGCGGTCGCACGTGTTCAGACGCAGCCCTCGGCAGCTCCTCCGAAGGGGTGAAGCGGGGCTGCTCAGCCTCGCGCGGGAGGCGTCTGCAGGGCCGCGAGCGCCGGCC
Source organism: Eudromia elegans (assembly GCA_003342815.1). Lineage (NCBI taxonomy): Eukaryota > Metazoa > Chordata > Aves > Tinamiformes > Tinamidae > Eudromia > Eudromia elegans. Next base: position 1,126,533 of record PTEX01000193.1, read on the forward strand.
CGGGCTGCATGGGCACCACGAGCTCCGCACAGCCCCGAGGCGCTGGGCGCACCAGGACACGCACGGCCCGTTCATGAGAACCAAGACGCAGAGCCGTCCTAAACAGCATCTCCGGCACGGAGAAATACCGAGGAAGGAGTAAAGGAAGGCCTCACCAAAACTAATCCACAGGGCCACATTCAGATTCCAGGTACCTCTGAATACTCAAAGAACTGCCAAATTYGATAGAAACATGCTAGATTTTGTATGGAAAAAGGATGTTTAACTCAGTGACTTGACTACCACTGATCACGAAAACAAATTACCCAAGTTTTTCCCCCAAAACTCTCTCCAAGACCCCAGCATTGCGATCTGAAACAGTCTTCCTTCACTTTCCAACTTGGAAAACCCTTTCATTACACTGATCTTGGAAGAGGGAACAATAAATCACAGTCAGTCTCAGGCTATGGAACTCAGCACCGCACAGACAGCACTCAGCATCTCGGAGGATGAGCCTTGCACTTGAGAAATAATTTATAAGCATTGAATTCTCCTAAAATGGGGCCTTCTCTTGTTCAAATTGCCAGTGTTTCCACTTCACATACTAAATGCACTTCATCCTGACCACTGAGAATTAACTTCAGCTTAAAATAACCTGCAAATACGCTGATGTTGTTTCTCTACCAACCGCTGAAGAGTAAGGTCAGTAAAAGGCACATTGCACAACACAAACGAGGTTGGAGACACGTGACCAAGATTAGAGAGAAGAGGAGCCCTCTCCCATCTCTTTGACCTTGAGGTCCAGCTAAACTCTGCAATACATAGGATTGTTTTTTCCTTTTACATGTTCTGACGCCAAACAGAAGTAATTTCACCGAAAACAAAGAAAATTGGTTTCACGAGAGAAAATTCAAGCCCTTTAGGTCTCCTGATGGCTGGTTTGTGTTAGCTCTCCAAACAGCATTGGTGTCTAAGCTTGCCACATCCTTGTCTGGATCCAGAACTCCTCAAACTTGTGCTGTGACACTCTCAAATGTCTGGATTTGTACTGTAGAACCACTCTGATATGCAGAATCTCCAGAAAAACAGCCAACGTCTTCAGATTCTGAGATATCCTTATCTGGGATCTCAAGGGGCTGTGAAGCACTACCCGGCACTGAGGTTCCCAGTATAGAGGTAGGGCAGCGAAGGACTGAGGGCAAGGAGCAAGGCAGAGGGTGCAGGAGAGTCTGTTTTGTCAGTGAATATCAGCACTCTCTTCAACAGATGTTGATTTCTAGTTATGAGTCACAGATCTGCCTAGCAAAGTGGCTGCRGGTCACAGGAATGTTGCCCATGCACTGACACACTATGTGCAAGCATTTTCTCTGAAGTGTGTGCTAGGACCAGCACGTGCAGACTGGGGGGACTGTCACAGCAACCGTGTCAGGACCCTCCTGCTCCAAGGCAGGATCAGCACAGCCTAAGCCTGTCTCTACAGATGTGCCAAGGAGTCACTGTGGAGGCCTGGCTATTCTCCCAATTCATCCCTATGCACAGAGATGGTTCTGCCCAGATCCAAACATACACCTGAATGGGTAACTGAACTTACCTAATGGCCAAGAACACMCATGATCCAGGCCAAGACAGGGACTTGCGGGGAGTCCTGGGCCTTTCCCCATGAAGCAGCACACTGGGATGCTGCACACATAGCTCATGGCCACAGCACCTGAGGTCCTCACAACCTGCAGGGGCATCTGGGGCAGTATTAGCATCTCYGTATCACCCAGGTGAGCCACCAGAAGATGAAGATTTTGAGAGAGCGAGCTCCACAGCTAAAGCAAACTGGTACCTACTCTCTCACTTCAGTCCATGTGTTTCTCATTTCATGTGTGGCTCATTTCAATCCAGGTGTAATGTCTGGCAGCTTAAAATATCTGCCCTTAAATGGCCTATGSGGGTGACAAATGAAAGCTGTGAGAGGGCAGGAGCAGTGTTTCATGAGTCCCAGATCTACCCCATATTGTTCGACTGTTCTTATAATACTACAGGAGCAGCAATTTGGTAGCCTAAATAACAGGTGAGTGACTAAGAGGAAATMAAAAAGCATTTGCAAATTCAGACAAAGCAAACCTGTCAAGCTAGGGGGTCAGTCTTTACAAGGCCCAAGCCTATTTGCTTGTGCCTCCTTATCAGAGGGCCAAGACTTACAGTGGAGGCAGCAAACCTGACGCACGCGATGCACACCATGCCCAGGAGCACGCGAGGCTCAGCTCCTGCAGCACTGCTGTGCTCCGCACACGTGGGTCACTGCACGATTAGCCTGCCCTTAAGAGACACGAGGAAACCAGGCATCACTAAACCAGGCATCACTCAAGCCACACAGAAGCCACTGTATGAATCTCAGCTACGGAGGAGCTGCTTGCAGGAAAACAGAGAGACCAGCAATAACAGCACCGGAGGAGCAAGGTTTTTGAGTGATATCTCTTGAGCTGTTAAAACAAAAAGGTTGAGGACAAAATGTACTTCTCCCAGTGCCAAAGCACTCACCAGTGCAGATCTGATACGCCCTTGTAGAGCCTATCTCACCTACTGCTTCCTCCTGCAGATACAGACAGTCCCGTGGGAGAATGGATTGTACCCCACTAGACAAAAGCAAYAGAGTTTAGGTCCTTCTCCCACTTCTAGTCAGTTCATTCCACACAGTCACTGAAACAGCTCACACGACTAAGGGACAAAAAAAAAGAACCTAAACTCGTGGTCCTTAACTGTTTTTGTCCCATCACCCTTCATGGCTACAGAGCAATGAGGCTCAGGACCAAGCACACAGCAGGCTGCTCACACCAGACCCTGTGTTCACACTGCCCTTGCTCAGTGACAGCTCTGGATCACCTCAAAAAAACCAAGAGAGATAGGGACAAAAAGAGGGTCCTTTGTCCAGAAAACGCTGAGTGCTGCGGGCTCTGCTGAGGCACAAGAGAAGGGGGTGTCCTTGGGCCCAGAAAATTGCAAAGAAAGCAGTGGGGGRGAGACTTCATCCCCTCTCCTAATGACTCTCTAACTCTCCACACACTTCCATCAATCCTCCCCAAACCCCCTTCCCACCTTCACTCCCGGAAACTTCAGCATCCTCCCCATCTCAGCCTGCTTAAATCCCGCCTGATCCCTCCCAGACCCTGGTGCCAGCCACAAATGGCCTGAGGCACAGCTAGATCCTGTCACTAAAGATTTACTCTCTGGGAAGTAACTTGATTGTCCCTGAGGGACACTGAGAGAAGAGACTTGCATATAAAGAAAGCAGGGGCAGGAGCAGAGATCCTCCAAGACAACAGAGCAGGGGGCCAGCCACCTCCCCGGCTGCGAGCCTGGGTACCGGCCAACGCTCAACAAATGCTTTTTTCTTAGCCTAAACAAGCACTTCATTGTAGCTTTCCWCTGACCTGCTTTCCTTTCTGCTGCKGCTCCACTGGGCCCTCCCAGCTGCTACACCTCTGAAATCTCTGTGCGTTATTTTGATTGTCTCCTGTTTGCCCCTGGCACCSACAGAGCCTGTGCCAGGCAATTCAAGCAGTCCTTTAAAAAACAAACCAAAGCTCATGACCAGCCACATTCTTCCGACTGCGATGACAAAAAGCTTTAATTTCCTCCAGCCCCCAAACAAAAAGAAGCCAGAAAGGTTTGCTAATTAAAGAGCTCTGCCYCAAACTCATCCTTCTTACAGCAATGCTTCTCTCAGGTGAACTCAGCCACCAAGGTTATTGCAAATTAACAACAGTATTTCATTAGTTAAGCAATTCCTGCCCAACAGTATTTAAGGAGAACGTGGAGTCCAAAAGTGGCTCRCATGACAGCAGGGAGCTACTTGCTTTTACTGCTTCATTGAAAAATAATGCAAGCTTTTCTACGTAAGTTTTGAGCTCCAAGCAGAAGATCCAAAGCAATTTCACCAGTGCTGCCCATGGACGAAACACCTCCAGCCCGAGCTGCAGGTTGTRTGCAGGGATGCTGGGAAGCAGGACCAGGCTAGAGACACTTAGATGGCAAATCCTCTGCCACAGGACTCCAGATTCACCCCATCAGCCCTGCACACTCCCATGGGCCACAGGCCTGTGTAGAGGAATCTACAGGCAAGTAGAGGGATCAACACCAAGTCYAGTGCCCAACAGATGGGCAAACTCTGTCCCCAGCTGCCTCTGAAGATCARGGTGCTCATCAAGGACATCTTTTCCCACGTCCCACCGAGTGAACCAAAAAACCAAAACTCAGGAGCGGTTTATCGGACCTTAGCTTGGTTTTGGAGCTTTTACTACCCGTCTTGGAGAAATTCACTCCTGAAAACAACCTGAGAGCTTTCAGAAAGTTTCCCCTTCAGCTCATAGGTCTGCAAATGGCGCTGCATCAATGCTACCGACTGCAAAAATCTGGAGTGTTAACTAACTCTTCTGAAAGATCCCAAAGTGTTTTACAGACGGGAATTAATTAAGCTGCAGATCAACCCCATGAAGTATTTTAAGAGCTGCTGAATTTCCCCTGCTATCTCTCAAGGACATGAACAGAGGAACAAACCAAGGTCTGATGAGAACCCATCCTCCTTATACCCGCTAATCCACTGTACTGGCTTTAACTATGAGACAGGTCAAAATGAACTCAGAAAGTCTGAAATCCCAGTGGGAAGTTAGCTCAGTCTCTCCTTGGTGAGCTCTCTCTGGGAACCCCAGCTACTGCCAAGGAAKCTGCAGAACACGGAGCAGACAGCACCACATCTATTTTTAGGGGAAGAAAGCAGCTCTGGGGTGACATGTGGCTATTAAGAGCTCTCTAACAGGGTGATTAGTCTGCTAGTCATACCTGTCAGGAGCAGCTGTCCCAGCTGTGTGGGAAGCTGGCAGAGAAACTTCACAGCCAAAGCCCTTTGACACTGTCAACAAACAGAGGGACATGAGACCCAGATGAGGCACCCGGCTGCCTTGTCACATCAGCACACTGAGGTCTGAAAGGCACCTTCTTCCTTCCAAAAGAGCCACTAGAAATATCACCAGAGAGCAGCGACCAGCTGCAGCTTCTCCTCCTGGGGCTCAAACAGGTTTCTTCCAAGCCCTGTGCAGTGACCAAGTACCAGAAAGGCCAGACTGTGGTACCCAGGTACCAAACCAGGCATAAAAGGGCTTCTGAGGCTGCACCATCACTTGGTGCTGCAGGTGCCGCATCAGCACACAGGATGGGATCAGCGACCCCACTCACTGCCCGCTCAGGGCACAAAAAGGCGGCTGGGCCTGACCTGAAGTGCTGCTGCCACTATATGTCGCCCGGCTTTAGCTTCCTTGTCACTTTTAGGAAAAACTGGCTTTAGCCAGGCAATGTGCACACATCAGCAGCCATGCTTGAACATCCCTCCTCCTTCTCCTCTACTCGTGGAGGAAACATTTAATTCAGTGTTCAGTGTCCCTTCAAACCTGGCCAAGCAAGTAGAAGACAGCTTAATAACACCAGAGCAGCAGAGTCCATCATTTCTATCCAGTTTATACATTGTTGGGGATATGGTTCCTTTCTATTTAAGGTCAGCGGTGATTGTGCTATTCCTGAACTCACAGGTCAGATTAAAYTGCCTTGTCAACAACACACACTGCAGCTGTGAAGCAAGTTTGCCAAAGGGCCTGATTTTAAGAGATAACAGCATTCCTACTTGCCCTCCGTGCCGCTGCTGGCCACCAGAATTGCAAGCAGACACCCGAGCTCCTCCTGACCTATCGTGCAGCATCTTCACACACTGCTACGTGCACAGCTGGCTGCTTGCAGGGCAGGGGAGAGCAGCCACACTCGTGTGTGCGACCAGTCCCCACGGGGAAACCAAGGCCAGTGACAGACCCGGTGGCTGACACATGACCAGGAAGGACTCATAAATCAACAAGGAGACTCGACCTGAGCCAGAAGGATGGCARCCTTGAGAGCTCTGATGGTCTCAGACTGTGATTTCGATGGAAATAAAAAAGCTTGATGTGCATARGCATTCTCCTTCACAGCTCCCACACCCCATCCCCAAACAGACTGCCATGCTGCTGTGTTTTCTATACTCTCTTAGCACAGGGTAGATTCTCATTTCCAGCAGTGTCCGGCTGAAGAAACTTGTTTAAAACTCATCAAAACATTCTGGATTGACACCTGGGTGATTAGTTTCTGGCCAAAGACCACGTTTAATACAGAGGGTTAGCAGAATATATAAAGCCTTTGGGGATGTACATATAAGATGCGATCATCCCGAGCAATTGCTTTCTTGGATCAATTCTAAAGAGCCTGAAAATGCTCCATTAAATGTAACAACTAGATAAAAGAATTATAAGGGCTTAGAAAGGGGGATACCTYTTACAGGAATACAGCTCACGGCTGGCTGAAGCCCAGAAAGAAAGTCTAACAAAGGAATCCGGTGGGGGAACTCAGCATCCTGCATGACTGACCCTTAAGACCCRGTGGAAAAAGAGAAAAGGGTTTGTGCCCTGTCATTTGCCATGTGAGATAAAGATTCCCAGTCTTCTTGACATGGGATGGTGAGATAGTATGAAGGGGTGACTCACAGTGGTCAGAGGACAAACTCTGACGGTCCAGGAGCGCAAGGGACGTGCAGCATGGACTGTGCAGGAGGACTTGTAAGGCGTTAGGACCTCTTTAATTGGTTCCAAGAAGTTTTGTAAATAAAACCCAAGTTCAGAAAAGATGTGAGCTTTGGAAAGATGTGAACCTCTGCAGAGCCTATGGGCTTGCCTGGAGCACAGCGATAGAGCATCTTCTCACAACTGCCCCACAAACTGCAAACCTCCTTCCCACCACCGCCCGGTCCTGCTTGGGAGGGAACTGAGCCTTCTTATTTGAAGAAACAGAGGGCAGGGATCTAATATCCCAGTCATCCTACTTAAAATGCTTGGAGTAATCCTAAGTGGCTTGCATTGAGACCTGCTGGGATTGAGCATCTCAGTCGGAGGAAGGCCGGTGTTCCTTACCTTGGGCATCCTGCGCAGGTTGGGAGAGAGCTTCAGGCAGGTAACATGGCCTCGGTCATCTCCAATGATGACAACAGGGTAGACAGGGTTAAAGCGGACRTGGGTTATCTTGTTTTTCTTCTTGGCCACCACTACTTGGGTGCATATAGCTTCATACTTATTAACACTCAGATCGAACACATGGGCCTGAGGAACAAAGGCAAAGAACACAAAAGGGATTAATCAGGCAACAAGAGCAGAACAATGCTTGGAGAAATCACAGAGAGAAAAGGTCCCCTGAAAAGGCRGCTTCAGCACAGAATTACCATCTGCAGCCGGTGGCCTTGCCTTTTTTTTTAAGCAAGGGATGGGCAGAGGCTCTCTRCTGGTTTGAGGGACTCTGCCCATCCTGCAGGGGCCCATGGGCTGGGAGCCTGACCCTCACTGCGGGTGCGAACTCTTCTGCAGGTCTGGAAAAGCTCCAGCAGCTCTGGTCCAGAAAGGGCTCAGAGCCAGCACTGCTCATTTCTGATGCCTTAACCCTCCTTCCCCATATTGCAGATAATGGGACAACCAGGTGTTAAATCACAGTCTAACAGAGACAGATGCATGAAGCTAGGAATGCTGTCAAAAATACAAGTTACACTTCATTGCAGAGATTTCCAACATCTTGGGCTCTAATAATAACAATAAAACAGAGTCAAATCAGTAATCAGAGACAAAATGATGGGAGCGCAGACAATACGAGCGGGAGGATACCACCAGCGGGAAGGAGGAAGGGAAGCAGAGAGAAACGAAACGTGCAGCACAGAGCGGGTTGGTGTGGGCAGCCACTCCAGCCCGGCCACCACGGACACTCTGCGTCCTTCCCCTGCAGTGCTGACACGAACGCCAGGGAAAGGAGGGCTCGACAGGCACGGAGCGGGGCAGAGCCTGGGATTCCCACTGGAGCAGACTGCAGACCTGTGGCACTAAACAGCACTCACTTCATCTGACTCCGGTGGGAATGATGGTAGTTACACAAGTAAATGTGTTAACATTATCTGCCAGTAATTGCAATTAGAACTCGCCATTGACACAGCTTGAAAAGGCTAATAAAACACGACGTTCCTGTCTCCTCTGATCCTGATGTGAGCAGTCTCTGGCATCCTGGACTCTCATCTAGATTCCACCACGGAGATTTTCAGCCTTATGCCTCTTTTCCATTTTCTTTTGTCTTCAGAAAAATAAACAAGAAAGGAAATATTTTATGCTAACAAGTACAGGGGTAATATGGGGAAAATTAGGACCAAACAGTTGCCAGCTGTGTCTTGTTTACCACCGCTTAGGAGCCGGATGAGACATATTATTTCAACATTATGCCATGCTCACAATTTGAATCTAGGAATTATTTTAAATCGGACTGCAGTACCCAATAAAAATGTATTTCAAAGAACATGGCAGGTTTTGTAACAGCTGGCTACATGCACATCCTTTTCACACCCCAACGAGTCGGTGTTTTTTTTCTGAAGCTGCTTGTAACAGAGGACTGGGCAGCCCTTGAGGACACATGTGCCAGGTGGTCTCACATGCTGCTGGATCTCTGAAGGGCTCGATGCCCAACAGGTTGTGCTACCCTTAGTCTAGGCTGGGGAACCATGCTGAAGTTCTATAGAGGCCAAAACACAAGATCAGACCAAAGAAAAATAACAGACTTCCAAGACGAGGAAGATCTTGGGAAATGGACAGACATCCCTGGCAACTTATAATTCTAGATTGAAGTTCAAAGYCTTAAACACAGAATCCTTCCCTTTCCCAGGTGTCAAACGCATAGGTGGAAAACAAGATTTAAGTTTCATCCACTCAAAATATCAGTTTCCAGGACCAAATTCCGAGTCCACAGCTGAAATTCAAGGTCCCACTCCCAGCAAGGCATTCCCAGTTTGCTAGGTCTATGTATAAAAGGCAGCTATCCTAGTTTGCACATTGTGCCTGAGATGTCACTGTCTCTGAAACAGAACAAACTCCCTTTTAAGCCTTTCAGCCCTCCACGCCCCACATACACTGAAGATTTAATTGCCTGACTTCATAGAATATATTTTCCCTAATTTAAGGGCATGATTCTTCTCCCCAGTGACACAAGATCAATACGTACTAACCTAAGAGCCCAGGAAATGCCCATTTCTTGAGTAGCAACTATTAATTAAAAGGAGAAAAAAAAGAAAGGCAATACAGAATTAGTAGCCATGGTCTTTCTCAGGAGCAATTGCTGTTTTACAAGGCTGTCAAAGCATCGCACCTTCACACCATAGCCAGGCTGCAGCGAAGCAAAGACGGCATCGTCTGCACCACCAGTTTAGGAGCACTGAGCAATGCAAATTATTCTGGGTGAGGCTGTTTTTCACAAATGCCATTGACAGCCCAGACAAGCACAATGCCTGGACAAGAACGCGAGACCGTCAGCAATGCGGAGAAGGTCAAACGCAAACAAGTTTATGAATGCTCCACTATAAAGCTTCTCTTTTATGAGCTTCTAAACAAACGGTCTTGTTTTCCTCTGCCAAGGGAATCATGGAAAAGAACAAGCTATTTCAGTTCTTCAGCTGGAAACACGAGCCGCGTATCAGCTGGCAGAYGCTCCAGATGGAGAGGTGGGCCACAAGTCCTAGGAAGGATTTCTGAGGTTCTGGTTTAGAGAATCGCAGGCACCATTASGGAAAGTGAAATGGGGTCAGACCAGACCTCTTTGAGGCTCCTCCTCCGATGAGCTGCCCTGCTGGTTTAGGAGAACAGGATGACAGAGCCAGCTCCCGGTGGATCTCCCAGCCTGGACACTCACATCAGCTGCACATAGCTCCTCTGTCCAGCACAGCCAAGGTGGCCTCATCCCTGGGGCCTGCAGACCGCTGCTTCCAGCCTGCAGACCGTCCCTTCCAGGCGAGCACTGCCTCACGGGTCTCACAAGCAGAGCCCCGAGTTCCTCTCCTTGCTTGCCCCTTTCCTCCTACTGCCAGCAGTTGCAATTTGGCACCACTGCCCCAGGCCTGCTCGGGGCTGCCTGGTACCACGGGCAGCCTGGTGACAGAATGCAGAAACTCGGAGCAAAAGAAAGTGGCCCTGTGCTACCTCTAGCTGAATCTACTGTGAGCAGTCACCTTCCCCACCTAACGCCACCAGCCCACTCCAGGCATGCGACCCAGAGCTGTCACCTGAGTCCACGCGCGTCTCGGCACCAGCATGCCAGGAAGCTGCAGTGTCCTGAGTGGCCCACGGCAAGGCCTTGGGTCAGCGCTGGAGTGGGAGGCCAGCAAGAGCACGTGCCACCTTTCTTCTCAGGGCACGGATTCACCCAGGAGCACCCAGATGGAGGAGGCCACCCTCACGCTGTCCAGCAGCGGGTGCAAACAAGTGGTTTTGATGGGGGCTGATACCTGCTTAACATTCATCATGTGGCAGACAAGTGTTATTAGATGCTCACAGGGCCAGCCTGTTTCTGTGCCTCTGGCCCCTGATTCCTCACACAAAACCACAGCAGCACCCACACTGCTTTTATCTCCAGCTACGCAGCAAGGCAGTGACGCTTCCAGAACACGGCATTTCACAGCCCAGTGAATCCGCAGGAACCATAACAATTTGCTCATGGTCCTGAAAGCAGAGAGCAYAGCCTCGATGGGAACACAGCACCCAGCACCTGGCCAGTGCAGTGCTCCATGCYGGGACACCTGCCTGGCTTTGTTGTGGCATCAAGGATTGCTCAGRAACAAAAAGCAGATCAAAGGGATCAGTGAGGGTCCACTCTTCCTGCCGGCCTTGGATGTCCCTTCTGAAGGTGCCCAGGACCTCACACCACCCTCCCTGCTTGGAGGCACCCAGGGCTGGCTGTGCTGGAGCACGGTGGTTAGTGCCCCATCTTTGCTTCTCCACCATACTCACCCAGGAGCAGTTCAGCAGCTACGAAGCAGAGCCTCAAACCACTGATCTGCAGCCCTCAAAAAGTGTTTCCACTGTGGGACATGACCTCGAAGAGGGATTGGAGCCTCCTGACAATAAAGTCGCTTGTCTAAGGTACCTGCTGCAGGACACTTAGAAATAAAGTGGGGACCTGCAGGGTCTTTGCTGCTTGCAAATCAYGGCAGACACCTTTGTCCTTGCAGCTAATAAGCATTCAGATAATGAGAAAGGGCATTTTGGTTCTCTTGCCACACAGTCCCTAGGAATGATATGTTGCTGCTTTCTCAAAGGGACATAAATCAGGCTCTGAGAGCAGGAAACCTGAGAATGGAAAGGCACAGACAGGGAAGAAAAGGAAAGATAAAATGGCTAAACTGAGGAAGTTGTAAGAACTCTCCTTTGCTCCCCTCAGCAAAACTGCAGATCCCTAGGGAGAACAGAGAGCTGGGCAGCTACCAATGATCCTAATGGCAGTTTTATTTATGGTCCMTGTAAAGCCTCCTGCCCTACCCACAGAAGGGCAGGAGGACACACACCACCCTCCAAATGAAGCTTCTCCTGCTCAGCAAAGCAATTCCTTGCAGTGCGGGGATTTATGAGCTGCCATCAATAACTGCCACAGGAGACCTGGACACCCAGCCCCAAAGTGACAGACAGTCTCATGGCAGACATGACAGCCAGATGTTCACAGCAAACTTCCCCGTGGGGCACGGGCAGTAATTTTGACACCCCCCACAGAGGAGCACTCACATCAAACACATRCCCAGTTATCTCTGCACTGGGATCTGATGAACCTTGCAACCTCTGTCAGATACTTTCTATTCAATAAGAACATATCTAAATCACTGTCACGGTAACAACAAGGCCTCAATGTCTGATATATAGGCAATAATGGATATAASTCAGTTGTGTTACACTTGCAGAAAATATTTGCCTTTAAAGAGCCTCTTTGATGCCTCTTGAACAGCCAGAGGAGGAATCCAGCTCAGCTGCATCCAGACCTACAGATCCTCCATCTAGGAATCATGCAAATATATTCCACTTCCAAAAACCTGCAGCTCCTGACCAAGACACCGCAGGGCCGCTCTACAAGCATAGCACAGCGCAAATCCAAGGCTGTGACTGTATCTCCAGCRTTAAACCATGCTCAGAGTTTTAAATGACTCACTTCTCCCCAACAGCTCTTCAAGCCTTGCTTATAGCGTGGAAGTCAGACCGGTCTCTCAACCACTCACCAGTTCCCAGAAGCTCTTTGGTGACTCGGACCCTGCAAYCTTTATGTCTTGCTGTCCCCCACAGCCCTACAATCTCAGCACTGCATCAGAGGGCTGCTGCATGATGGAGCTGCTCGAAATCCCAGTGACTTATGAAGGCAGCAGAAGGGATCTGATGGATCCTGCCCTTGGCCAGGCTGGCCCTGCAGCTCAGGAGACTTGAGGAGAGGCAGGACAACAGCCTGGTGAGGCCAGACAGTGATCTGGGGGAGAGCTGGACCCTCTGAACAGCACTAACCAAAGGCAATCAACCTCAGCAACCTGTTCCAACAGCAGAACAGACTACTTGACTTTTGTGGCCCACTAAGACAGGACCCTGGGAGCCACCTTGACCTATCCTGCCATCCTCGCATGCCTCAGACCCAGGCTGGGCCTACAGAGGCTGCAGTTTTTGCTATCCTTTCCTCAGGACACATGAGCTCTGAGCCCCCAGCTACGGTCCAGCCACTGGCAGCCTGCTCAGAAACAACCTGACAGCAACCAGAATTGGCAGGGAGYGAGTGGGGTGAGGGAATACATACGTGAGCAAGGCAGATACCTGGTAACTTGGCAACAAAGAATAAAATCAGTGAAAGAGTGAAAGGTGAGGGATGATTTAATATCATGCTGCCCTTTATCAGTTGACATCTCCCTCCCTGCTTGGCTCTCACTCTCTTTGTGAAGGATTTCCTTCATTTTCTTGACTGAAAATCATGATATCTGATCCAGGGACAAAACCCMTGGCTGATTTGTTCCAAACTCTTGGGCAATACATTTAACAAATGTAATGTCAGATTACTCCAAGCCCTCAACTAGCATCAGGATGCTTGCCAGAGTGTCCCAAAGACGCACTGCAAGTAAATTAGCCCCAATTCATACCCAGACCAAGCTGACATAAGGCAGARGCCTTACATACTCATTATACTCCYACTACTACTCTAATAGAGCCTGTCMCACTACAGGACAGGCTATGGAGCAGCTCCAATACATTTAATCATCTCTAGAGGATATTTCCAGGTTAGACATAAGGTTTTTAAGACATTCCTTGGCCCCTCCAATGCATGAGGCCATCAGGGACTCAGCAGGAACAAAGGCAGCCTGGCTCAGGGAAGAAACAGTCATCAGCTCCCTGCTTCTGCAAGGAGGATGCAGTAAAGCTGCCCCAAAACTAGCACAAGGAAGGGATGCAGAGAGCCCCAAGTACCCTTCCCACCCACAGCACCTCAGTCCCCTRCCATGAGTGATACAGAAGGAAGCARCAGATATGTGATCAGGCTTAATATCCTGCAGGCCCCTCTTTRTGGCTGCATCTCTCAGCTTTTTCTYGTTCAACAGCAACTGGGCTACTCCTGATTTGACACAGCAGGCAAACAGCATCAGATGATTAGAATCAGCTCCCACATGCCAGTAAAAAGCCAAAGCTTCATCACAGAGTAGAAGTGCTGTAACTCACTCAGCCAGGCTCAGGGCTAGCAATCTGACCACTTGACTTCTTCAGAAAGCACAGTCATATTTTTGGGTAGGAATGTGTGGCTTATTCTAGCTAGTTTCTACACCACTTACTACTTTTTGCCATCCTGACTCTGCTTTGATAGTCTTAGTAGTTAGAATAATCTCCTCTACGTCTCTGTCCTGCTCCTGAATGCTGCAGTCTAGTACTAAATGGTTGCTGCAACCTGTCCCAGAGCTGATGCTCTTCAGTTTGGTCTAATACGATTCTATCATGTTGCCTATGATTTTTTTCTTCCCTTCTTAACATTAGAAGGATGCTCTGGGGTGAATCACAAATGGAGCTAATGTTTCCTACACCTCCTCACAAAGCTGTCTTTTGCTCTTCAGCTTTGTACTAAATTTAATYTGTTACTTTCCAAACCAGTTGTGAAAGGTGCAAGCCCAACAGAAAAATTAATCTGTGCTTAACTCCTGAGATAACTAGGCTGATAACAGCACCCAGAACCTCTGTGCTACACTGCAATCCCTTTGGAAAGAGCAGAGATGACTCCTCCTTTGAGACCAGCACCCAAAGCCATYGAGCCCTGATAGTGCTCCGGGGGTAATTCCGCACTGTGTCTCCAGGGCTGTCTCCACAGCTGTGACTCGGAAGCCCAGCTGCTGCGTTTGCCAGAGCATGGCAGCACAGGCAATCCCCAGGCAGCCTTGCAGTCCTGCTGCTTCCCCAATTAGTGCTCGTTTCATATTGCACATTTGGTTTCCGTCCTTATTGMATTTCATCTCACTGATGGCAAATTGATGCTGAGTTGTCAAGCTCATTTACAACCCCAGTTCTGCCTCCAAAGCACTTGTAAGTCTTGGTATCCAACGTGCTGCTGGTTCCAGTGGTAGCCCCGATCCCTGCAGCACCCCCAGCCGCACTGCACGCTCTGCTGAGGACACGTTTCCCCTGTGTTACATCCGCCTTCTCGCCTGCATCGAGGTTTCCTCACCTGCAGCGTGGCTGAAGTCAAACTCTATTATAACTACTCCTTCCTCTGACCTACTTGGCCTGTCACTGTCAAAAACTAAATTATGCCAGTTTTATATCACATAGCATTATTAAAGATCTATTAAACTGGCTGCTGCTTGATCTGTCAAGGCTTACAAATAGATTACTCAAGGATTCATTCCAGGATCACATTTAAGTTACCTAATTCATCCCAAAATGTCATCCCCTAGCACACTGGGCAAACAGTGTCTCCTTCAGTTCTCTGACACTTCCTTACCCTGCCATCCCATTCCAGTAGATCCTCATGGGGCCCTGAGCAAACCTCCCAAGGCTCTGCTGCATGAATACACCCTAGCTGGGCCATCCACCCACCTGAGCTCTCCCTGCTGTGCCCAGTGGTGCAGCCTCTGGTGTCCGGCCAGATCTATGTCCCCATAGATCAGCATCAGTCTCCATCTCCTCAGGCTTGCTGCATCCTGCCTAACCCTGTTGGAGAGCGGGCACTGGAGGTTTGGGGTGCATGTGAAGGCAGGTGGAGCTGCACAAGCAGGAACAGYTCAGAGCCTGACCTGGGGAGCAGTCACTAATCTCTGCCCTGCTGCTCTGCTCATTGCAGCCCCAGCAACAGGCAATCAGAACTGCTCATAAAGCAACTATATAAAGTAACTGTCACAGTTCAAGACTGTCCTTTAAAATTAACCAACACTAATTCCAGGTCATTATAAAACGCAAATAATTAAAGTTCAGGAGCTGCTGCCCCTATACAGCAGGTCCAGGACAGACAGCTGGGGACTCTCAGCATGGTAATGGTCCTAATGCCGCTCAGCCTCGCCTCAAGTTCATGCCTAAGTGATGATCTGATAGCTTAGCGCAGAGAAGCAGCTAGGAGCAGCTTTCCTAACTGTGAGCACAGCAGGCTGTTCTGGTTAAAACAATGTCTATCACATCCTGGAAAAGCAGTAGCTCTAGCAATGAAAAACTGGCTCGGGAGAATCTTTGCAATAAGCACTTCCCGCAATGGCAYTGATGAAAGAGGTTTAAATTCCATATTTGATTTTGCACTTAAACGCACTACATCTCTCAGAAGCACATTTTACCCACAACCTGATATCTAAGGGCACAAGGTGGCAAAGAGGAGGGTCCTGAGCTGYGTTTTGCACAGTTTCAGTGCCCACCAGAGCACCCTGTAAAGCGACAGGAGCTGCAGCAGGATGGAGGTGAGGGCTCAGGTCCTGCAGGGACACACCACGGTCTTCTGGGACTCCCTTCATGCCCCAAAGCAACTGCTGGGAAGGAGGAATCATCGCAGTGAGAGCCTGAGGGCTGGGGGTGAGAGGGGAGCTCTGAGGACATGAAAGTCAGGCCACAACARAGCGAGAGGAGGGCAGCATCAAGGACACTGCTCATCTCCTTCCTTCAGCCCTGACGTGGCACCAGCCCCTGGTTTTAAAGCACACATGAATCTCCCCCACCAGTCCACATGAATCTCAAGGATTCCACAGGGAATAAGAAGGCGCCTTTTAGGTTTTGTGGCAGAAGAAAATGAGCAGTTTTACTACAAAATAACCACTCTGCTGCAAATGCCACTTACAGGGCATTTTAAGAAAGTCCCTGCCCACTTCAGACTCCTTGGAGGTCCTTCCAGGTGAGGGCAAGAGGGACCTGCACTCGTGTAGTGTTTTTGCACCACAGCTATTGCCCTGGTCAGTGCCCAGAGTGCCAGCGAGAGGCTCCTGCTCCCAGCACAGCAGAACTGGGAGGAAAGTCGTGGACACGGCAGGGACACCTGCAGTGGGGAGGGATTCGTGATCAGAGCTCCCTTGGGCACAAGCACTCATGCTGAGAGATCTGCCCGCAAGCCAGATCCACAGCCTACTGGGAGGGCAGGATTTGCTCCAGCGTACCCAGGGCAATACCTGTGAAGCTGGAAGACTCAGCAAGCCTTTTASCTGCAAAATCTTTCAACCTTTTAAAGCCAGAGACTATTTTTTTTTTTTGCCACTAGTCAGCATTAAATGGGCAGCAAGCCTCTGAGAATTGCTCCAAGAGCAGACACAGATGCCAGTACTAAACAAATAGTCCTCCCCCAGCAGGGAAAGGACAGGTACCAAGATGACAGGCACTTCTGCAGCATCTTATTTTTTAAGTGAGATACAACAGGAACCTGGTCTTCAAGATCTCCCAAACAAAACATTTGTTCAGTAAAAATATGTTTATATAGGCAGRAAAGGGCATACTTGCTTCCTGAGCAACACAAAACATTAGCTAATTTCCTGAAGGTTTGGGTCATTCCAAGTATTTCATATCTTGAAAGGTCAACAGCTTCAGTAAAGGGGGRAAGCCTGGGAGCACATGTCTGAGCAGTGTTCTCTGCACAGTGTACACTTGGATGGTATTTATCTTGAGGCTATCAATATTTACTAAGGGCTGCCATAACATTACCCTGCTTTCACTGCATTAGTCATGAAGGACACAGCCTCTAGCTCACAAAAACATGGCAGTGAATGGACTTCAACTCATGCTCGTGAGCCACTTGCTCTAAAACCTCCTCTCTTACAATGATGCTTCAGAGTGTCTCAGARTCACAGGTCGGAAGGGATCTCCAGAGGTCTCTGGCCAAGCTCCTTCCCAAAGCAGGCTCAGCACTGCAGTCAGAGGCGGACGCTCAGGACTCTTCACAGTCTGGTTTTAAAGCACTCTACTCCAAGCAGCAGAGATAGCTCTGCCCTCCTGACCCCCTGAGAGCTGTTCACTGCTTGCTGCTTGCTATGTTGTCCCTCACAGGCCCTTGCTATGAGGTCCCTCACAAAATCAGGGTCAGCAGCACGGAAACGCTGRAAGAACTATGGCTTCCAGGCGAAGGAGCTGTGAAGCCTTCATGGTCACATCCCAAAGCTAGATACCCCCATGCAGATGGGTCTAAATACCCCCATGTATCTAGACCAGACACGCTGYGAAAAAGTGAGTCTTAAAAAACATATCAAGGACATCCCTCTGAAGTGAGGATGCCGTTACAGCCAGGGCAGCTGTGGCCTGCAGGCATCTGGGGACACTTGCAACATGAGTGCCTTTGGCTTTGTTAGCAATGGTAMCATTATCCTGAATTCAGCATAAGAAAGCATCTGCATGCCCAGGATARCCTAGACTTGGAGGCCTGTGGTGTTGGTCTTGTAGGATCCAACCTGCCAACACCATATTTAAGTAATTAAAATAAATTCCAGCTGGAAAATTTCAGGTACCCGATTCCCACTTTTACATGTTTCATGGTCTGCTTCTGCCTTAAGTGTGAGATGGGCCAAAGCAAAATCCCAAGGTGAATCCTGCTGACACTGCAAGGACAAAATTCCTYCCTTCTCCATTTCCCTGCCCACTGTCCTTGCCAGGAGCTTACCAGTGTTCCCAGATCCTCCCCTCCTAAATGTGGAAGTCCAGGCATCCAAATCTACCTGCACATCTTTTTTGATATGCAAAGCCAGTTTCACATCAGCACCTGCACYAGCAGGCAGCCCGGAGGGACTGGCAGAACTGCTGCCCATCGGCTGAGCTGCAGGATTCCTGGTTAGAAACACAGAGTCTCTCCCCTTGTCTGTTTTAGGAAGCACTTTGGAGTCTTGAAGCAAAGCGTCATCTGAGACACAGCCACACAGCAGAACTGCAGCAGACTTAGCAAACTGACCAAACCCAAAGCCACGCTCATTAGCAGCCACTCAGAGYGAATCCAGTGGAGATGAGCGGCCATAGGAGCAGCTGGCTGTCCGGGGCCTTTAAAATCAGGCCGCGTATTTAGGCACKGAGGTTTAGATTTAGAAGCTTGTTCAGACAGTGCTGGCACGGATGTGCACATCTCGGGGATCATTTCATTTTAGCTCAATTTTCATTGCAAATCATCTGTGCTCATTCTGAAATAAAACTGCCATCAGGCAGAGCAGGAGATACTAAGGAAATTACCTTGAACATGATAAAAGGGTAAGAGCAGCAGGCAGTGTCCACTGTACCAGCTGCAGCAGATGAGGAGAGAGCGATGTCCGGAGCAGATGCCCTGCTGGCAAAGCTCMTGATTTGTCATGATTTCCATCATAWTTGTACTTTTCCTTAAATCCTCACCTCCTASA
The DNA here is from genome assembly GCA_003342815.1 of Eudromia elegans. Classification (NCBI taxonomy): domain Eukaryota; kingdom Metazoa; phylum Chordata; class Aves; order Tinamiformes; family Tinamidae; genus Eudromia; species Eudromia elegans. The sequence goes on from PTEX01000193.1 coordinate 1,145,200, forward strand.
GCCATGGGATAGTGAGCTTTTTAGATTTTAAAATGCCCTGATTCCCAATCTTATGAGTTGGGGGGTGGGGGGGCAGGGTGGGCACTTGATTCACACATTTTGGACACACAGAATCAGCCTAAGTATGAAAAAGCATTTTTCAAAACATGCCAGGTATGCCTTTAAGACTGAAATTAGTGCCTGTGTTTTAAAGYCACCTCCAGGCAACCTTCAAGTTATGCAGACATAATTACCTGTGGATGCAAAGCTCGTGGCTGTTTCTGAACAAGAGACCTTTAATGTTTCATTCTCCTACTACATGTCCTGCAGTTTTCTGTAACTCCTTAACATACATTTTTCCCAGCATTAATGGAGCCTGCTCTTTCCTAGGCACTGAGTTACTCCCCAGAAGTTAGTTATGCTGCGAAGTGGAATAAACAGCTATTTATCCCACTTCCATTACAGATCTAAAGCTATGTTTAAAATTAATTAAACATAATTAAAATATAAATTAAGCTGTGTCTCAGGCTCATCCTGYTGTGACCAACATGGTTACTGGCTAGAGGAGGGGACCAGGATTTCTATGAGCACCAGTCAATCTATTGCAATGGGAAGGCAGCTCTTGCCTGGACCTTTCCTGCCAGGCAAACGATGCTGAGCTGCTCCTGGCTGTACATTGCTCCAGTAAGTGTGCAGGATTAAACACGATCCCGAGTAGGAGACCGTGGATAGGATGCTGCCAAACCAGCATCATTCTGTTTCAGCCCTGCCTCTTTCTCACACAATCTCCAGGGCAGTGAATGATGCAGCTAAGGTGACTCTGCAACAACACATCTCGAGCCAGGGCGGCAGTGGCTGAGCAGGAGTGGGATGGAAAGATCTCTTGACAAAAACTCTGGCCAAGTGTGAAGGGGCTTCTGTGCTGTTGGTAAAAGGCTGACAAAGAACCTGGCCAAAGTGAGTAGCCTGAAACCTCCCTGGAGATGAGCTGTCACGCAGACTCACGTGTGAACAAGACAYACCTTGACACTGTGTCTGCTCACGCTGCCCAGGGCGCATCCCTGCTGGCAGGTGGTCCCATCCCCTTCCCATAGCCAGGCCACTGCCACGGTGCCCACGGCTCACTCTGCTGCTCCGTGCTCCGTCAGAGCCGTGAACCCCAGCAAGGCCCCTGCCAAGTGTGGGGAGCTCACACTGCTTCTCTTGTGAGGAACGAGTTAGAGGACAGGCAACACTAGATGTTTAGGCCCTCTCTTTGGTGTATGGGAAAGGGGGATGGACAGTTCCAGGAAGAGAGGGTCAAATTATGATCACAACTTGGCAGTTGAGGGAAAAGCAACACTGTTTTCTGCAGGCTGCAGCATCCTGAACTTCCCTAGGAGAGCATGCGCTCTGGGACAGATGATATTTCCATTGCTTAGCTTGGGAGAGACAAATTCACAGCCTGAGCCACTATATCAGTGAAATGAATTTTTTGCTACAACAAAAAGGTTAAACTGCAATAAAGCTGCCGAGGCACCAATTCAGCGATACAGATATATAAAGGCCATCTTTTTGCTACAGTAATTTCGCCAAGCCATGCAGACTTTCCAATTTACACCAGCAGAACATGCAGCCCATGGCGACAGWGCTATGTGGACCTACAATATAAAAACAGTGTTGACAGATGGCTACGTGTCCTGGCTGCCTGACAGGCCTGAGTTAACCATCTGAGCCACCAGGACGGATGGCTAAGGGCAAAAATATAACTGCTATCATCCCAGCATTAGGACTGTTCTAAGTACTTCATTACTAAGTCATTACTCTTGGAGATGGCCCCTCACAATGCGAAAAATGCTGATCTCAATTCATTTAATTGGAACAAAGTTTTATTGGCTGGCCATGAGCCCATTACTATAATTGATTTTTTAATATCAATATAAATATGTATTCGCTTTATTCAGCTACTTCCCTGTGCCTTGGAGGTTTGAGAGCAGTGCTCTGARGTCAGCTGGAGCTAGCAGTGCTCTGCTCTGGAGCATCACTTCTCACCCTTATGGATGCACTTGTTAATGAGCTGAATTCACAAAGAGGGAGGTCAGTGTTTTCTCTGTTGGCACTTACCCAGTACAAGCTGCACATGGGCACGGCTGTCACAGCTATGTGAGCTTGCAAAGCTCACTTCAGGGCAGGGGGAGCAGCACAGAGAGGGAATGAGCAACTCATGCCCAGAGATATATATGTCAAAGACAGGAAAGAATAGGAAAAGGCAGCCTGTTTCCTGCCCCCYGTCCTGCTTCCCACTCTGTACTTTGAGTATCTCCAACTCCTAGAGCAAGAGGAGGACTTGCTTATGCAAGGGGTTTGTTTTTGGTCACCAAAAGCACCTCTGCTTAGAGAACAGGGGAAATATGCATCCAAGAAGGGTGTATCAAGACGTACAGCCAATCTTTAGCATCTCCTAAAACCCCTCCAATTTGTGATTTAGCATAAAATACTGAGTTTGGGCTGCAGTTGAGAGATTTCTGGCCTTGTAGCTTGTGTGAGCGTGGTAGGCCTTAGGGAAGAAGGAATAAGAAATGCTGTTGCCTAGGTTTCCTCACCTCTGTTGCTTTATGACTTCTGTGTCCTRTGAAATTGTGTCCAGCAAAAAAGAACTGATAGTGTTTCAGAGCTTCCAAAAYAGCCCTGATCTCTCTAGGCGAGCAGCTCGCTCTTCAGGCAGTCCAGCCCCAGTCACTGTGACAGATCCCAGCTGGCAGGAGAGCCTCAGCTCCCGGAGGTGCTTGGCCGAGTTTGAGCTCACCTGTCCCCCACATACAACCTTAAACTCTCTTGACCTTCTTTCAGATGGAATCAGAGCAGTGTTGCTCCCAGCCTCTCACCTTGCCATCATTGGTGACTGCAGCAAAGACAGTGGAGGAGTAAGGAGACCAGGCAACATCCCCAACAGCAGAATTCAGGTCGTAAATAAACATTGGAGTCCTGGAAAAAGAGATGCAGGGAGAGGAGCTCATTTAAGCACACGCTGCTCTGGAAGTGAAACACAGATATAAACACTTTGATGCTGCAGCCTGACAGGTTGTGCTGTTTAAAGCCGACCACAGAAGCGGGAGATGGGCTATTTCCCCAGGGCAGTGATTATCCGGGGCTTGAATAAAAGGCTTCAGAGGGCAAAGCAAAGCTGAGTATCCACCCAAYGGACCTGGATGGGTCCCAGTGTGATGAGCAGAAAGGCAGCCCATTTCTTTCTTTCTGAAAGCACTTTGAAAGCTTTCTGCACACCTTGCAAGATGGGCTCTCTCTGGTTAATAATCATATGGGAAAAAGTGAAAAAGTGACTTCTCTCTCTCGACCTTTGACAACACCATTGAGCAATATGTATTGGCAACAGGAAATATTTGCTTGTGACTGATTTACAACAAAATCAATTTCCTGATTGAAACCAGACGTTCCTCAACCACTAACCCCGAACTTCATTATGTTTATTTAAATGTTCCAATTCTTTTTTTTTCCTTATTTCTTTTTTTTTTCTTTTTTTTTCTCCTCTCTGCTTCTCAGGAGGTTTCAGGTCCCTGAGGGCTCGTGCCAGCATATGACATTTCTTCATTATCATTGCTGCAGAGGAATAACCCTGTCACTGTAGAGGCTGTCTGAAGAAAGCCAAGTCCAAAGCAATGCGGTCAGGTTCTGTGCTGGACCATGCTGCTTGGTCAGTCCCTGCAACCTATGCTAAACATTTATTATTGTTACTTAGAAAGGGCAAATCTGATTCTCCAGCCCCAAACAAAACAGGTTACAGAGCAATTGGCATTACGTCCAGTGAGCAGGGAAACTGTCACTGAGATCCAAGTAGAGTGAGCATCTGCAGCCTGCATCTCATCCTGGATGAGGTTGACCTCCCCACCCACACAGGGCCCAGCAGGACCTACTTGATGGTGTGATCCCAGATCTTGACCGTCCAGTCAGAGCTGCAGGAAATGAAGACCTTCATATGGTAGGGATTCCAGCTGACCGCATCCACAGCCATGTGATGGGCTTCAAACACATCCAGAAACTGGCTCGAATAGCATTTTGAACACTGCAATGGAAAAAATTAGTCGGTAATCAGAGTTAGACCTGCCTCTGGAGCTGGTATTCCTGATAAGGATTTTTGTGAATACTTACGAGGCCTCCCAGGCTCTTCTGGGCTGGCTGGGGAGAAGCAGGTAGTACCCTGAGGTGCTACCAAAACTAAATCATTTAACTCATACTGTTTCATCCCATCGGCAGGAAAAACTGAGCACCTCTCTGCTGGGCATAGGGACTAGAGTCAAAGACGCACTGGCTCTAGAGCYGGAGCCAGGCCAAGGAGCCCGTTCTCCAGCATTGGTTCTTGGGGCATCTCGGGAGGAGCTGTTGTATTGCACAGGAACCCACAGCCCAATCTAGGTTATTTCTTATATCCAAAGCATTTGGTGGAAGATACTCAAAGACAAGCCTTAAGGAATGGGATAAGAGCAGAGTCATCCAGCCATAAGCCATAAACTCAGTCCTATGGGTCAGCAGTTTGGGTCCACAGAATCACAGAATTGCTGAGGTCAGAASGGACCTCTGGAGATCATCTAGCCTAAGCCCCCTGCGCAAGCAGAGTCACCTGGAGCACATTTCCAAGGATTGTGCCCAGATGGCTTTTAAATATCTCCAGGGAAGGAGATTGCACAACCTCTCTGAACAACCTGTCCCAGTGCTCTGTCACCCTTACAGTACAGAAGTTTTTTCTCATGTTCAGATAGAATTTCTTGTGTTTCAGCTTGTGCCTGTTCCCTCTTGTCCTATCATTGGGCATTAAGAAGAGTCTGGCCCCATCCTATCTACCTATGCATGGATGAGATTCTGCCCCTCAGGTATCTTTCTTCCAGACTCAACAGTCCCAGCTCCTTTCCTCACAAGAGAAATGCTCCAGTACCTTAGTCATCTAACCTCAGCTGCCCTTGTATACCAAGGGAGAACCTGAACCTGGACTGTTGCATTTAACACTTGCAAAAATGCTGCTCTTGGGTAAAGGATAAGCCACAGAAAGAACTGTCAGAGCCTCTGAGGCATTTTGGGACAATGCCACAAGCCCTTTTCCTACTATCATCCTGCAACAGCCTGTACCAGGAGCCTGCCTCATCACACAGTTCTTYCCTATAATCCTTCCTCTTGTGACAGCATGTTGGGCCACCCCATAACATAGCTGATAGCAGCCTGCAAATGCAGCAGCCACCTGTATGTACATGAGTATGAGCCCAACAGCACCACCAGCACATGGCAGAGCAGTGGAGGGGAGCCAGAACCAGCAAACATTTGAGATCCTTGGGAAATTCACTTGCTGTGTGAGTTAAGGAACTGAGGGCAGAAGTTCCAATCTGCTGCTCTACACTAACAGGATGTGGGCCTTCATCCAGATCCCGACAGTTCTGCTTTACAGAGAAATGAGGTTATTGTCCCTGACTCTCCTCATTGCAGATGGRACAGGAGGCTGCTTTCATCAGCAAAAAGGATCCTGCTCTGATAAGGAAGATCCTTTTGGCTGGGTGCTGACACATGAGCCATATCTTGCAGCAAGCACGGCTCCAGTTTGCTCTGCCTCAGTACAGACACTGTTAGGACTGTTCAGGACCTTTATTTATTCCCTGATGAATGCAGCAACACATCATCTGCCAGAGCAGCAGGACTGCTGAACTGTTACATGAATTTAATTCTTGCACACCACAGCTTCATTGCACAGGCTCATCACGAGGCTTAATTGTTTATTACACATTACTGTTTATTACATTCACTATCTGTGTATTAGACCTTTTTTTTTTTCCAATGTCCTTGTGCACTGAGACAGGCACTGAACTCAGGATGCTCAGCTGAGGTCCTTAGGCTGCCTGTTACAGAGGGCAGTGGAAACAAGAACACGGCTCATGTCCCACTGAGATTTTTGGTCAGGAGAAGGTGGTGTCTGTAGCTTGCTAATAGTTTGGTGCATACACTATCATTGAGCTACTTTGCCTCTACATAATTATGGTAGTGAAATTTCCTTTAATGGCATGTTCCATAGCTTTACTTCATAATTCTTAATGCTCAGCCACCAGGGAAATTGGTACTTGGCTTATTCTGAAAGTCACTATGCTGGGAACAGACAGAATGGGTCATAAGTAATTTGACACAAGAGAAAAGGTACTTTTCTGGCTGTCATTCCAAACACTTGCATTAGAAGGCCCTAATACCTGAGCACTTTTTATCAGTAAGATCCTTGCCARGTCTGTCTGCAGCCAACAGAACAGTAATGCTCAAGTCTATGTTTTGAAGGCCTTTTTGGGTTTGAATCCTTGGTCAGTGCCCTGTTTTGGGTGCTGCAATGGGCAGTCTGTGACACTCTGGGATGGGCTGATCCCAGGACAGACAGGATCAACAGCGAGCAGGCATGGCCCAGCCCCACATAGGAATGGGGAAAGTCAATTTTCTCATAAAAACTTCAGCTGCCAACTTGAAATCAGAAATGAAAYAGGTTCTCTAGGGCTGATGCCTCGCTGGTATCCCTGATGGAAAACGAAGCCTGCCTGCCAGCTCCAATGTAGAGCCATACATCGTGCCCCAGAGCTGCCTGCCAGCCTGGCCCCATGTTCACTCTGACCTCTCCAGTGCCTTCACTGATGTGCAAGACAGACTTGATCTTACTGAGATYGATTTGGAAGAAATGACGCTAACCTGAGGAAAAGTTCAGAGCAAAGTGTGATTTTAACTAGGAAAAGAGCTTCTGCACTGACTAGAACCGCTGGCAAAGTCTCCCACTTCTGTTTTAAAATTGCAGTGATTATAGACAGATGTCAGGATGAAAACAAACCACTTGGAAAATGGGAYGACTAACTTCCAGGACAGCTTTGACAACACGGAGTAGACTCAGGAATCAGACATTTGTGCTGCTTGTCTGATCTTCTAGATTACTGCCCCGATTTGCTGAGAGTGTTTTTCTCCTATTTGAATAATGGTGCACGATGTCAACGAATAGTCAACAGCACGAATAGTCAACAGCATTTTTTAACAGGATAGTAAAGCAGGAATGTGTCTACTACAGCAATAYGAGAAATCAGTGACAAGATAATTGGTGACAAGATTACAAACTATGAGAGAGAAATACTAAAAAAAAATTCCAAAGACACAAAACTTACTCATCATCTTCATTAACAGCATTTCAGTTTATACAAGGTAACGCTAGCCTCACACAAAATTCCTCTACATCCATGGTGTATGGATGGTAATTAGTGTCCTCAGAAGGTAGAGAGCTTCATCAGTTTGCTAACAGAACAATTGTGGAGCTAGGTTAACACCCACACTAACAAATCACCTTTTTTTCCAAAGGAACTTTGCAACAGGCAGCASAAAGAGGACTGCACAAGGCTGGCAGATCAGGACACACAGCTGACAGCTCATGACAAACTGCTGACACAGAAGTATCTGCTGTTGTTGATGAAGATACTTACAAGCAACACCCAAGTTGTTGCCTTGGCTTTCATTTAGTGCCTTCTTGTAGAGTTTTCTAACAGAAGTACTAAGATTTGTATAATGGTGTACGAACAGACACAGACCACAGAATCACAGAGTGGTTGGGGTTGGAARGGACCTCTAGAGATCATCTAGTCCAATCCCCCTGCTCCAGCAGGGACACCCAGAGCGTGGGGCACAGGGTGGTCATCTCCAGAGGTGGAAGATCTCCAGAGAAGCAGCTTCCACAGCCTCTCTGTCACCCTCATAGGAAAGAGGTTCTTCCTCACATGGACATGGAACTGCCTGGGTTTCAACTTGTATCCATTACCCCTCATCCTGTCACTGGCCACCACCAAGAAGAGTTTGGCCTCATCTTTGTATTCTCCCCTCAGGTATTTGTACATATTGATCCRATCCCCTCTCCATCTTCTCTTCTCCAGGCTAAACAGGCCCAGCTTGCTTAGTCTTTCCTCATATGATAGAYGCAGGTGAATATATCAGGAGAAACAGCAGGATGGTAAAAGAATGATCCTGTGTTAATTATGTTAACTGACAGCAAATGTARTCCCTRAAGTGACCTGATAACAAGAGAAAAAACAAACTGAGAAAARATAACGTGGTGAGAAGATGAGGAACAGAACTCAAGTCATAAAATATCCAGATAAGGGAAACACCTTTACCTAAGACTCAGACATGGTGAGAAAAGATATTGAGGCAAAATAAGACAATAGTTTTCTGCTCCTGAAGGAGTACTGGAAGTGAGAGCATGTCCAAAACCGAGTCTGTCATCATCAATGAAGGAAACTCAAGATGAGGTGAAGAGGACTCAACAACTGTCATCCTTTGCCTTCTCTATGACCACAAGAAATCCTGGCCAGACCAAAGGTACAAACATTTTGGTGTAGGAGAATAAATCAGTGAAACCAATTTTGCYTAAAATAAACCCTCCCCTTTCCCTTCACTACACTTTTGTACTGAGTTTTATTACATTCTCAGGCAAACTCACTAAGACTAGAAGAGATATTATCTCTCATGTCAAATCTCCTCACAAGTTTTCTGTTGAAGCCCTGGTGACTAAGAAGTCATTTTGATCAAAGAGCCACAACAAAGCCACAACACTGTCTCAAGCTGAATATCAGGGACGATCATTTCTTATAGCAGACCTAAACGGTTCCTCAAGAGCAAATGAGATATGCAAAAAGGCAGCTTTGCATTACAAAATCAAATTAATGCAGAAACAGTTTGTCCTCTATGTAAAAGGGCAATAGATAGGCCTATGTGTAATTAAGATAACGATTACTTGGCATTAGAAAGACTATTAACTAAACAATTTCAAAAAAATCCACTGTAATTGTTTCGCAGCTAAAGAATCAACACATCATCACACTATTTGTTGGCAAGCCCTGCCTCTGAGAAAAAAAAATGCCTTTCTGAAATTCATTCTTCAATTTATTTAATAACTCTTCTATATTTGACCTATGCTTGATCCTTGACTCACACAGCATATAGGGAGTCTGTCCCTCTTACTCAACATGCGTGGCAACAGGCAAGTGCTGCAGAGACCTGCGCAGCTCRGTCCTGCTCTGGGCAGCCGCACAGCCCGCGAGCAGCCCGGAGGACGGCAGGACTGTCACCGTCCTTGGCAGCAGAGGGGGACAAGGCTTTGGGAACCACAGCTAGCTCCAGCAAAGGGTTAAGAGGTGCCGTGTTTCAATAAACAGAGCAATGAGGAAGGSGTGCGGCAGTCCAGGAGAAATGTCTGCAGCAGCAGTGACCTGTTGATCCCCAAACTTTTGAAACTGCCTGTAATGGGTTCTTGGGGTACTAAAGGCCCAGGCACTCTTTCCCCTGTTTCTGTGGATACTATGGAGACCTGCTGTGTGAAGGACTGGAGATTCCTCTTCCCGGTGTTACCCCACAGTCTGGTAGAGGACTGCATCTCCCTTCTTATAGGAACACCCGCATTGTATATGGAAGTGCTACACAAAGCAAGAGCAGCCCAGTACTCCTCTAAGGCTCACCACTACCACARGAATGTTTTGTTTCTTGTCAGRAACCCTGAAATTAGCCTTAAYACTAASAAAAGTAAAGTTCCTATGTAAYAGATGCAAGAGAAGTGTAAGAGGTACCTCTCTGTGTTTGACCACCCAAGAAATAACTAGATGCCTAAATGGCTTCGTTGCTGGGCTCACAGCTAAAACCCCACTGTAAGTACAGCTTCACTGCAGATGATCCAAGGCAGGTAGACCTACAGCATTGTCTATACAACCGCTGTCAAACTATTCCTACTCAGTCTTGCTCCACCGAGGATTTCCCCTGAATGGCAGTCTGAACATTTCTCCTGAATGGTTTCTGACCRACCCCACCTAAGACTGACATACACAGTCGTGTACACTGACATCCTTCATGTGTCTAAGCACAAGGAAAGTTGAACACGTGCTTCATTACTGCCTCTTCTCAAGGACAAGATACAACAGGACCCAAACAGGGTGCCAACTACTGTGGGTGATCTGCCAGCTCCGAACATCTGTCTGTGATTAAACAGCTGCTTTATATCACGAGAGCATCAGCAAAAAGCCATCTCTTTCCCCATCGTCCTTCACCACAGAACCCCCATTTCTCCCATTTCCCTCTGTCTGTCCTGTCAAGGGGAAACGACTCAACTTGGAAAGCCTCCTGGCCTGGCAGAAGGAAAGCCTTTGATCAGCGTTGTCCCTCTAGAAGGGATACATATCTGCTAACTTTGTTTTGCCTAAATGATTGATACTGATTTCAGAATAGGATTTTCTTTGGGTTCTCTTTCTCTCTTTTTTCCTTTCTTTCCCCTCCGTTCTGCAGATGCGACATGGAGAGGGAGTTCACAGCTGGCTGGCTCTGCCCTGCTGGTCAGCCCTGCCGAGGGGACGCTCCYCCTTCATCAAAGGGCTGTGGCTACAACACCAACAGAGCTCAAACCCAAGCTCAGAGGAATCCTGCACAAACAAAACTATTATGAGTAACATAAGCTGTTAGTGGCTTTATTTGCAAGGGTACACACAACAGAGCTCAAAACTTCCTATTTTTAGCTTGGTTTCTTAAGAAACCACAATGGCTGTGGCCTGCTGTCTGCTTGTCCCTCCTCCCAAACAACTTTTGACTTTACTTGCAATTTTAGCCCAAGCTGGCGGGAAAAGGGCCTGGGCTATATTAAGGTCTTTCATAAAAAGAGGTACCACGAAGAGGACAAACCCCCAGGCAGTGCCTAACCCAGAGAAGGACGATCAAAACTCAGCTGCTGCCCTGGCAGGAGCGGGCTGAGCACTCCCAGCCAGCAGYGGTCCCATGGTGTCAGGCTGCAGGGGACACTGCAAGGGAGGCAGCTGACAGTGTCYGAGCAAAGCAAGGGCTACAGCGTGGTACTGCAAGCATCAAACCAGGGGGAGCACAGGGCTGGCCAGAGGGAGGAAGGATCAGAGGAAATGGCAGAAAGCTGGAGGTGAAGCCAAGGGGAATGCAGGGCTCAGAGGAGGTGCAAGGCCATAACTGTGGAAAGGGCTGCAGGACACCGATCCATAGGAAGAAAGGGTTTCATTAGCCTCTTTGCTCATGGGATAACAGATCTAAAAAGAAAAGAGAGATTTTTCTCCTGCTATTTCCCCACAGTCATAGGGACAGACAATCGATGCCTTTTAAYTCCTGCTGTGATCACTTGGTACCTCACTCACACAGCTGCAACCTGCACGGCATTCTGGGTTGCAGCCTGCATGAAAAGCACGTCTGCAAGAAAGGTCTTAATTGGGTCTGTGCAGAGAGCTCCTYGCAGGCCTCTGGGACTCAGTGTGGTGTTGGGCTCAACATAGGGATCTAACGGCAGGCCTGGCCTCTGAAGTTGTACTTTATTGCTGTCTGAGCAAACAGTTCAGATGATGAACCTGAAAGATGAGCAATGGCAAGGGGATGTAAAGCAAGAGACAAAGAATCCGTTCTTACCTTATAGATCTTCCCTTCTTCAGTACCAACAAGAAATAAATAGTCTATCTTTTTGTGAAAATCAAATGATGTCCCGCAGCCTATTAACAGAAGAAAGGACCATCAGGCAAGARATTTGGTTCACCTGCCCTGCATGCATTCGCTGCCTATGGCACACATGTGCTGCCAAGGTCTTCAGAAGCAATTTATTAGCTAGAGGCCCCCAGCAGAAAGCAGAGCTGCTGCTTYTGAACCACTTGCAGAGCTGCCCCTGTCCCCAGCACAAGACAAAGGGAACTAGGGAACCAGGAAAAGGGTGAATGGACTTGGAGAGAGTTGCACGGCAGGTCAGGAACAGGCTGGAGCTGTCTGAGTCCTTGCCCATACCCATTGGTGTGAGCTGCCTCTGCAGCTGGTGACAGGGATCAGCTGGTGAGGAGATCTGAAGCCTGCGGAACCCTGAGGCTGCCTCGGAGAGTTCACACCATACAAAACACAACCCTGAGCTCCATGAATTGCTGACAGGGATCTGTGATTAGAAGTGCCTGCCAGGTGGCCTCTGCAGGCAATGGCACCTGAGGGGCAATGTCTCTTGTTCTCTGGGGTCACCCTCAGGCACCCAAGCAGACAACAGAGCTGTTCAGAAGCAGAGCTTCTTTTCAGAAACACCTCCCAGAGACACCAGCTTCTGGTTCAAACGCAGACTTCTCTCTTCTGTGTAACTTCTAGGCTGCTGCTAGGTACAGAAAAGACATCAGTGTTGCACTCTGCCCTCAGACATTGTTGTTATTCCCGTTTTCAACCATAGTCGCACCCAACCTCCTGCTAGGTTTTAGTCTCTGTCTTTGATCCCAAAAGTCCCTAAGGTCTCCAAGAGTCCAACTGCTCTCGACACCTTTGTGGAGCTCCAGAATAACAGTGTTCTCCATGCACCAGAGGGAGCAGTGAATGTTAACAGTGTTTGGTCCCAAACTGGGATTCATTCTGCTGTGAATTTTAAATGCCTGCTACAAATGAAAGAGTTCTCAGGATTAGGTTTGCCTTCTAAGAGAATATTAGCGAGGAACAGATCTTTTTTTGCTGCCTTATTTTTCACAGAAATATAAATGACTTCCTATGCCTAAAAGCATCCAGAGAGGAAATATCATATGATGCCTCCTTGTGTCCTTTTCACCCTTAGCTAAGAAGCCATTTAGCAAGCTCATTTCTGTAAAAAAAGCCAAAAGCAAAGGGTGTGATTCGTGAACAAATCTTTCACCGGGTGCCGAAACCTCTACCTGATTTCAAAAGCCCTGAATCGAGCAGCGTTGTGACCTGTGTTTTATACAGGCATCAGTCACAACAGGCTGTGACTCTGTGAGATCTCTGGGCTTCYGCTCCCGAGGCAGGTGCCAACATCATCCAAGAAATCCAACTCACGTTGGACTCAATTTCCATTTTAACCAAAAAGCCGCAGGAAGTGGAAGCAGAATTGAAAGAGACATTCCATAATGGGCACTAAGTACTGAGACCCCTTGGGAGCTCAGGAGCGAGGTTCATGCTCCACTGGYGAGGCCAGAGCCTTCAGCACATTCTGCCTTCGGGCCAAGGGCACTAAAGAGGGGAGCCCCGCACACCTGCAGCTCCAGGGGCAGCGCACATGCAGGTACCAYGGGTAAGTGAGCACTAACCACCAASGGAGAAAGTCCTGGGCACSGAGGAAGTGGAGCAGTTGCATCTAGAGACCCTCTACCCAAGAGCAGACATGATGGTGACAGGAGGGTCCTTGCAGAAGATGGAGTATCTGAGGAGCGCTGCAATAATCTGGGGCTGTTGGTCAGCAGGGCACCCACACCAGGGCAGACATCAGGGGAGGAACAGGGACAAGCAGACAAGGCTCAGAAGCCAGAAAACTTTTTTGCAAAGGTAGAAAAAAGCAGACAAAAGTCTTAAATGTTTAGGGAAAAAAAGAAGGCAAACCCCAAAGGAATTGTTAAGGTCGTTCAACTCAGTAATGCTGTCTGCATTTTTAACATGTAAATAGATCGTTAAATATTCAAGGCAAGTCTTTGAAAATCTATTTCCTGGTAACATTAACCAATAATTTCAAAGCCCCTGGGAGTTTTGCACTGTACTGCTTTAGCTGGTCTCTCCAAAACTATGTGGCAGAGCAMAGACTTCTCACCAACATACACTGCCCATCAATTATTAGCCTAGAAAGATGGTGATCCTTAAACGCAGAGCAAGTGCCTTCTGCAAACCCAGGCTATTGCTTCATGCCAAAAGAGGTATTTTCTACAGAATATAAGGGATTTTCTACAGGATATAAGGGACAAGGTTCCCTGTGCAGTCTAAGGCCTCCAGAGCAGATCTACTCCATCTTATATCTGGAGGGACAAGATGAAGGGATTCAGCCTGGAACTATTGCACTGTCTCCACTTTCTACAGAGGGAGTCCAACTAGTTCAGAGTAGATGCTGATATCTAAYAGCAAAAGCCAGATGAGCTGTATCCCATTACAGGCCAGTCAAGCAGCCTGCACAGGAGAGAGCAGASATGGTTTTTCCTCTTGGTTTGGCTAGTCCAGACCAATGTCTGTTAGGAGCAAAAAGTTTTGACAAACATAGGTAAAGCCCTTTGTCTTGTCCATACTAGGATTTCACAGTAAAACTTGCCATTTATTTTTTGGAAAGGATGTTCATATTTTCTGCAAGCAAAGATTTAAACAGCAAATCTTGACCTCACTTAGTGGCCTCTGCTCCAGACAGATTTTGTTCTGCTACATGATCAAAGCATGGAGAAGTAACCTTTCTTTAGCTCCATTGCAACTTACTACCCCAATTTAATTCCCTGAAATGACTGRTTAGAGACTGTGTCAGTAATTGATCAGAATGACAAGGACTTGGGTTCTTACCAAGTGTTTGCAGCTGTAGTCCCTCTGGCCCCTGCATCGTTGCTCCTTCTACTGACAGCTTGATGACATCTGTATGAACCAGCTCATTCTGCAGGCAGAGGAGATTCCACATGAATAACAGGCTTTACAATACAGAGACACTCAGTACTTCAAAATGACAAATTTTAAGGAGGAATTTTAAAAAGCTGTCCCTAAAAGCTGTCCTTCATGCTCATGGTTGGCAGTCTAGTAATGTCTTATTTTATATAAAACCTCCCAGAACCTGATGCTTTGACACACTGGTGCTGAGGCCCACCGCAGCACCTCGTGCAGGCACATGAAGCTGACATGGTAAGAGTTTTTTGGTCAACATTTTCAACTGTGGGTTGCTACTGTTAGCTTAAATCACAGTGGTAAGTGAAGCCACCCTGCATGCTCTAAGATGGGTAGCACATATCACCATGGGACTAACTAAAACCACACTCCACCTCTGCTGAGGGATAGTAACTCACCACCTTGCTGGTCCTTGCTTCTTATCACCTCCCTATTATTAYCAGAGCTGCTGAATGTCCCATTACTCACAGACTCTGGGATTCAAATGCAAACCACGTGTCTAGCAAGTAGCTCCCCCAAGGGAAAAGTGCCCTATATTGTTGTTATCACCAGAGCTCCAAAGAGCTCTCAGTGCAGGTCAGGACACCGCTGTGCTGGGTGCACTGCAAACACAGAGCAAAAATGCTGCCTTCCAAAGAGTTTACAGTCCAGACAGCAGAAAAAAAAAATACATATGAAAATAGAATAGATACAATATGGGTGAGTATGAAGAAACAACGAGAGGGCAAAGATCCATTCTTAGACTAGCTCTGGGAATTAGAATAGCACTGCAGAATGGAGTTAGTTGTGAATATGAGAATACCCTGGGGCTGATAAAAAGAACAAAGAACTAAAGATTAAATTAGTGAGCAGTGTGGGCTGAGGACTGGATGTTTTCATGAATCTGCAGATTTCCCACTGGAGTACTGTGAGAACAAAACATAACTTTTTAGCTCAGTGAATCAGGCTTCGGTTGGAGCTTCCCTAAGCCCAGAGCCGGACTCAGGTGGATAAGGAGATTCTGCTTGGGAAAGTCAATCCCAGGGAATTTTGTGTTAGGGAAGGTGGGTAAAGACATTGTGAACATCTATGCGGTACTGCAATTCAGAGGAGACAAAGCTCTGGCACTTTTACTGTACTTTGGGGGGATAAATTCAAAGCAGCTCCAAGAAAGCTCAAAATCTGTAAAATAATTGACCTCCTCCTCATTAATTTGCACTGCTGCATACCCATGTGCCCTTGCCACTGATGGGCAATTCTCGGGGAGCAACTTTTATCTGCAAGTGAAGTGAGAAGCAGCCCAGACTCCTTCAGCCTTAGAGACCTTCCTTCTGCTAGTGAGTCTTCTTGCAGAACSTGCGTTAAATTCAGAAGTGATGTGTAAATAAGTGTTAATATAAGCTGGTAAATGGGTGAGCTGGACAGAGCAGTGCCCAAGGAGTCGAGGAGCAGAGCACACAGCACCTGCTGCTCACGGCCCATCTGAACAGACCTACTTTGGTCGCTGGGAGTAGTCAAGACACGCTGAGCAGTGTCCTCAGACACCAAAGTCTGATGGCTCTCCAGASGGCATCTGCCTTCATGCAAGCTGTATCTGGTAGCCATGTGAGCCCCATCCAAAGGGCAACGTTGCAGCTGCCCACCGCTGATCATGCTGATGCACCTAGAGCGTAGGTAGAGCCTCTGCTCATCAGACATGTGCTCTGGACTGCCCAGATAGGTGCTAGCACATTCAAAGTTTGTCCAGGTAGAAGCATAAATAACATTACAGTTGGACTTGATAATCTTGAAGGGCTTTTCCAACCATAAGCACATTCCTGGGGCCTTTCTTCAAAGATCCTTCACAGCACCTCCACCTGGCCCAGGGCCTCCTCCTCGGGCAGCTTCTGCAGCCTCTCAGCTCAGCCAGGGATCATACTTGGATGGACTATTGTGCTGTTTCTATTTTGTACCCAGTGCTGCAATCTGGAAAACGCATCTGCTCCAGGGGCTGCTTATTGCCTGAGCCATTCACATATTCCCGTGGGTAAACAGCCTGCCGACAGCCCGGCCTTCCAGGAACACCGAACAATAACACGTAGCCTCTGCCTGAGAATTGCAAAGCACTTTGTAAGCATTAGTGAATTAGGCCTTGCAGCTGCCCATTTCCCTTCAGTCATTACTATTCAAGTAACGGAGGAGCCCAGAGCGAGCGTGTCAGTTCCTAACAGAGACAGCCACTGTGGTCAGGGCCGATGGGCTGCTCCTAGCTACCATTTGACAACAATTCTATGCAAATGTGGAGTGGGACCTGCCAAATTTCCAGCTGGAAGCAAGAATGAATTTGTTTGCTTTGTGCTCTCAGTGTTAGAAGTGCTATCGGTAAGAAGCTTTACTTCTGGATGGCCCCTTCAAAGAGATTAATGAAGCTCTCCTTCATCTATTCCATATTTGTAGTATGCTTTTCCAAGCAGAAGATCTGGAGTTTCTTTAATTTTGTTCTAAATAAAAATCAGAGATCACTCTTCTATAAAATCATCCAGAACTCAAGCTGGTTGTCCATTCCTCCTTGCTGGGTACAAAACMACAGGTAATGAAATGCCCTCTTGGTTCAATCTTTGGCTTTCACTGTCAATTTCAGCCCAAGAAAAGCTGTCAGCATGTAAAAATGTGCTGTTTTCCACGCTTGCCTGCTAAGTACATAACAGTTCTGCTAACTTTGCCTTAAAAAAAGAAATCAAAACCCTAATAAATCAGAGCTTTCCATGTGGTCCAACTGCGGCCAAGCTTATAACTGAAGTACGACGAATAAGTAGAAATGACATGGTGCTAAGCAGATCTCAAAACACACATCAGGGACTGTTAAGTAGGTATAGAATATGTTCAAGGGGACTAGAAATAAACAGCTAATGATGTGGAAACACAGATAAGCCTAGATGAATGACAGAAGGGAGAGCAAAAGGCTCTCGACCAGGTGAACTGCCATCAGAGCCCATCCGCGCACTCCTGGGTTTCCCCACTGTGGCATTTCTCTGGAGTTTACTCCAAAGTGTGACACCTCCTAAGCGCAGCAGGCTGAGCACACTCTGTTATTGAGGCCCACACGATAGTGCTAACTTGCTAAGTCACTTTAACTGGATGTATTTAACTGCATGATCTATATCCAGAGGTTTGTATTACCCTCCTGATCTTTTGATGTTCACTTGGTGGTTACCTGTCTCTGCCTAGGAAGCTCTGAGAGCTAATGTGGGACAGGGATTTGGGATTCAAAAAGAGATTTTTGTACCTAAAGTTGCATATATAAACCTGGAGGAGTTTGCAAGGGAACTAATAATCAATACACTGTTGCTGAGCTCCATGCAAGGAGCTCCTTCTCCCTGTATAACTATGGGACAAAATATATAYGGTTAGACATGAACTCCTGCCCTTGGTGGAAAGGCCTAAAATGCTCAGAACCGAGAACAGTTGAGCAGCTTGGTATAAAAAGCTGAAAAAAATGAGCACCCAAAGAAGTAAATAAATTTCTTTGCTTGCTGGGAAATAATTGCATTTTGAACTCCATGTATTTTAGGATCATTCAATTATTTACAAGATACAAGATTTGAAATCTTTAAGTGTTAGATCAGCAAGCCAGTAGAGAAAAAGAGAGTGAGAYTCAGAGACATAAACCTAAGGCTCATTTAGGGACATTAAGGTTAATTCTTTATCAATGCATATCTCAAAAAAAAAAAATYAAAGARAGCATGAAAAGTMGTGCTGGAGMTGGGGARGAGGTTGTACMTTCCCGCTCCCATTCTGAACCRAATCTTYTGGGAAGCATTTTAGAGCAYTCTGCCCTGTCTCTGGGTGACTCTCCCAGGAYATGGAGACAAGGAGGGTTTCACAGCAAGGACCCATCCTGAATTCCTGCCACTGCAAAGCAGGAGAATGATCTCTGACCTCCAAGCCTATGGATCTCTGTTCCGTGGTCTGCAGCTGCACAGGACGAAGGGCAGCCTCAGAGCAAGAAGTTGGCTGGTTCTGCTTACTTCAAAGTTTAACATGGAGCCCCAGGCCAGCTGGGCCCCAGCAAGAGCAAGCAGGCACTGCACCTGCAATCTATTGCTGCCACTTCTTTTCAAACCTGACTTTTTTTTTGAATACTAATAAATCTAGTGCATCATTGAACTTTAGAGGCAATTGGCTTTAGTTTGTCTGGAAAAGGAAACTGCCTCCTCCTGCTTACCTTAACTAAAGTCCATGACACTATCCGCCCATCCGAGGAGACAGAGAAGAAGTTTAAGTTGTTGTCCATGTCATCCTTCTGCCACTTGACCTTAAAACAAGCAAACAGTGCCAGTTAGCAGCGAGCATTCAGCATGAGCAGAGCAGAGTCCCGGGCACTCTGCAGTGTCTTCCTGCATCCTTCCTAAAGAGGATGTGGTTTTCACCCAAGATGCCTGATGCTGGGCATCTCATAGCTTCCACACGCACTGCCCGCTTTCCACAGGCAGTATCACAGGCAGGGCTCCCATCACTCAGGTGTGGGACTCTTTCCTACAGGGATGTTGATGAGAGGGCAGAGTCCCACACCTGAGGACTCTCTGTCTAATTCAGAACCACTCACCCCAGCATTGAGAGGAGCACAGCTGTCAAGGTCAAGTCTTTGGAGTAGACACTGCAGCACAGGGAGCTGCACGTCCTAAGCCTACTCCAAACAGCGGTGGTAGCAGTAGTGCAAGGGTCTCCAGGGCAGGACGTTTACATGGGTAAATGGTTTCTCTCTGCAAATTAACCCCATTCCATTGGGCTAACCACTCCAAGCACAGTGCCACGTGGCTACCCTCCAGTCTGCCCACGTCACATTAGCTTTCTGTCCCTATGTGAGGAACAGACAAGCCCTTGCAGGCAATGCATGACAGGCGTCTGTAGGGCTCTCCTGCTTAAGGGGGATCAGAACATCCTCATTAAAGCTGAAATCCTTCCCACACCTTCAGAGCACCTATCTGCCTGGTACGGAGGTTTGCCTTTTGACTGTGACAGCTCAGCAGTAGAGATTAGGACCCAGATAAATGGCTTATAGTTTAGAAGAGACATTTCAGTTAGACCAAAAGCATTAAGAACGCTCAATTCTCAAGTCTAGGAATTCAATCAGACTGAAGGGAGAAGGATGACTTGTCACCAGGCCTGTCAACACACACTCCTGTCGGCATCTGTCAGCTTAGGACAAGCACTTCCGYGGACTGCTGAGGTTTTCGAAGGTGTGTATGTGTTCCTGTCCAAGCACTGCAGAAGATACGTTTTCCTAAATAGAATTCGTGATAAACAGACATGATTACCCTAGTGCTTGCCAAATACTTCATCTATGACCAGTTATTTACCTGGAACCTATTCCAGAAAATAAGCAGCATTCGTATACTTTAATTATACAGACTGGATATCCTGATACTACTTCCTTGAGAGAAATAGTGTTATTTCTATTTTAGAAAATTGTTTATACTATGAAGTTCTGTGGAGCATGAAAATTCAGCAAGAGACTCACCAAGGAGTAATTAATCCTCCAGTGAACAGGTTTCCTACCTAGAACATACTGTTCTGAGGAAGGAAAAACAAAATTTTAAGGGAATCCATCTGAGAATGAATTGWAATGCCGGTAACACGGCCATGAGAAACAACTGAAGAGTCTCAAGAAGCAAATAGTTTTAAGCATCCTTACATCACATAAATAAAAAGGTTCTCAGCGGTTCCTTCTGCCGTCTTACCTTAGTGGAGCGGCACAGTACAATACAGCCCAGAATAAAGTGGCTAATGAAGTAAGAGTTAGTTCAGCGGCACACACAGGGAACAGTGATTTCCAAGGCTAGATTTTCCAAGGAAACATAATGTGCTGGGTATCTGTTCCACAAACGTGTTCCTGGGATCACAACCCAGCACTGACAGTGAYGGTCACCAGTGGGTGCTTCAGATGAAGGGGTTAGCATAGTGAGGATTTTTAATTTAAAGTGAGAAATGTGTTCAGAAGAACTGGTTACAAACACAGGTCTCAGGTGTCTGATGTRAGGCACATAAAAATTATGTTTCAAATTTGAAGTCTTTTTTTTAATGTCACTCTAAACCTGTCTGACAATAAGATCTTTCTGTTCATATATCCAACATACATCTTCCTTAATTCATGTTCCTCCTATCTACTTTCCCAAATGTTTTTTCAAATAAAAAACTTGGCTTGAGGCAGGGGAAGCAARTACCCAAGGCAGTATCTTCTGCCAAAAGACCATGCTAGGATTTTGCCATCTAAGCTTGGGAGCAGTTAGCACAAGTGTTTCAATATCCTATATTGTGCCAGGACGATACCAAAGGCAGGTCTCCAGTGTCTGAAACCTCCAGATTAAACCAAGCAATAACCTGAGCTGCACATGAAAGAGGACTGCAGGACACACACTGTGCTGCAGTGAGTATGGGGCTGAGCCCATCCTTAGCCCTAGAGGCACCACCCGCACTGCTTACACGATGCAGGTGCTTGGATCACAGGGGGTTGAGGTCCTCAGCCCAGCTACCATCAAAGCACACAGCCAGGCTCTCATCAGTGASATGAGGTTGAGCTGGGCAGGGGCAACTGAAGCCAATTTGACTCGCTCTGCTCTTGCTAAGCACAATGTAGATGTTTCATTCCCGAGCTAGAGCCAAGTGACAGCCCATTACAGAAAGAGCAAACACGCAGACAAAGGCCCAATGGCTGGAGCCCTTCCTTGTTCCCCCTGTGTGAATGCTGCCTGCAGTCCTCTTGTCTACACTAACACAACCTGCTTTTGCAAGATAGGGAAGAGCTTTTCCCCCACATTTGCACACTCCAAGGACTCTCCCCAATGGGGATCTRCTCAAGTCTTTTACCTTCTCTGCTCAGTGAGATTTAACAAACCACTTCATCCATTGTACAAAGTGGGCTGATTTGCTTGGTGTACTCCCGCTCCTAAATTCAAACCACTCAACAGAAGTCAACACATTCAGTCTGTGATTTTTTTTTCTCCTGGTCTCTGAATACCATGAACACTTATTAGAGTAACCAGCCTACACGATACTGCAATAAAGTTGGGCATCTGCTCAGAATTGGTCTTTTCTCTACTCCCAGAGGCCTATGAACATGGCACAAGCTCCTGTCATTAGCAATATCCAGGCTGTGTGGGGTGGCACATTTGACAAGAGCACTACGCAACTGTGCATATGGTAGGAAAAAGCTATTTCTTTTCCAAAGATTATGATAATGATCCTGGGATTTTGGCTGCATTATATGATTCAGAGAAAAAGTTCAGTTACGATGAAAGCAGAAAACTACATGAGAAAGAAAAGTGTGTGTAAACATTGAAAGTGAGACAAGTAAACATAATGGTGTAAGCCACTTGCTGTGACAGATCATTGTGGGATCTGTAATAAAATCAAAGAAAAGTGCTCTTTTTTGAAAATGATCTTTAACCTGACTGCTTTTTGCAGTGCAAAAATAGCCTGTGAAACTCATTGCTATGAGGTAACTGTGAGAAGAGCCTAGCACTTTCTTTATTCTGGGAAGCCTGCTTTTTTGAAGACTGTGCAAATCTGCCTTTTTTCATAAAAACATAAAGGTAGAAATCTGCATGTTCACTGCTATGTACAGAGGGTTAGCAGGGCAGTAATCCGCTAATTCACAGCAAGAGAATACAATCATCTTTGTGGACAGCAGCTGGTCATGGCTCCTGTCCAAGGMAGGAGTTTAGTCCATTTACCCGATCTGATTTGAAAATTCCCATCTTTCTGATGTCATTTCTACATAAGAGATAATGCTGGATCAGTTTCCTTGGTGTGGCGGCCGCTAGTCCCTCACATTAGCAAAATACAATTGGTCAAAACAATGCCCACCGTGAGGCTGACTTGGCTACTTTCTTGTAAGAGGACACCTGCTATTGCAAACACAGATCCCTCTGGCTGCCTCTCGACTTGCCAAAGCCCAACTGTGGGGTGCAACACACAACAGATGCATGATGACTACTGAGCACTTCCTTCTGTCCTTGTTAATTATCTTCCATGGTGCCCTTTGCTGGAACTGGAGTAATGGGCCTCGGCTGTCACCTGTTCTAAGTCAAAGAGAAGAGTTCTGGTCATTCAGTACTTAAACAAAGAGTAAGGTCTGTCACAGGTAAAGAAGAGGAGAGACAAAGCATTAGCCAAAGAGCATTAGACAAAGCACTAGTCAAAGCATTAGACAAAGAATGTCCTGGGCCCCCTCATAGGAASTGTTTGGGTAAGATATGCTCAGACAACTCCAGCAGGTGACAGTCTCCCTGGGCTGCTAAAGAAGATCCCTGCCAATGTGACCTAGAGACAAATTCCTTCCAGTGCCAACCTGCCAATCCGTGTGGTCCTCAGCAAGGCCACCATGGCTGTGTCTGAGTGGGAGGGGACTGAAGAGGACCTCTGTCCTGCTCTGATGCAGAATCAGATACACCACTACCACTGCTGACAGTTCATCCGGCCTGTTCTCACAAGCCTCCAATGACAGGCACTTCCTAGGTGATGACTTTATTATATTATTATTGTCATGCTATTGTAGTGTTGGCTGTATATGGGAAATCTCCTTAACTGCACATCAAGGCAATTAGTCCTTGCCATCTCTCTTCCGTTCATTCCCCTGTCAAAGCAGTCTTCAAAAGGACCAGAAAAGTTTACCATGTCATCACTGCTCTTCTCTCTCAGACAAACCCYGTTACTCCAGTGTTCCTCCCAGATCCTGCTCTCTAAGATCCCATCCTTCCTGTTCCTGCCCTTCAGCCCTCGTCTGCAATTGGCAACATGCTCTGGYTCCCCTCCCCTCGGCATGAGGAGGCAGGAACTGCAACCTCCTGTATCTCAGATTCCTGCTAACACAGCAGAACGGCCTGTGTCTCTCAGCAATATTGCACTGCTGACCATTGCCTGGGATCTGCCATAATCTCCCTCTGGCACCCTGCTGCCTAACCAGTCATGCCCTGTTTTGTATCCATACATTCAATTTCCCCTTTCTAAATGTAGTATTTGCACTTGTCTTTATTGAATTTCATCACATTGATTGTGGACCTTTCTTCCAATTTATCAGGATCATTTCGAACATAATCTTGTCCAGCAAAGTGCCCTGTCTTCCCAAGGGGGCTTCCTTATTCTGTAATTRGAGTTGTTAATGAAAGTATTGATCACAAGAAGAGGCTGGACCGGCAATTGGAGGGTCTCACTTGAAACATCTTCACAGTCTGACAGCAAGCCCTGGATAACTGTTCTTTGAGCACACCGYCTGAGCCACCTGAGCAACCTCTTTATGGTGATTTTATCTAATCCATATTTCTCTACTTTGCTTATAAGAATGTCACTGTCTGAGCYTGGATCAAAAGCTTTAGTCAAGGCAAGATGGATAGAGGTGATAACCTCAACTGCCTCCCCTTCTTCACAATGCCCATTTTTCTGAAACGAAAGAAAGAAAAGAAATTGTACTGGCCTGACAATTTATTCTGCACAAATCTATCTCGGCTTCACTGAATCACGCTGTTATCTAGACATTTACAGATGGTTTTTCCATTTGTACCAGTGTTTTTCCAGTCATTGAATTTGGTCTGGCTGGTCAGCTGGTCCATTTGTACCATTCTTCCCAAGGTATTTTTTCACTTTTCTGTTCCTTTGGGACCTAGGCTCCTTTCCATCACTATGTTTGTACTACAGGCCTGAGTGTAGCCTGATGCGCTACATGCTCCATCATCCACATTTGAGTCCCCATGGCTACTGAGGATGCCGCAGCTTTATACACGTATCTTGGTTTTCATGCTTCAAGTTCCTTTATAATGCCCTAAAAAGCTCTAGGTACCAATCTCTCTCTTGGMACTTCTTGCCTTTCCTTTGCTCTCGGATAGCTTGCCATTTGTCCGAGCACAACAGTTCAGGSTGTTCACCCATCTGGCTTCATATCTGATTTGTATCACAGTCTCACAGAGGAGCCCATCTGTGAATCAGGGGAATGCAAGTGCTTCCCAGCCCCTCCAGAGAGCCAGGAGATGTTTTGCAGCATGAAAACCTCCAAAATATCCTGGGAGCACATGAGATAGACAAGGAGATTCAGATGCTTCTCTTTATCATACTCAGAGATGCCAAAGACTTTTAAGGAAGACCTAAACCACAGCCTCCCACTGGCAAACATCTGCTTCTTGAGGAGGCACCCAAACACAGCAAGTAAATCACCCTTCAGCTGTCTCTAGCTGTCCTTATCCAAGAATACTTTCTCCATTTTGCTGACATCCTCTTTCATATAGCTACAGATGTCATAGGCTGTCTCAGCATCACACTGAGGGCTCGTCCTGAAGTGGTGATCCAAGATAAGCTTCTTTGCCAKTCATTTCTTTTGGAGCTGGGCTATCCCCTCCTATGTTCCTGAAGCAAATGTTCTCCTGAACTYCCCTACTGCTATCTTTGATTTGAGCTAAGAAACAGTCCTCATTTCTTCCCTCTATCACCTCTAAATGTGTTTCTTATTCGCTTCTGCCAGCTATTCTCAGCTGAACAGCATCTGGAAGCATCAAGTCATTACCAGCAGAGATGAAATTTTTCACATCCTTTTTCTTCTGTCAATGACAAAGTGTCATTTGTTTGTTTGTTTCCCTGCCCTTATCACTTGCATCTGCTATTTGCCCAAGGGATCCACTGTGATGAAAGTCCCTTAAGACCGTCAGATGATCCTGAGGCTGCTGACTCTCTGTTTTGCTGGAGCAAATAGCTTGCTCTTCTTTGATGCTGAGACAAAGTAGTGCYTATATAGCCAAGTCCCCAAATGCCCTGCATCAAGCATTCTGCCAGCTATTCCTTGCTTCTTACCAGGCTCATCAGCCTGGCACTGTTAGTGGGCCCTGCTGCCTCCTGAGGTTCACCAGCCAACTATCAAAAGTGATGCCAAGACCTTTGCCTAAGGGAGCACACACTGATCTGAAGAAATCAGTCACAAGAGACCCCAAAACACCAACTCACTGGGTCATCTAGAAAGCACTTCACCCACACGCAGAGTAACAGTAGTGCCAGTGGTTATGCATCCCAAGTGACTGGCAGAGCCTGTTTTGAGGGTTAGAAGCAGGCCTTACCCTCAGGYGTGAGGGAATCCCCCATGCTAACTTTGACAGTGATATATGTTGTCCTACGTGCAAGTAGGTTGGAAGAAGGAAGATAGAAGGCCTYCCTCCTCATCATGGTTAGTTGAGATGAGTGTAAGACTGAGCTAAACCCAGATGACTCACCTTGACTCAGGGTAAGAATGAAGATCTTACAGAGCTCTGATAATTGAGTTGCTCCAAGTTCTAGGTCAGAGCAGCCCAACTAACCTAYCTTTTTAGCTCTACTTTAGTCTACACTTTGGGGCAAAGGAGCTCCTGGGTCYCGAGTGCACTGTGGCCACCTGACAGGCCATACAGCAGAAGATTTGGCTGTGCCCTGGCTGCCTGTTGATCTGAGCTTCCTGCCAAATGTAAATCTGGGAAGCAGAAAGGAAGGAGCCATGGAAAGCTCCTGTAGGTCCTCTAACAAAGAGCCAGGACAGGGATGCCTACACGTGGCCAAAAGCATATGTCCCAGAAAGATTCATCTGATGTTAGACTTTGTGCATCATTTACATAAAGCAGGTCCCACTACTGGGGTCCACTAAACCCCACGTAAGGTAGAAGTATTCAAGCCTTCTTTGCTGCAGTCCTGCATGAAAAGATAAATTGTGACTAGACATATAATAAAATTAACTTTAAGGCCAGAACGACAAGTTAAGACAGACATATTCACCTTAACCAGGCCTGCCAAAATTCACCCGTGGGTGCTTATGGCAGCAGCTGAAACAATCKCTGCATTATTTGCAATTATCTATGAGAAACAGAAGACAGAAGAGATCCTAAAGAACTGGAAAAGAGCAAATAACTCCCCCAGGAAGCCCAAAACAAAGCCTGTCTTGAAAGATAGGTTACTGGACTTTAGACCAGTCACCCTAACTCTGAATGTGAGAAGTGGAACAAACTGTTAAGTTAATAGACACATATCTACAGGATAAGAAAATAAGAAACAGTGAATATGGCTTGTCAATAAATAATCTGGTAAAAGCCCCTGATTTCCTTCCTTGACAGGGCAATGGGTCTAAAGAATTAGAGGGAAACAACAGATATGATTTACCTTTAATTCAGTAAGGCTTTAGTCAACCTCCCTGTGATGTTTTCAGAATCAAGCTAAGAAAATGAGATCGAGATGTAATTACTATGAAGTGGATGAGTAATTTAAAAATGAATCTTCAAGAGTAATAATTAGCAATTTCCTGACCCCTTGGGAAAAAAATTTGTCAGAGGGTCCCACAAGGGACTGTCCTGAGTCCAGCTCCATTCAATATTTTCAGTAGTAACTTGCAAAATTGCAAAATGTAAAGGATATTTGCAGATGACACTAGTTTAGAGGGGAGGATTTTGTTAGAATCAGATCTCAAACTTACCCTGACAAACTGGAGACAGTCTGAAAGCAACACGGTGAAATTCAGTAAAGACAAGTACAAACTGCCGCAGACAGGAAGAAACAAGTTCAAATTAGGGAATTTCTGGTTAAGTGGCAATAGTACAGAAAACAATCAGAGCTGGTGAGGGAATCAGCAAAGTGATACTGCTGGGGAAAAGRTAGAAATCCTTTTTACGTGCATTAAGAGGTGTGTACCATGCAAGATGTACAAGGTAATGACTTCAGTCTGTTCAGTACTGGGTGAGACAGCTACATTATTCACTCTCATTTTGAAGAAAGCGCTTCAGGAATGATATTGCAACATCTGTGATGCCCTGGCTGGGAGGGAGAGGACTCTCCTCTCACAAACTCTGCCAGTTCTCATTTCTGTGATTCAGGAACAGTTCTCCAGTCCCAGAAACGAAGGTTCACTCTGATTTTAAATTCAGTCTCAGGTCTCATGAGTTTACTGCATGTCAAGTTCAACCACGCTGTGACTGCTTCATTCACTGCAATAGATGAGATTGCTTTGTGTAACAGACAAGTCTTATAAGAGTGAATAAAAGCTGATGGAGAGATATAAATGAAAATTACTTTAATTTACATATATATATGAAAACACTTAAATATAAATCCGATGAAAAATGTTCCTAATCTGAAAATCTAGATTTTCTTTTAAATGTAAATGTTTCAGCTATGACAGCAATCTACAGATAAGTGGAGCAAAATTTTCAGTGCTATTCTGATCTCTGTAGAAAAATGTTGATGATTTACTGTAAAATCATGCAACATGACAGAATGGATCAGCTCTACATGCTTAGGAAGTAAACTTGTCCTCATGATAGAAACCATTAAAGAGATAAGGTCTACAACRAATACATCTTCCTAAAGGTGGGCCAGTAACATTTAAATACTTGGCTGTACTGTTTGCATTAGAGAGGAGATTGTTTAGATGGCTGATGAATCACGAACTCTTCAAGGATCCCRATAGCTTTCAGTCTGGTTCATGCTTCCTTTCTTGCTCTTTTCCTTCAATGCATCTTTAATGAACAACTTTAGCCCTAAGTACTCTCTGCCATCCTCTCTGAAGCAGAATTAGGGATTTATTCTGTTGTCTCTTGATTTTATCTAGTGCCTTTGTGTGCACAACTTCTTGATAGTAAGCACACTAGTTGGGAGAGCCAGGGTGGCTCACAGCTTTGGTTACAGTTGGTAGGTCCTGAAATGAAGACAACTTCATTTACAAAGATGTTAGGCAGCATCCAAGGCAGCCAGCTTGGCAGGACAAGAGCTGGCCAAGCAAATATCCAGCAGGCAGAAACAGAGCATCTCAAAGCACCCTGGCAKGGAAGGCACAGCACTGACAGGAATTGATGAAGAGGTCAGGTCCCCAGGATGTTCCTGGATGTTCCTGGAGCAGCATTCCTCTGCAGGCCATCAGCTACCTSCTCACGAGCTGCCTGACGGCTTTATTTGTGGGTATAAGGAAACAGCATGCTCATCCAGCAAGATGCTCCTGCTGCAGACAATAGTGTGAGCTTCTGRTCCAATAATTTACAAATGCCTCCTTCTAACAGCATATGGCAATATGCRAACATTACTACAGGTCTTCCTCATGTTTGCTCCTCCTCAAAAAGTTCCCGTACCAAGAGAGGTCCTGCAGTAGCCCATATGGCCACTACTATGGGAAGCTTTCAGCAAAGGTGTTCACCACCACTGAAGATTTCATATAAAAGAAACTCTCATGTATATTTAGCCTTATAAACACTCCCCTTCTGAAAATCACCACTCTCTCACAGGTAGATCAAGTGCCTTACCCTTTGACAGCTGCCTTCTGGGGCTCACTGCCCCAAACACTATCCCTTGGAACTCAAGACCAGCGGACAGAAGGATCAGACCCACCACATYGCTGCGCTCACACACCACACACCCCTTTGAGGGGCCAAAAGAGGGTAGTTTGAGAGGCAAAAACCATCTTCTGTAATGGTGTGTGACTCCAGCAGCAAGCTGAGCGGAGCGTATGGCCATGAGAGTGACATTCATGCAGGGCAAGGACCCAGCCTGAGGCCTGTGCATCATTCATGCTTCAGAGACTCAGATTCTTGTGAGAAAGCACAGCTCAGTTATAAATAGACTYGGATAAGGCTGGCCCTACTTTCAGTTTGTTTTCCTCCTGCTGGGACTTGGATGCTCTGCTCGGTACAGTGTTTCACTAGGAATCTGCTTGCTTATTCCCSTCACAGCACTTCCTGCGGTATTTATTAGGCTGGTGTGTTAACAGCTGAGGAGCAAGGAAGCAGGTATTAGATTCTTCCTGTTCGTCCTGTCAGTGGTTGTGTTCCTGTGTCAGACACAACATGTAGCTGAACGATGGGTGCCAAAGGCCAGCAAAGCTCTGGGGTGTTCAACCTATTGCAATTCATGGCCCATAGTTTCAGTTCTGACTGTGCTCATTGAGCAAGATTTCCAATTTGCAGACAAGATACGGAGTTCCCTGCTCCATGTGCAGGGCAAGCAGACACACACGGCAGGCAGGCTCACATCCAAATCCCCAGGCTGTCTGATGCTGCGAAGTCGGAGCCTGCATCTCTAATGCGCCTGGCAGCAGGTTCCCATCATGGCAGAGCAGCACAGCAGGGAAGGGGAGAGCTGGCTCCCGGGCAGCCCGGCTGCTCACATCCCCTGGGCTCCCCTTGGCCCTGGYGGGTGGCAAGAAGCTACAAAGGTCCCAAGGTACAGGCGTGGTGAGCCCCTGCTTCCCACACCCGCTATGTACCCGTATAGCTGCGCTTACCGAGTCCCTGCCCAGCTTGCATCTAGCTCTGCTCTCCTCTCTCATCTCTGGTTCCTCACCGAAGCACGCCAGCTTCCCCAGGCTGCGTGCTTTCTCCACCCGTTTCCAGGATCTAGCAGTCAGCATTTCAGACTAGGGTGGTCCCATTTTATGAGCCAGCACAGAAATACCTTCTTCTACAAAGACCCAATGTAACTTCATGATTTCTGTTAAATATTTCATTGACTTTTGTAATTGTCATAAAGTAATAGAATGGGATTCAAGCAATCAAGCAAGTGCATCACAACATCTCTACTATTTGAAATTGCAGACTAGTGTCTTCCAGCATCTCAAGGCCTTAAAGGACTCTTAAGAGTGAATTTTCTCCACAAACTAGCATAACTACAACTAACAAGCAAAAAAATATACATATAAATACTTGRCTTGTTGACACCAGAAAAGAAATAAACTGTCTGAAAATCCACAGTAAGGTGGTTCAGATCTTAAGTAAAAAGATAGGGGGAGARAGAAGAACAATACAGTGCTAGAGAAACATTTATTTAGCAAGCAGCAGTGACAGCAGAAAGCAGAAAGTTCAGCAGCTCTATGAAGTATAGATAGAAAAGCAGCATCAAAGGGAAAAAGCTCCTTTTCAGACAAATCTTACATGATCTGCAAGACAGGGTTTCAATGCTTTSCAAGAGAATTTCTAATCTGCAAGAATCCATAGCCAAGGTGCAGTTTAAAAATAATCAGCTACAGAAAGTGACTCTCCAGAAGGTAAACTCTGATACTACCTCAAAAAAMCCCACAACACCGCTGTTACAAATCAGTGATTTTGTCCATTAGTCAAAGATACTAAGGAAGAAGTATGTGGGCACTTACCTTGCCTAACCTTAAAGTGGCTCCAAGAAGTGGCCCGACATTTTTTGAACAAACATGYTGCAGAAGATTCCATCAAGCGCCGCAGCCACAGCACCCTGTCCTGCCTCAACCACCTCCAGCTGGCTATAGGAGTCCTCTCCATCCCAGCGCTGCTGTGGCATTCATGCCKCCTTCCTCTTTTGGCTGGTCTACAACACTGCAGAGCACTTAAACATGAAGCTGGCAGCGTGTGGAAAACTGCAGCTTTTGTTGGTTCACAGCACATCTGTCCTCTCATTCTCTATGTATGGTTCTCACAGAGCCTCTTCCAAGCCCTCCAGTCTCCTTGCCACTCCAAAGGCCACGGCTCAGGCTGCTGAAGTGAGCCAAGGCTTCAGGAGACACAACCTCCCTGGCTCAATAGGGATTTCCCTAAAAATGGTGGAACTTGACTTTCTGGGAGAYGGGATTTCTTCCAGCACAGCCATGACTGCAACAAACCCTCCCAACTACTAAGGACACCTGGAAAGCTGTGGTTCTTTCACCTGTTTTCTGCCACCAAAATAGAGCCACCTTTCCCATATACAGCCACAGCTCCTGCCTATGTCCTCTTCAGAAGAGGACACGGGAGCAAAAATACATGAGAGATGGTTGTCTACCATCAAAAACTTCCCAGTGCTGCAGCGGTGAGTGCAGGGCAAGGCCTTGGGCAGCCCAGGGTGGCTGATGCCGCAAACCCTGTTACTGGATGCAAAACAGTTTGAGTAATTCTCTGGGATATAAAAGGTTAACCAAGCTTTTTGCCCTGCTTGCACTAAGCCAGGTATGCAAAGCAGGGCTGGCAGAAAGAGCCAAGTGGGAGAAAGGCACTGGAGGGCTGAAGAACAAGGTTTGCTGGGCAGACATTGCACTGACCCAAAGTGAGACATGCAGTTTGCTTGTATAATCCTAGGTGCTTTGTGCTAAATGAAGCTTGCTGTCTGGTTTCTGTTCTATTACCCCTTCAGTTCATGATCTCTTTCCTACCAGCTCTCAACACCAGCCATCCTGAGCGTCTTCATCCCATCTCCTGTCCAGCCTTCCTTCAAGTCTCCCATGCTCTTGAAATTTCTGTTTCTCCTCTGCATTTCTCTTGTCACAGTAACCTCATCAAGCTGAAAAAGTTTTTACCACAACTACTCCCAGGAAACACTCATTTCATGCTCTTTAGCAGTGAAGGCAAGAGAATGGGAGTGAGTCTGTCTGAGATAGCTGATTTTTCTTCTGACCTTGAGAGTAAACTTCTGCCTCTCCTTTTCATTTTCTTTGCGTCAAACTCTTTGGTTGCCTGAAGCCAAAGAAACACACTATTATGTGCAGCAGTAACATCTTGGAAGCAAAGCATGCTGCAGAAGCTGTTTATCTGATGATARATGACAGATTTATGAGACTGACAGCCATCAGGAAGGAAACAATGTGCTGGTGTGACATTAGATGACCATAAAACGGTTTTTCTTCTCTTAAATGCAGGAAATACAGTGAGCTCCCTGGATAGGCCTTCTTTGCAGAGCTGTGCCCAGTAGCATGGAGTAGGGTGGAGAACAGCAGGTTGTGCTGACTGCCCTGGTATTCTGTAATGAAACACACTTCCTTCTATCAGCAAAACAAAGTCTTGCTAGGTGAGTCCCGGGTGACATCATGCGTTGCAAGACTCACTGAAAAGTTATTTAAGGACTTACAAGAAAACACAGAACTCGGAGATGCAGAAGGGATCACACTGTTATGGGAAAAATTCCAATGACAGAGTCCCAGGAGTGTTTTATGTGATTTGCACCGAGCTGGAACTTCCACAAATTCTGCTGGGAAACTCTTACACAAGCTGATACTTTCTTTGGTTTCTCCTGGCAAAATGCAGACTCTCAGAATGCCACTTTGTCCTTTTCATGGTAACAGCAAGCATCCCATTTACCAGGAATGGCATTTGGCAAGGAGTTAGCAAGCAGCAGCCAGTCCCTTCTCCTCCATGCACAAATATAAGGCAGAAAATAACCCTTCCAAGTTGCCATCGGAAGCACCATGTTGTCATCTCCTCAGGCAGGCCAGGTCAGATTTAGTGAACTCTCAATGAACAAAGCTCTTTTTCTAACTAGCCATCTCTCTACAGAAATCCTACGCCAAATTGTGCTCCTGGGTAAGCCTGACGCAGCTGAGATTTGCTCTAAGCACAGCTGAAAGAAATGTTCCCTTTGCAGTTAGGGTCAACACTCTGCAGTGGGAAGTTAGTAATTCTGGTAGCGAGCAAGAAAGAAAAGAAAAAACCCATTGCAGCTCCCTGCAGCAGTACTGGCTCCATGATAATCCCAGTGGTAAGCAGAACTAAAACTCCTTATTTTGATGTGCAGCTATGAACTAGAAACACACATGGAAGCAAACCTCTTAACTAAATGTGTTTTAAGAGACAGCCAAACAGCAGAAACAAACTTTGACACAGCCCACAGTTTCAGTTATCAGTTCTTGTTTCTGAAATGCTTAAGCTTCCAAACTTTTCAAGCCTTCTCAGATGAAAAGGTCTATCTGGCTTATTTGAGGTTTACAGAAAATATTTGGTATAACCCAGTGACCAAAGGTAAGAAAATAAAAAGTACTCTGCCCAGCCCGTGCCATGAACAGATACCCTGTCCAGGGAACTGCTCTTGAGGAGTACTCGGGGCTGGACGTGACGTGGGGCTGAGGCTCTTCATGGCTCTTCACATCATTACTGTGACTGAAGGGCGCCACATGTTGAGCACTTTCACAGGAGCTCTCTCCTGTTAAGCTGGTGTTCAATCTGTTTGTACCATGCAGTCAAAGGCAGAGGCTTGAATCCGCTGACATGGGAGATCATTTCCAGGTTTATTTTCTGTTAAGTCTGAGCGTTCAGTAACTCTGTTAGCCACACTGCACTGCATACATATGTATTTACATGTTACATATGTCTTTATGTCTACCTATGCATCTATTTCTTTCTGATATTGGAAATTAATCAATTGGAAGTAAGGAGTTAGAAGTAAATAACTTAAAACAAGCCAGAATTTTCTATTGTTTACCCTTCAGTAGGACTTAATACATAGAAGACTTTTGTCAAACCTACAGGATGCCATGGCCAGGCATTTTACAAAATGGGTGCCAGTGTCAGGCACACAACCTCATTCTTAGATAACAGAAAATTTGTACCATATTATTTTTGTCTTAATAATAGGCTATGTTACATTGCCTTTGTTTTATGCAAAGTTATTCAGATATTACTAAGTCATTGAAGATGAAATGGCAAAAGAAAACTGCCAGGTTGCTTTACTCACTTCTGGTTGTGTTTCAATTGTGAAAGGGACTGTATTCTTTCCAAAAAAAGGCACCATGTAGTCCAAAGTGCAAGACTCTCAATTTCTTGGGGAGACATTTGTTCTTTTTCTAATTGGTCTTTAAAGTCACAGGTTTGCAGTCACTACAAAAGTGAGAACTGCCCAAGGTAGGCTAGAAAAGGAAGAGGCCTTCAGTCTACCTGGAATATTTGTGTGGAAGAAACAGCATCTTTGAACCATACCTGAGAAGCCATCACTTTCAAGAAATGGTTAGTGCAAAATGAGGAATAGCAATCCCTTTTCTCAGGTAAAATAAATAAATAAACAACAAAAAAAAAATCCTTCATGTCCATTTTTCTCCCATTAAATGAAATTTGAAAAACCCTTTCTAGCCTTTTTGGCTGATGTTGGCAAACACCTACAGTTCAGATCTTTCCAAAAGAAATACAAGTTCTTCTGACTGCTGTTCAATCACCTCATTACAATGTCAATGGGGGAAGCTTGCAGTTCTTCCACTTGCAAGCAAGTTTTATCAGAAGATGCTAAAAAAAAAAGAGCCATGTTAGGAGGGGCAATCCATGCATGACATGTGCCAAAGCACAAGGAACATAGTGTGCACAGAGGCATGACTGCATGAAGAAGGAAAGCCTAATATGGGGGACAGCAATAGTTTTGATGGTGCTATCCTTAGCCCCAGCCAGCAAACCAAAAATACATCCTGGGACCTCAGCAGGCTCAGAGAGGCTGAGATATAGATTTGAAACATGTGCTGGCACATGGGCACTGCTGTGGAAGAGGCCAGAAGCACGCAATCCTCCCAATTCTCCAATGTTAACTCTGGTTACGATGTAGACATAAGCATAAAGCCAGTTGGCTCTAACAATATACTCACCCCAGCCCTTTACCAACCATCTGTCTGGAGACTGTAACAGATGCCAGGGAGGCTTTTTAAGAGGCATTAGCTTACGAGCATCACCTGCACATCACAATCCTTAATTGACCAGAAATCTTCAAGGTCAATGACAGAGCAACACATTTTGAATCCCAGTAGCAGCTAGTTTCACAAGGAGATGTTTCTGGCTCAGCTCTGGCTCAGCCTGCAGTCTCTTTTAGGGCCAATTTTGTGTTTTACACCTTGCTCATTAGTGGCTGCCCTTGGAGTTTGTATTTGGAAAAATAAATAGTATTAAATGCTACTATATACAGAGGAGCCTGGTTTCTCCCAAAACAGAAGTAATTTATGATAATGAAAACTAATGAAAAATAAAATTTAGAGCAGAGGTTTAGCTCCTGTTGAGGACCAAGGATTCACCCAATCTCTTTGCATTTCTGTACAGTTTCAAAGTAGTTTCAAATATCACATTTGAATCCATCACTAATGCATGCATTAAACAAGTACCTCTGCCCCTAAGCACTTTTCCCTGCTGTGCCCATACTCAGCGCAACTAAAAGGCAGGTTAGAGGACAGGAAAAGTGCTTACCTGCCACACCGGATCCGTGTGCTTTCCCAGCTTAGCACTGCTCCTGTAGCTGGGCTGGGAGCTTGGCTTCTTCAGGCTGTAGATGGCCACGTTGCCGTCGTAAAACCCCACTGCCACGAGGTGCGGGTGGTCACTGTGGATGTCCAGGCACATGATGCCGCTCTCGCTGCTGAAGACGTACTCGGGGAAGGACGGGTTCTTCATGGTGTACAGCAGGAGCATGCCCCGGCTCTGCTTCATGAAGTCATCTAGGCAGAGAGGAGCTTCCTTGTCAAATCAGCTTCCCAGATCCCCCAGGATCAAGACATATGATCTGACAGCATTGATCTACACATGTGGAAAAGAATTGGATCACAGGAATATTCACGCTGGAGTGCCCAAATCTGAGCAACTCTCCCTCCATTGACATGCCAGCCTTAGAATACAGGGATAATGTGCTTATGAAGAAGGACTACTGTTTTCAAAGGTCATTTCTATAAGGGAAAGTTGAGAGACTCTGGAGGACAAATGTATTCAAAACTCCTGGACAATTACCTTTTTGGGCTTGGATTTCATTAATATTGAACACACACAGACAGATGCATCTCAATTTCTGTACTGGCAGAGTTTGATATTACAGCATCTTCTGCTTCTTCAGAGAAAACCATGCCATTTAAGTAAGTATGCAGAATCACACCCACTGCCATTACACATAACTGTGTAATGAACAAGTCGCCACAGCTTTATTTTCAGTTCATATCCAACATCTCTTTCATTTTGCATAAAAATTCTCTTTTGCTGAAAATTTCCATTTTCCTTTCAACTTATTTTTACCTTTCCTTTCTGCAGCCTGCAATTAGCTCTCCCTGTACTCAACAGGACCATTTTCCTTCCAATTTTATCATGTCCAGATTGTCCTTAAGGTTTTTTTGCTTGTCTAAAAAAACAATTTCCAAATTCTTTTACAGGAAAAGCTGTTGACGCAGATAAGCTCCAGAGAAGTTAAAATGGAACCCTCTTAATCTATCAAAACAGTGCTCTATCTGAGGGAATCCTAACCATCCTTCCAAATGCTATTCTTTCCTTTGGCACATAGTATATGGAAAATAAATTTACCCCCTTTTTTTTTTTTGGTGCTTCAGGAACCTACTGTATTTCATATCTCCAGAATAGTCACCGCACTTCCTACCTTTCTGAACATTCTGATCGGCCTGCAGGATAAGGACTTGGTAAATGCATACCCAGAGATAACATTCATTTCAGAGAACTCTCCTTGGCACTGAGCTCTTCCCAAACCAGCCTACAGGTACAGATGTTGATTCCCACAAACTTTTCGGGTTCACATAACGAATGTTTAAGGAATTAGTAAAGTAATACATCAGACATCAACAAAACCTACCCATCAACACAGCTATTAACGCCGCTCTTTATTTGGACTACAGATGGACGTATTCTCACTTTTGGAGTACACAACACTCCTCTGTAGATCAGGGCCAAGCAAGGGAAAGAATTTCCTTAATTTGCAGAAGCATGAGATACCAACACCAATATCTCATTTTAGAAGCAACTGAACCCAAACAATATTTTTAACATATTATTTGGAAAGAGGGGAACTTATTCCTGGAACTCTAGTTGGGAAAAAAAAAAAAAACACAAAAAAAAACTTGCTTTCTCTGCCAAAATCTGCACTGTCCTTCTCAGAATTCATAGAGCTTCCTTTGTTCTTAGCCAACTCATGTCATCAAGCTGTTACTAAGTCTAGGTCTAGCCCTGATAAAGCAGAATCCTGCCACTCCTCAGCAGGAGGAACATTCAGCAAGGAACAACTCACAGGAGAAGGAACTAGGGAACCCAATCTGCTGTTTGGCTTTTGCACTCAATTCACCTCTTGCTCCAGGTTCTCCAGGAGTGTCTTGAACAAGGAGACACTTTTCTAAAAGAGTCCACGTTGCACAGTCATCCCCTGTCTGTAGCCACCAAGCTGCACAGACAGCAGAGGCATCTCTAAGGGACTTAGGCACCCACAAACACCTAAACTGTTTCCTGAAGGTGCCTTTCTTTGTTGGTCTGGCATGATTGCATGCCAGCCCCAGTCCTCAATTAGATGGGGCAGAGCAAGGCCTTCACTGAATAAAATACAAATCCACTTGGAGAATGTTTGCCTCAAAGAGGAAAGCAAGGCCTTGGAAGAAGCTCTAACTGARAAGAAACACAGGATTCAATTTGCAGATTAAGACCCCCAAGTGGCTRGCTGCCAGTCTGCTCAGAGCCTGACCCCAATGCAACCAGCAAGATCAGTCAGTGCACTTCACTGAGCGCTCAAATCCACCTTGAAGAAGATTCCTCGATTTGTTCTGCTCACTTATTCTCCAGGCTCCAGTGACTCTAAGGGAAGAGCCCTGACTCCCACCCGTTCTCTCTTTTATGTTGTGAAATATGCTGGATATGGCTTAAATCATAGCTGTGTGAATACTTCAGATAAGCCTAGATAACGTGTTTGCTCATGYAGAGCCTATTTCTGATGAAAGGCGAACAGACGAGAATAATCCACAATTAACACTGAAGCATGGCATATGAATCTCAGTAAAACATTAAGCTCCAGAGAATAGGCATGTAAATCCATTTCACTGAGGAGTGAATTCTCATCTGGAGTCCTAAGAGGTGATATACCAACATCCTCTGTAACAAACCAAAAAACATAAGCTGATTTCATTAGCAATATTCAAGATTCCACAAAGCACATAACCAAAGCAGCGTATCTGAATTACAGTTTTAATGCACAGGCTTTCCAAGAGGAAGGTTTGTGTTTCACTAAAAGCTGAATGCTCTAGACAAGCACTGCAGCGTGCCCCAAGCCCTRTGTAATCAAATTGCCAGGATGAGGTTACTTACTGAAACAAGGTTAACTAGTGTGGAGCGTGCAGTGGAGCAATGGGTGCAGACACAGGTAGCAGCRGCAGATGTGAGACAGCTTCTCTGCTCGGTGCTGTTCTGCACTATTGCAGATGCAGCAGAATGAACTGAAAAAGCGGAGAGTACCTGCCCCATGCAGGCCCTCCACGTGCAAATCAACATGTGACTTYTTCCAAGACCTAAGGCCTGGAAATAACTGAGATACAATATGGTTGTTCTGAAAAACATGCTAGCAGGAGATGTCCTTTCACTTACGGGAAGACACAAGGTGGGAGAGGAATAAGAGGACAGCAAACAGACTCTTGCCCTAATGAGGAAGAGCTGTATGTGATGAGATTCCTAAATGTCCATCTAAGTGCAGGTTAAATTTCAGATCCTGACACAGAACATGAGTTCTGTGAGTTTCCACAGAGTTTGTGGAAAGAAAAGCTTTGCTAATGAAAGCAGTAAATAGCATTAATATCAGGATCAACCTGGAGGGCTGAGCCTTTAAGTATTATATGCAATCAAAATAGCTTTCAAACCAACTGTTTGGTTTGAAATATCCATCCGCATTTGCATTTAGAGGTGGAAAGATTCTGCCCAAATCCTTTTACAGAAAAATGCAGATTCAGTTACAGCAACATGATTTGAGATGTATTTGTAGCACCACCAATTAGTTAATGCAAAAAAATCTGAAAAAAAATTCTAAATGTTTCATTCTGACATTTGCTAAATGTCCCTTTTATTGGATTTTTCATTTATATTTTTCCTTCAGTTGAATTTAAAAGCATTGATAGATATGGAATATCACAATCTCTTGTTTCCTCGACAGAAAATCCCTGCCCCTTTTGGTTCACCAAAGAGCATCAGGCAGACATTGATTTCTTCCTTTTCTTAAGAAATGCTTGGTGGGTAGAACCAGTCAGCTCAACGCAACAGGATCTTCAAGTCTGAAACCAGAATGCATGGGGTAAATCCTGCATTCACACAGTGAATCCCCAAATGGGAATTCTCAATCATCATCAAGCAAAGCACAGATTTTTTACTATACAAGAAGCCTGTGCTACAGATTCTTGTTTGAGAAATGGTAAATTACTCTCTCTGTGGAGGATTTGAAACCCAAAATACTTCAGCCTTACATATGAGATTCTATGATACACAGATTCTTATAAACCAAGAGCATAAACTGTCTAGCAGAAATGACTCAAGCCAAGAAATCACCATGCTGAAAGTAAGCCCTGCTGCATAAAATCTGTCCTTTCTCCTCCAAGATCCCATCTAAAAAAGAAAAAAAAGCAAGCGGGCGAGCACAGTCGTAAGCAGGTGCTTGTTTCTGAGCATCACAGCTGCACAAGCACATCTATTTTCCTTTCCTAAATATATCCATGCTTTGATGAGCTTGCTGGCTGGGCCTCCCTCCTCTCAGCTTGAATTTCTGAGCAGCCAGAGGAATGGGCCGGCTGTGCTTGGCACCCGCGCGGGTGAGATGATCTCTTCTGCGGGGCAGGGATCCGTTTCAAAGACAAAGGCTGTGGTACCCAGAGAAGTGGCTCAGCTGCTTACACGCCTTTAAAACCTTAAAAGGACAGAAGAGGTTTACTGCGGAGCAGCAAATTTTCCCAAGCAAGATCTTTTAAAGCCTGAGCACAGCCTAAACATAAGCCCTTGCTGTAGCGTATGTGGCAGAGAGAGATGCAAGYCACAAATTATTGAATTCTCAAAGTCTCAAAGCACTTTATCTTTTTTTCTATCAGCGAGTGAAACCTGGGCAGTGTGGCACTGAGCACTGCCTAAGCTGCCCTGCTGCACAGCACGATGAGGGAGTCTGTGCTGCTTCCGCAGGACTCTCCTGGCTTATTTAAACAGATCCAGCTCCCCACCTCACTGCAGCTGCAAAAGGGATATTCCCAAATAAAAGAAGTGGCTGGCACTTTGAGCTCCACTGCACGCCAGCAGCGCAGAAGTATCAGAAGTAGTACAGAAAAATCACATATCTCCTCTTCATCACCAAGGGAGTGAGAAAGGCCTGTAGAGCGGACTCTAATGGCAGGTCAACAAGCTGGAGGCATAGGGAGCAGGACTTCAGA
The DNA here is from genome assembly GCA_003342815.1 of Eudromia elegans. NCBI lineage: Eukaryota > Metazoa > Chordata > Aves > Tinamiformes > Tinamidae > Eudromia > Eudromia elegans. The sequence continues at coordinate 1,185,413 of PTEX01000193.1, forward strand.
CTTCACAGGGATCTGCTCCAGGCGGCCTCGTGCCCAGATACTGGAGAAATTCGGACAGGATTCGCTGACGCCTGCTCTGTTTCTGCTCCCCCTGAAAGCCCAGCAGTCCTTGGGTACCTTGCTGTGGCGGTACAAGGCCAGACCGCTGTGGCTCTGCTCCGAACCACACTGTGGTCAGGGAAAGGCTAACACAGAACTTCCAAACCGCCCCTTCCTAGAAAAGAAAAAAGTCTTGAGGATTCATTAATCTTGGCCTTACAGCCCACAAACATCACTGGTATGTCCTGGTTTGAGTCCTGTAGTTTGTTTTTTGGCTAGCATGAGCATTCCTCATTGGAAGACCTCAACACTCAGAGAAGGCTTTGTGTCATTTGGTAGTTTGTTTCAATGACTTTCAGTGATTAAAAGTTGCACCTAATTTTTCATTTGACTTATCTGGCTTTCCCTCCCCACTGCTAATTCTTATTATGCCTTTCTCTGATGGATTAAGGACTTCTTCCTTATCTGGTGTTCTCTCTTCATTAAGATACTTAAAAACTGAATGCTCGTCACCTTCCAGCCTATTTTTGATAACCTTCACAGACTGAACTCCTCAAGAATCTCATTTATTTCTACTAGTTCTGCACACAGAAACCTGCTTAGTGAGAGGCAGGGAGTCACTATGTGCCTTGTCACACCAGACCAAGACACTGTATTGACAGCTGCAAAAAAGAAAGCTGCTTTTCAACAGACAAGGAGAAAAATGGGACTTTCCACAAAAATGCAGAGGATATTACATGATTGGGACTTGTGTTATGGGTGGGTAAAATTCACACACAACCTGGATTTCATCTGGATATTGTCCTTTGTTCACCTTTAAGTCTTTCTGCAGCCCTTGAATCTGCGTGGGTCTCTTTGTTGAACTATTCTCAATTTTCCTGCATCCTTCAAAAAGTATTGGCTCCAGAACCATACTTAATATTTCAGCATCAGTCTCCCTAATGTTTAAATCATATCTCTGCTGCCACTCAAGACTCACTGTTTGCATCCCAGGATCATACTAGCCCTCCCTGCCAAAATACCATATTGAGAACTCACATTTACTGTTAGCCCACAAAAAAAAAAAGTCTATTTTAGAGTTGCTGCTCTCCAGGACACGGCACTCTTGCTTGTTTATAGAAGTATAATGTTATATTAGTCTGCATTAAAATGCATTTGGTTAGACTAATTCCAGTTTACCCTGAGATTGATCACTGTGAACAACAGCCCTGCTGCCAGCGTGATTTACAGCTCCACCTGCTTCTTCATCGCACATCTCCTCAGCAGTGAGCTCCTATTTCCATCCAGAGCACCAGTGAAAATAACRCTGAGCTCCAGGCCTACCGCTGATCTCCCCTCAGAGAAACTGTAGCAGATGATGACTTGACCAGCATTTGTTTTGTGACATCTGTCAGTGGCAGCTGAATCYCACTGGTGAGACCACCTGCGTTCGCCTGAAGTGAGTGGAGACATTTCCCACCCCCAAGGAAAATGCCCAAATCCTGCAGTCAGTAACTCTGAATTTGCAAGATCTGCAACACACTGAGGGATCCCCCCAGTCTGGTGCAAGCAAATTAAACCTCATTTCAGTGTATGGTAATTCACACATTTGAATATCATCATTTAACATGCTGCCTGACACCCTTCACCAATTGCTGGACTAATTCCTGGTATTTCTGATAAAGTTAATGTTCTTMGCTTGGGTCTGCTTAGGAAGTACAGAGCTGCTGTTCAGATGAGAGAGAGAAAAAAACAGATTTTTTAAGTCTTTTGGACATTTCAGGAAAGACAAAATTGACAGGTGACAAGGCAGGCTGCAATTTATACACATCCTGAGGCCGTGCCAGAGTCCTAATAACTGCTGTGGGCTCTGCAGCCGTGAGAGGCAAAGCACACACCTATGAAACACAGATCGATAGATAAAAGCAACCTTTAAGGAAACAAGCTGTCAGGTGCGTGTGTTTCTCACTCTAAAATACTGTCTGGCAAAGCAACACAAGAGACACCACAGCCAGTTTCYGCTCGCAGCCAGCAGCAAGGAGAGCCCTTGGAAATGCCTGGAAAGAGGCATTTTGTCACTGCGTTGGAGCGCAGAGGTTCAGAGGCAGCCAAGAACAGGGGAGGAAGGGATGAAAAGAGGCAACATCTCCCCGAAAGCAGCAGGAGCACTTCCTTGCAACTCGGCTCTCCCCAGGTTTACCCAAAGGAGAACAGGTGAGCCTGAGAAGAGGAAAGGCAATACAACCTGGGCAGAGGTTGCAGTGCCATACATAAAAACAGACTTTTCTCATTCTCATCAGAGAGGGTTTCGGATGATAGACCTAACAGGCTTCCTCTCTTTAAACATAGAAAATATATTTATTTCCTAAATATATTAGAAAATAAATATATTTATTTTCTGCTCCTTTAAATAAGGCACCTGCAAACGTTTGATTTCACAATGTAAATACTAAGAGTGCAACTGCCCCCATGTTATGCATGTGAACTTACACCCTSAGGATATTAATATAATAGCAAGAGATGGTCTATATGATGAAGGGGAAARCTGGGGAACTCAGAGAATCACAGAATGGCTGAGGCTGGAAGGGACCTCTATAGAGATCACCCAGTCCTACCCCCTGCTCCAGCAGGGACACCCAGAGCACGGGGCACAGGGTGGCATCCAGGTGGATTTGAAGATCTCCAGAGAAGGAGCCTCCACAGCCTCTCTGGGCAGCCTGTTCCAGGGCTCCATCCTCCTCACAGGAAARAAGTTCTTTCTCACATGGACATGGAACTGCCTGTGTTTTAATTTATACCCATAAACTGCAGGAACTGCCGATTTGTATTCCAGAACCTGGTCTGCCAAGACTGGCTAATGCGGTCTCAGTCTTCTCCTCTCTGTGCTTCACTTTATAGCACTTCTGAGGATACACCACACAGATGGGGAAGGAAAAGAGAGTGACAGATGGGACTATAAAAGTTCCATATATCAATAACATCAAGAACATTCCTACTGTTTACAGGATTACATTTACGTTTTATTCCTGAGACAGGCAGACTAATACTTCCAGCTAATGCACTCATAATAATATGGAGAAAAGCTGGTGCAATCATAGAATAGCAGGACCCCAGCTCTGCTCCCCAGATGCTTCCAGGACTTGGTGACCTTTCTAAGTTCACCCTTAGCACCCTGATTCAATTCACTCAGCTCCCACACTTCGCTCCCAAATACTGCCCCAAATCAACCACCTCTTCTGGGTCTTCCTCAGAGGTTCAGCCAGATCTTTTCCTGCTTCATCGTGTCCACCGTGACTGCCCTCTCATATCTTGGAGAGGACATCAGATACTGACTCAAAGCAAGTGGGCACTGGCATATCACTCCCCCTCCAGGACCCTTAACTTAGAGAGAGTGAAGGGCACTTCCCATTCCCAGCACGTAGGAGGATATGCTCATCTGCAATGTGCTATGGAGCTAGCAAYGTAGAGAAGTGTTAATCCTGCTGTTACATGTCTGGCAATGAGCAGCACAACCAGCTGAACTCTTATTCCTGCCTTTCTTGTTTTGGTCAGCTTAGGCTGCAGTCTTGATAGTGTTTCACCATTTAATGCCTGGGGATCTGTTTCCTCTATCCYTGCCCTGAAAAACTGACATACTTGAATAGCATTTGCAACCAACAAAATATTTAAGAGTGCCATCAAGTGGCCATATGCTGGTTAGCGGAGAGTGCCTTCCAAGGCTGCACACTGTTCAGAAATCTGCAGGATCAGGCAACAAATGATCATCTCTAACCATGCCTCCTTTGGCACAGCCTGCTCTTACTGTACACAAGCCAGACCATCCTCATCTAAATATTTTTGACCTGAGGAGCTCTGAGAGGCATGTGGGCACTGCAGGAGATGCTCATGTGTTCCATAATTAAAGGAAAGAAACATTAGGGGTTTATGATCATGCTGCAGCCTCTTGACAGCAGACAGATGCCTGATGAGGTGGACACGTAYGGCCTAGACCATGGAGGAGGCCATCAGAAATTATATGGCTGCTTACGGGTACTTTTCTGAAAATATTTGGCAGAGGAGTCTGTTTTGGTTGAGGGGCAACGACCTGAGTAACACATGTTATATATATGCCTGGCCAACCTGCACTCAGCTTCTCACAGGTATGTACTTCARGCAAGAGTGAATATAAGAGCTGCCTTTACAACTCAGACATCTGCCCATATCCTGTTCCCAGTAGTGGCTGACATCAGATGCCTAGGGAAAAGAATAAAAGCAGAGCATATAAACAGTGACAACCTTCAGGAATACTGTCCAGATGCCTATCAGTTAGTGATTAAGCATGTTCCAAACAGAAGTCCCAGAAGGTCCTCTCCTAATGTCTGTGTACAGCAACCAAACCCCAGATCATTACGTCAGGACTGTGCCTTTCCACACTTCCCTTTGTGGCTCTGGTGTATACATGTTTAGCATATACTAGATGCTAGTATATGCACTAGATAATTAGTCCTTCTCACAGTAATTCTTTATTTTTGGAATGTTTTAGTGCATTAAATGTTTTGCATCTGAAACAGCTCTGCGAAGCAGACAACTGGTTGTTGGTCTAAATGGTTTTTAAGAGCTTCTAAAAGTAGATTTCAGAGTAAAACTATTACTTTCCTAAAAASCTGAATTAAAATGAAGTATTTCTATTTGTGTAGTCCAAAATAAAGCCAGCTGGCTAAGTATATGGGAAGAAAGCAACAAGTTTCAATCCTTTGATCACAGAACAAAAGCAAGGGAGAAAAGGTAGTGATGGGAAGAGAGAGGATCTCTCAGAGTGCAATCCCCAAACAGCAACTAATGGAAATGGTCCAAAAGGCTCACAGAAAGTAATTACTTCAATTATCTGTGCAAATCAGGAGTCATATTTTAGCTTACATTTGGATGTGATGGGAAAAGCTTGAAGAGGAAAAAAATAAAGAATTATAGAATCACAAAATAGCTRAGGCTGGAAGGAGCTCTGGAGATAAACCGGTCCAGTCTCCCTGGATTGGGAATGGTCAAATAATCACCCTCACAGTAGAAGAGTTTCGTCTTATGTTTAAATGGATTTTTCTGCATTTCACTTTTGGTCCGTTGCCTCTTGTCCTTTCACTTGACACCACCGAAAACCACCTTCTTTACCTCCTCTCATTATGTATTCATATACATATGTATTCATACATATGTATTCATATTCATATACATAGGAATAAACTTCCACCTTTCTTAGATAGCCAGCTTAGCAGACTCCCACTCTGGGAAACCAACCACTATGTGAACCAAAGCAAACTACAAAGCTGAACAAGACCATTGRTTAATTAGGCCCTCCATCACTATCAGAGTCAGCTGAGCTGACTGAACTGGAAAAAGCTCTTGGAATAAAAACAGATGCTGCAGATGAGACTCTTTGTGATGATACACACTTTTTAAAATGTAGCAATGATCAAAAACCATTGTGGAAATGTTGCAAAAATCATCTTCATAGCAAGTTGGATGCCAGTGCTTCACAAAGAGTGAGCCTGAAATTGCCCACAAGAAARGCAATATTCTTCTTATCTTACAGCTGGAGAAACTGAAGAGGAGCTGCTGAAGACAGAATGCAAAGCTAGTTACACAATTCACAATGTGCATTCCTCACTAATAGAGATCTAAGAATCCTCAAATCCCTTTTTTGTCATCTGTAGTTGACTTCACCTCACAATACCCTAAAACTCACTTTTTTATCTCTTACCTGAATTTCAGCAAAGTGACATCCCTTGAGCACAAAACATGTAGCACTCAGAGGAAAAATAACAACCAAAAATGGTACAGTGGTTTTTAAACTCTGACTTCACAAGTTCTCATATATGGAAAATTTGGACTGTACTTATTTTTCAAAGATCTGAATTTTTGCAGCATTCTTGGCAAGCTCTTAACCTGAAGTGACCTAGAATAAGAGTCAGCGGAGGTTAAAATTCAGATATTCAGATATTCTGACAGTCAGGAATCCTAGTGAGTATCCCCAACATGAAGAGAAAAACAGAGAACCATGATTGAGTTCCCTAAGTGAGGATCAGCTGAGAAAAATGTTKTGCCAAGAAAAAATGTACTTGTGTTGTGCAGTGACAAAAAATGCAGCAGTAAGCTAAGAAGAGCTTGGATGTCTCATGAGCTTCAATTCTGCTGAAAACACTACTTCACATAGATCACATTCAGGATTTTACAAATTCTCTCTGCTGAACAATGATTCTCACTCAACTCTCCAGAATAGAAGACAGAAGAGAAAAGTCTTTGAAGAAAAAGTCTTTAATGGGACTTTATATGATTTTTTTTTATAGATCTGCCCTAGGAATAATGGCAAGCCATCTAACTTCAGAGCTTACAAAGTAATTTACAAGCTGCTAGGATTAATGATGGAATAAGCCCAATGCAGATTCATAAATTCTAAGAGCAAAGGAGATCACTGTGATGAATAAATCCTGTATTTGCTCCTATGCTTAATTACTACCACCATTAAAACTTCCAATTTATTTCCATCTCTCTGAGATCTTTGAACTTTACTCTCAGTCACTAGATTCTATCCTAGAGGAAAAAGATSAAAGAGTTCTCTTCTGTCAGGTATCTCCTTCCCCTAGAAATAATTAATGGGYAGTAATCAAAGCACTGCTTACCCTTCTCTGTGGTAAGTTTTGGTAAGTTTAGCTGATTTGTTATTTCACTGTAAAGCAGTTCCAAACATAAATCTTAGGGCACTAATGGTGATATTGCACCCGTGTAACTCTCGATCCATGTTCTTAAATGAGAACTAAAGAGGAGCAGCTCTCCAAAGCTGCCCTGTGACTCAGCTCTAGGAGTGGATGCTGGCCAGCAAAGACAGCTGACTTAACAAATGTCGTGCTCTTTTCAGGAGCTGAGGATGGCTGAGACAACTAAGAATTCACCAAAACAGGAAGACAGGGCAAACGCACTGGTCTAGGGAATTAGAAGCCTAGGTTGGATAATCTCTTAGTCCTCAGGGTCACTATCTTTTGAATGAGAATTGCTCAAATAAAGTCTTTGGTTTCTAAGACTGCTCTACCAAATCTGAGATGAAGGAAGCTGTGGATACAYGTTGTCTTTGCAGGTCCTTTGGCACATGAGCTTGGCCTTCTCACCACTAAGAACTGCTTGACCTCTTTTGGAAAGAAAGAAAAGAGACAGTCAAAGCGGAAGAACTCAGATGTCAAAGCAATGGAGACCGATGAAGTAACTAAAACAAGCAGACAGACATCCYGCCCACTCTGCAATCCCAAGTCACCACAAAGGAGCTCTCACGCCCACAGGCTCTGAAGTCAAAGAMCAAACACGGGTAAGTGCAGCAGCAGGCTAGAAGGCAAAGGCAATTAAAAATTAGCTCTGCTGGGAGAAATGCAATATGAGTTACCCCATCCTTCAGCTATTTCTATTTTAACTTTTCTTGCAGTGCTAGAAGCATCCTGACAAGCCATATTTGGCCTGGAGAAAGGCTGGATCGAGTTTGCTTCCTCCCAGTCTACAATGCTAGATGCCCCAGCTGTAGTAGAAAGTGCTTTAAATGAATATAAAAAAGCTGACCCCTGGTGTCAAGTGCAGGGGTGTAGAGAGGAAACAGCAAGAAAACCATGCTCCTGTACTCCTGCACTCTGCTTTGYAGTCTGAATAATTCTCTGACAAGCTTCATTCACTAACAGCACTGTGGGATAAATGAATAGAACCAGAGAGCAATATATAGCAACAGGCACTTGGCAGGAGCGTTGCTGTTTTCATTTCTGTGCTTTCATATCAGTTCTTCCACCACAAAGCATCTAATCAGCCAGTGCTGTACAGTGGAAAATGAATGGTTTCCTTCCGAGAGCTGCCTCACGATGCCAGAAAGCAAGGCGYGTTTGTTTGTAAACATTTGATTAGAAAAAAAAAAGCAAGTAAAATTGGCACGAAGACATGCAGGAATTAATGCTGTGCCACTCTTTGATACAGATATTTATAGGAGAGAGGAGGAGGTGACATCAGCCAACATAACACATGTAGTACCATGCTAAATCCCTTCAACAGCCTCTACTAAGCTAGCATTTCCACAGATCCGCGCTGCAAGTCACTGACTGACAGGAGCTGACACAGTTTCCAGAGGATATATTGGGTGTTATGTTCCTATCCTCACACAGCACACACAGAACAGCACAGAAGCATCCTCAAAGCCTCCGTGAACATCAGGAATGGGGCTAAGGAGGAGAATGCTCCCTGCTTCGTCTCCCCTAACCAACCTTTGAAAATCTCCTGACCAGAAGCAAACTCCTGGGCTGCTAATCCTGGGTCATGAGCAGTCATTAATCCAGGTATATCCCTCCATGGATGTTTTCACGCAACAGGGTCCTGCTCTGGGGAAGTGTCTCCTTGGAAGACCCTCTCTCTGAGCAGTGGGACCTAGGTAGGACTGTGATGAATTTAAAATAGCTCTCTATATATGCTTGCCAAGGACTTAAGAGGTCCCTGCTGCTGTGGGGCTAGGATGGGCAGCAGCGCCAAAGGAAAAGGGAGTCTCCTCTACAAAGGATGGGTTCTTGCTCTCCCATCTGGCTGAAGAGGGAAATCCCTCTCCTGGTTTCCAGCCCAAGCTCTAGGCTGGAATTTCAGCTTTGGAAAGATAACAAACATTGTCCTAAGGAGTGTTAGGTGCCCTCTTGCAAGTTTTTTTTCCCCAGCAAGTTAGTGCTGGGATAGGATGCGTAAGAGGAAACAGAGTCCTCATCCCCTCAAGCTTTTAAGAACAGAGTAGCCACACATCTGTCAGAAGCCATTTGGGCAGAATTATGCCTGTCCTGGTACAGGGAAGATGATTTCTGCAGGCCCATTCCAGACTGATTTTATGACATCCTTTAACTTCATCCTTTACCTTCTGCATGGAACCAGTGCTATGATACACAAAGATCAAAATCACGCCAATATACTAATTTAGTCTCTACCAAAAAATCCAAGAAAAAGTCCTATGTTGTAATGCAGAAGGTGGACACTGCCAAACGCCTTCCCAGCAAAAACAATAAGCTGATTCTGATCCTGTTTACGTGAACAGAAATTAGATTGTAAGCCTAAACAGGAAATCAGAATTCAGCCCAGGACTATTTTAGATATTATCCGATTGCCTTGCCTTGCTCAACACAGCAGGGAGTGTCATGATGACAAAAACACCAGTAGGGTGTGACACCCATCCTTGCTCGTAGTAAGCTCTCACTGCCCAATTATCTCAATCATTTCAGGTAATTTTTAGAATTCCTTCTCTGTAACTGCTTGCCCAAACTGTCAATTTCTTTTTCCACTTCAGATAGAAATAACATTCTCTCCCTTCTTTTAACTAACGCTGCAAATATGTAGAAACATATGCTGTGTAAAAGAAGAAATGCATGAATAATAGTGAAACGTCACCYGTTGAGGCTTGGAGAAATCTAAGGACTACAGAAATAAGAGAATTAAAAAGGGAAAGGCAATAGCATGTTAAAATGTGAATCAGCTGGTGGGCAACACCCAACAYATAACATGGTCCCAACTGACTGTCATTTGGAAATTAATTGAAATTTCCTGTCGGTGGCACCTACCCTGAGAGTCCAGTTGAAGTCATTTATACACTGCAGCAGAACTCAGAAACAGCGTTACAGTCTTAGTATTCAGGATGGGACTGCACACTGTCAGCTGTAATACCATATGCAAGAAATGATAAGAATTTGTTTCAAAGAAGAGACGGAAATTACAATTTTCAGAGCACACTGTGAAGTCTGGAAGGATTAGAGGCTGTCAGAGATTCTGCAGTACAAGAGGCATGTAGGAAGAAGCTAAGCTCTGATGTCTTTAAAGTATGGGCGATCCCAAAGGACCCAAGCATTTGGCTAGAAAGTTTGAAAGCATTTTTGCAAATCTGCAAATATAGTTCAACTTTCCTTCGCAAAACTTAACTCATGCTTCTCAATGGGAGTCCAAATTCAGAAAATACCATTAAAAAGTAAAAAAAAAAAAAAAAATGTTGAGCCACAACAGCAATCTAATCATCATAAGTCAACTGAAACAGCTCAAAGGAAGGGCATGAACAGCAAGGACCATCATCTTGGCAAGGCTGGATCAAACCTGTGACTTACCAGTGATTTCCTAATTGCATTCCAGGGATCAGAGCAGAGCTGCAAGCTTGCCTGACAAGCCGTGTGAATTGGCAAAAGTTGCAAGTCATTAGTTCCACATAGCTGCCAATTCACTGGGATTTCTCTCGGGTCACAGAAGTCCATTCAGTCGGGAACCACTGCTGTTACCTCCGTCAGAGGACAACCGCTCACAGAGCTACAGAGCTTTGCAAGGCATCCTTCAGGTAGGAACCACAACAGAGCTGCCTCTTTTATCACGAGAACTGCAACAGCAGGAGTTTTTTTTTCCAAGCCTCTGCTTCACTATTTAAGCACAAGCTCAGCTTGCATTTTGTTTCAGAACAAAACATCTCCAGCCCTCCTGGCAATTAAGAAGGTTTTAAAAACCCAAACAAGTTCCACCCTGAAAGCGCAGGAGGCAAATAAAAAGAAGTCAGGTCTTATTAATCGTAATAATGTCATGGTTTTGAGAGCCTGCCTTAATGATCTCTGAATGATGAGATCTGGCAATACTGCACTAACCTCTAGGAAAAATCTCCTAACTGCCCAAGAAATTTTCCTTATGTTGTGCACTGTAAACTCCCAATGATTATTAGCATTACCTTTCCTTTTCCAATTCTTCCAACTCTCTTGCATTTATATATAATTATTTCTGCTGAAAAAATCATAAATTCCTATCCTGCACCCAAAATTATTTAAACCACTTTTTTTTTATATCAGATACAAGGATATAGATACTACTTCACTGCCCACTCCCTTAAATTCTAGCCCACAGACTACTTCAATAACCTAAGTAATTTTGTTTTAAAGGCTGCTAAAAAAGTAATTAGTTAATATATTTCTTAAGTGATTACATAAAAACAAATAAATTTGTGCCTCCAGAGGTCGTTAACATCATTTTCATACACGGTCTTCCATTTAAAGATGATCATTGCATGCAGTGTAGCAGGAAACAAATTAAGMCACAGAGGGAAGTTACGGAGAGGGAATTGTGCCTACTTCATGCAATGTTTTCAGGTAAAGAGTTTTTTGTATTGTAATTTCAACCCAAGATTTAACTGACACGCATGCTGCTCATGCTGATTCATACCACCATGCTGTATAACTCACCTTCTCTGCGTAGATTCTTCTGTAATGTCCACTATTTTTGTATGGGAGTAACAAAGCTTAACAAACAAAGTAAGGAAAATATAAGTTAGGTCTTTAAATGGGCCCTTTTGGCCAGTGAAGCACCAACGGTTACCCCACTGCTAAAAACATCTGTGTAGAATGCTTGATCACGAGCTCTGAAAACTTCACATGTAGTGATTTATCTTTCCCCCAGCTGAATTAGAGAAGGTGGATGATTTCACCTCAGTGAACAGATATCTTATCTGTGATGAGAAGCATAGTCACAAAGTGAACTAATCTAACACAGACAAGCCGTCTGCAGTGGCATGTCTGAGGATGGTATTACAGCTGAAAGACATCAAAATTCATTTGGAGCTGGTACATCCTCTAGATCTCAGCCACACAGCAGTGTGCTGCTTAAGAATTCCCACAACATCTTGCCCATCACAGGACTAAAATGGAGACGTTTTCTATGGCATAAAAAAAAAAAAAAGGAAAAAAAAAGGAAAAAAAGCGGGGGGGAAAAGCCCCAAACCAAACTCTTTTCACTGCAGGGAACTGCTTCCCAAATTACAGAAGGACTCATCATTAAAGTGAGCTTGAAAGACTCACTGTGCAACAGAAAGGTGCAGATCACCTGATGCCCACAGCAGTTCATGTTTTAAAAAAAAAATGGAAATATGAACAAACGACTTATATGATCAAGTTTTCCAAAGCCAACTCTTAACTACAAAACCTATATTCCTAGAGGCATGAAAGATTAATAGCTCTACCTTCTTATGAAGGATTTTAGAACTTTTGAGCTTTAATGGTATTGAGCTGATTAACCATTGCAAACTATGCACTAGGCATTAAATAAAACCTATTCAGTCAATGAAGCTCCTTATCCACATGGCTGATTTCACAAAGTTGTGTTTGGGGAACAGAGGATATTGAGAAACCTCAGGTCATTGGATCCAGAAATTTTTCTTGGCAGACAACTACAGTAAATCCATATGAGTGTATTAAACTCTTCCTTAAACTAATATTTGTGCCTGTACTGGCCTTAGGTAGTTCCTAGGCCTCCCAGGCATTTATCATTCCTGATGCATTTATGGAGAGGTATGAAAGCTAAACAAACTAAATCTTATTGTCTTCTCTTGTATGGAAGTTATTCTCATTCCCTTCTGATCTGTACAACTCTTCTCTTTGCTTGTTCTAGTTTGAATTTATGTTTCCTCAACACAGATGACCCTGGAAATTGTGTTGTGCTCCTGCTGAGACACAATCAGAGAACATGAGTGATGCAGAACAAGACAGTATTTATGCTGGAAATACTTCACCTGACTCAGCCTCAAACAGCTGCACAATATCCTATAGCTATTAACGCAGAACAAGCAGCAATTCAAAGTGGCAAGAGCCAGTAACTCAGATGAAAGGCTGCGGGGCTGCATATTTTATGCAGACGGCAGAACAAGCAGTTATGGCAAGCATCCATAACATCCATAATCCATTTAAGACGAGAGTTTCCGCCACCATCAGAACGCACCATCAGCTCCTCGCATCTCCCATCTAAAGTCTTCAGAGACGACCGACACCTTTCAAATCTCACTGCATGCTTCATTTCTACTCATCTCCAAGGTTTACCATCACACAGAGGACAGATTTCCTCCATGTTGTGTTTATCTTTAACTCACCATTTTCTGTGTCGTTGCTCACTCCAGTAATGGCACTTTCAGATTCTATTTCTTGCACTGCTCAGAAGTTACACTTCCCAAGAATTTTGCAATTCTTTTACTAGTGATTTAAAAGTGAAGTACAATCAGAATGAGAAAATATTTGGATGGAATGGACAATAATATCTGAGTCGTGTAAGTAGTGCCAATGCCTTAGAAAGGGGTAATAGTCATTCTGGGTTAGCAATGAATTAATAACCAGAGCCATGCAGGGTGCAGCACTCCACCAATAGCTTCCCCATAAGACAAAAATCCAGTCCTTGTTCTTGGGATCTCTGAAGATCTCAGTTTAGTACTGTTAAACACAACATATGTATGAAAACTATAGATCTCATAAATATATAATATATATATATCAGTTGCATTTTCTCCTGACTCCTGCCTATGCAATCACAATACAGTTTGCTAAATTTTCTTCAAAATGTGTCTAATCAGTTACCACAATCTCCTTCAGAGGCAATCTCACACCCTTCATCTTAGTGGCCAGAAACCAGTCCGGGTAACATTGGAATTCCTCTGACAAAAGTACTGTATAAACCTGATTTATTGTCAAGGTAAAAATATTTCATCAAAGTCCCAGCCTCTATGAATCTACACATGTTAAGGAACTTCCTTCTTGAAGTCCTAAAGAAAAGAGTTAAATCAAGATCAAGTCTTTGATACAGATTCATAGTCTTGTCACTGTTACTAGAACCGCCCGGATTAAGTGCTTTAGGGACCATACCAGAGTTTTAGTTGTGAAATATAATGCAAACAGAAGAAAAACAGTCCTTCAAAGAACAAGTTAAATAGGAAAAAGCAATTTACTGACTGGTATGAGTAAATCATTATGGCCAGGTTAGGCTGGGTTGCTTTTTATCTAGATTTTACTTTGTTCTTTATCTACCTAAATATTGGGCAATCTAAGGAACAGAGTATGTGTCAGGATCTAGCAAGGGCTGGCAGTTCCATAAGGGAGAGGGAGCTGACATCCAACTGCAATAACACAGTCGTTAGGGTCCTCCCCAGCTCATGCTGCTGTCCCCAAGGGTGGCGAGCAGGACAGGCCCAGACATCATGGCAAAGTTSAACCAGGAGTCTGGATCTTGCAAGAACTTTGTGGCGACAGGGCAGGCTGAGGCTGGGCAGGATGGTTATCCACATACTGGGGCAGTTATCAGTGGGGCCGGGGCCAGGCAGAGGCAGGGTCCTGGTGGGGCTGGAGCCTGGCACCACTCAAGTTTTGCTGGACAGGGACTAAGGGCCATTGGCTGGGCTGAAATAGGGTCCTGGGCCTAGGCACAGCAGTGGGAGCCCCACGGAAGGTGGGCAGACAGAGTAAGGCCTGATGGTGCCCTGAGCAGCCTGAGCGCTCATTAGATTACAGTGGGCACAGTACACTTGATTCCAGGATTTTAGTCAACTTGATCCCAGATTTTTAATATAAAAAAATCAAGCTACGGTAATAACACAACCTTTGTATTGAGATGCTTGTCCCAACACAAAAATAAACAAATACTGTTCAGCTAATAGAATATGGATATATGAATATCTGTATTTCAGCAAATAAATCTTTAAAATAGATAGGAGTATGAAATGACTTTTCAGAGACTTTTAAGAGAGCGTGTGCACAGTTGTTTCACCTGGGGGGTCTCTCAGTATAGAAGGGGGAAAAGTCTTTTAGTATGTTCTCATTACCAGACCATTGCCTAGACATCAACAGCAAAAACAGCTAGCACCTCTCTGCTCGGTTTCTTTTTGTGCAAACGCAAAGGGACAAGGCTACGAAAGGGAAGGAGTCAGCCTGGCTTTACCAGACAGGTAAGGCTCTGTGGCATACAAATGTTTAGTCTCCTGAGGATCAAGATGCATTAATCAAACTAACTGGGCTAGACACAGAGGTGAGTGGATAGAAGTTAATGGCCTGCAATGCCCCAGAGACATGACAGGATGGCTGAGCGGTTCTTTCAATCTCCAGGCTGTACAAAATCCCTTAATATACGTTTTCTTTTTTCTTTTTTTTTTTTCTCCAAACACATCAACAGAGCTCTTTATTTTTTCATGCTCAATATAATGCTACAGCATAAGACTACATTATGATCTGATTTAAAATCAAATGAACCAAAAGGTTAAGGCTAGGAAAATTAGGCAAAGCTTAGAGGATTTAAATTACAAATCAGTAGTTAGGTCACCTGGAACTGGGATTAATCTTTCATGTGATTCATTCAAATATTATACTTATATTTGCTAACACAGTTGACAGTATAATCAGTACACTCCAGTAATGCCATCAGTACACTCCCAGAGCTTTCATGAATAGTAAGAGAAACTGGGTATTTGGAAAATAATATAAAAGCATTATAACTTTCAATGTAATTATGTTTAATTGACCACAGTTAATTACTTATCTCAATACACCAGATGTACGATGGCTTAAATTTCTAACACTGATTACACTCGTGAGGTTTTCAGAGACCACAAGACCATGAAAGAGAACTCAGATATTTTGCAAGAGAACTTCAGACTCTCTAACACTAGACAGTGAGGAGAGCAGCCCCCCAAAAGCCAAGACTAGTATATTAGACTCTTGAAGAACATAAGCTATGAAGAACGTAAGATTTTTCTACATTATTTCTTGTTTTAAATCAAACAAACATAGCTGCCAAAAAAACAGAAATTACAAATACTCTAGCTTTAAAATTTACACATTTTAAAATTCCAGAAGGTGGGAGTTTACCACACTCCAAAGTCAACTGTTCTCAAGTATCCAACTGCCACACTTTGCCTGGGTTCAATTCATGCACCCCCAGCTTTTCTTAGTTCTCATTGCAGCATTTTTCTGGCAGATTAAAGATGCCCTTGTTACACCATCTATCTTCCCCATATAGGGGGTTAGTACACTGTGATCCAACTATCTAACAAGCTTCTCATTGACAGGCTAACAGAGTTCCTTGAAGGTGTTTCTAAGGCTGATTTCTAAGGTCACTCCTCCAGTTCTAAGATCCTTCTTTCATTTTTTTTTGAACCCTCTCCAATTTATGTCCCTACTTCTCACCATTGCAAAACCAGAAGTGAGCACACCATTTCAGGGCAATCACTCCAGCACACTAAACACTAGCGTAAAAGAGCCTCTCAGTTCCTTTCTAAAATTCTCTTCTCTTCTTTTTCTTAACTGCAGTATAGCCCTGAGGTTTCACCATTGCAGAATCACAGAATAACTGGGGCAGGAATGGACCTCTAAAGACCATCTGGTCCAACCTGCAGGTTCAAGCACAATTGCCCAGGACCACCTCTAACCTAGTTATAAATCAGCAAGGCTCCAATAAGGCTCCCCCATGGAAGTATGGCTTGACCTTCTTTGCTTAGAAATACGAGCATACACTTGGACACCGTAAAACACAGTGATTTCTTGTACTTGCTACTAAAGTGCTCCCAATTGCTCTACGCCTTTGACTCAATTGTTCCATTTCTTACCACTTCCTATATTACTTATCTCATCAAAACATTTTATTGGCAATGATTTTCCATTTACTTTCTCCTCATGGATGAAAACACAGCCTGGCATTAGGTCTAGCTTTTAATGACTTTTGATATGCCTGCCCTAGGGGAATCTTATCACTGGGTTTGATTTCCTGCCTTTTTTTCCCCAATAGCCTCTTTTAATTAGTACAGTGTAGTCCAGAAACACTCCTGGCAGCTACAAAAAGTCACATAACATACACAGTATTTATAAATCAACACAGATTAGGCATGTGTCCTCCAGGGTTTCCTTTTTGATTGTGGGGACACCGAGTGTTCATAAAAATTTTCCTAAATTATTCACAAATAAAACTCACATTTTTCATTTTTGTTTTCTTTGCTTATCTGGATGATACATGTTTTCCACATTGTAATAGGAACCCCTTAAAGTAGCAGCTTGGTTTATTACTTAGAGGGGCTTCAGCCCACCTGCTGTAACAAATACAATTAAGTAAAATCACTGGCAACTAAGCAACTGTTTATTTTTAATTCCGTGACTGTTTGATTTTTCTTTCTCAAGATGAATTCTAATATAACACTAACTGTTAAATAACTAGCACTGATAACTGGATTATCAATATTGGCACACAGTGATAGTCCTACAGTTTATATGCCAGTGCCCCAAGATGTCAATGAACAATAAATTCACAGCTAAAAAGAAATGCTCAGCCATATCTGAAGGCTGAGAGGGGACCTAATCAGTGTCTATAAATACCTTAAGAGAGGGAGTGAAGAGGATGGGGCTGGCCTCTTTTCAGGGGTGGCCAGTAACAGGACTAGAGGAAACAGACACAAATTGAAGCATCAAAAGTTCCACAGGAACTTAAGGAAAAATTTCTTACCAGTGAAGGTGACAGAGCCCTGGAACAGGCTGCCCAGAGAGGTTGTAGAGTCTCCTTCTCCGGAGATCTTGCAAACCTGCCTGGATGCTGCCCTGTGCCACATGCTCTAGGTGACCTTGCGTGTGCAGGGGGGTTGGACTAGATGATCTCTAGAGGTCCCTTCCAACCTTAAGGATTCTGTGATTCTATGATCATATGAGCACAAGACAGTTCTCAACACTGTTATCAAAAAGTCAGAGTGATCCTCTTGGGTCTATTAATATTAAAGAAACATTTAACTTGGGCAGCATCAAATCAGTGCCTCTGAGGAAGCCTCAGAACTGACACATTCTTCCAAAGCTGAGATCTGTTATGTTGCATTCATGCTTTATACAAATATATGCCAAATAGGAAATGGAATCCAGACTACAACACAAATCTCCCTTTGAGGTGTGTACAAGCCACTGCGGGCCATATGAACCTCTATTAGTATTTCTTGGTGCTGTGCTTAAAAAAATGCAGTAGCACTTCTGTGGGTCCTAAAAGGCCACGGCTTCTTGCTGGACCACTGGTGTGAGTGGGGAGCTGCCAGGCCCTTGCTCTAGTGCAATCCACTCACCTGCATCACAAGTGCGTACAGCCCTATACGAGGAGTTTCCTTTAGCTAACCTAAAATGCTTTTTCACTCTCTCTGACAAGGACTTCAATCTCATATTCTCAATACAAAAACAAACTCAAGCAGCTTGGAAGAAGGGAACTCAGCTCCCAGTAGCATTCTGTGCTCCACTCTGGGAACATGAATTAACTAGTTATCATTTCCAAAGCCAGCTGGAAGAGACTTTCCAAGAGCTGATTCAGAGACCTGAATTTCTAAGACAACATTTGGTTGTGTTAGCGCTTTTACTTTCAAAAGCTCTTCGGTTATTGATCAGAAATTAGAAAATTTAATAGCAGGTTGTTATGTAAATCTAGTCCAGCCAGGATCTTCCACATGTCACATCACAGCCTTTAAATCTACCACTACAGAGAAAAAAAAAAAAACCAAAAAAACAAACCACCAGTCTCTAAGACTATTTACTCTATCCTGCATTCATCTTTCCTCCCTTCAGACACCCAAGAGGATCTAGTCTAGGCTCACTGGGGAGACACCATCACTTCCAGAAGGATATGTAGCTCCTTTTCTTGGACACCACCCTTGGGACAGGATAGATGGCCTCTGGATGTGCTGATCTTCCATAACTGACTGAAGAGGAAGCCTGGGGCAGAGACTCAGCTCCTCTTAGGTGGCTACAGCTAAATGAGATGAACTCGGCCCTCTGTGCCTGTAAATAAAACTGGGATGAGCAGCCATCTGAATATCTTGCACACTTAGACGACAAGCCATTGACTTAGGATTCGCTTCTCCCTACATCTGCATTGCACTCAGCACAGGACCCTGCAAACAACAAGTAATTCTGCACAACCCAAAAGCACAGTGCATTGAGTGCATTGAGTCTGAGCAACTGTCAGAATAGGCTAAG
Source organism: Eudromia elegans (assembly GCA_003342815.1). Classification (NCBI taxonomy): domain Eukaryota; kingdom Metazoa; phylum Chordata; class Aves; order Tinamiformes; family Tinamidae; genus Eudromia; species Eudromia elegans. Next base: position 1,204,213 of record PTEX01000193.1, read on the forward strand.
TGGGGAGGTTATCACTCCTCAGCTTGTATCTCTCCTTATGTCTCCGGGGAGCAGGGCAGTGAAAATATTCTGCACTCCTCTGCAGCACAGGAGGAACTGTGAGCACAGTAAGATTTCGCTCTGCTGCACAAAGTGAGGAGTATCCTGAGTGTTTCTCCCCACCCTTTGCAAAAGTTGATCATAATCTATCCTTTAGAACAGCAGCTATCTGCTGAATTAAAGAGATTGTCAGAACAATTTGGGCTTTCTGGCAAACTAAAGGGACCATTTTGAGGGTTCACATGGAATGAACTTTAAGAGAAAAGTATCGTTTTAAGATAAAAATGTAATGTTGCTATACTGCAAGCAGAACATAATCCTCACAAGTATAAAGGCAAGCAATACATCTGTTTTTATTGTCAGGGTAGACAGAAATACAAAAGAAGAGCTATTCTGGGCCACACTGAAGGCCCCTATAGCCCTCTCTACTGTCTCTGACAATACTGAGCAGCAACTGCTTAAAGAAAGCATAAGAATCAAGGAAATATAGGTCAATTTCCATGTATATTCTCAGAACTTCCAGCAACTCACACTTTTTAACTTAGTGAATCAGATAATTTGTTCTTTCCAACAGGCATCAGCAAACTAGTGTGCCATAGTGTACTAGTGCACAGTTATGTAATGCCTTTGAATCCACGCATACGTTGTCTCCCAGACCATGGAGGTCAGGCACAAAAGTTCCACAATATCCTTATGTATCATATTATTGTATTATTTTAATTTTGCCTTGGTTCAACAAATTCATAAGGTCTCCCTCATTCTGGTGTTACAGGAAATAGTGAATATTTGACCCCTTTTCACTTTCCTTGTACCGCTCAGGATTCTATAGACCTTTATCATCTCCCCTCTTCCTTTCTATTTTAACAGTCCTAGTCTGCTAGTTCTCTCTGATACAGAAGTTGTATATACATTTCTGCTCATCCTTTTTGTCCTTTTTTCGTTCTTTTCCAATTCTTCCATAGCTTAATATATTCTTCTTCAGATTTCATAACTAGAACTGTACACAATAATAAAGATGTGACTTTATCAGGGAACTTGTTTTCTCTTTTGTTTTCTATAGTTGTTTCTATTGGTGTTTCATATGTTCTTTTCTGTTTTGTTTCTGTTTTGTTTCGTATCCAGAAGCATACCTTTTCTTTCACAGTAATTCCCATCAATACTTTTGATACAATCCTGAGCGCTGCTGACTCTTTGAAAAGAAAAACCCAGAATGACTTCAAGATCACTTCCTGAATAATAGCAATTTCCTTGGGGATCAGCACTTAGGTTTTTTTCTCTCACATGCACTATATTTCTCAATAAAGATTTTCATTAACCATTCTATTAGAGCTGAGATCCCGCAGCTTCCTTTCAAAGAAAAAAAAAAAGGAAAAAAACCCAGTGTGTTTAAATTAAGCACCAAACTACTTCCTTTGTTAATTCAGGATTCTAACTTTTTCAGGATGAATAACACTAGCAAAAATGTTCAGCTTTAATTTTCAAGTAAATATAGAATAACTGAAATGGCTGGTGGGCAAAAATGCTCCTATTCATTGGGCCCCTTCTTTGGCTTCACTTTCTCTGATTTCCTCATTCTCTGTCCTCCATAAAAAAATCCTGTGATTGCAGCGTTTGGTGTAAAAGTTTCAGTGACTAATGCTGCTACCTGCCAATCTCAAAACACTGGTACCTGTAGCAACATGACTGATTCACATTTCAGTTTTTACCTATTTCAAGCTAGACAGAAAAACATTAGTGACTTACTCTAGAGTCATCTTTTACTAAAATAAATAAATAACAGTCAAGGAAGGACAATTATTCTGGAAGAGAGGATGGGAAAACTGCATGGGTCAGCACACCTGGTCCCTCTTAGCAGATATAATAAGTACCGTTCTGCAATCTAGTTTGAGATTTTGGTGGCTCTTCTGTATTCCCTTTTGCTAAAAAGACTTGCCTGAAGTAAAGGTGAGGTTTCAAGGTCAACATCCCTTAGACAAGAACACCAGCAACAAGACTCTAGTCATACTACCAAATGAAGAGAGAAGCAGAGTCTTAGGGAGGACCAGAGGAACTTTCAGAGGTTCTAAGAAATTTATGGAGTAGCTTGCTAACATGGTAACAGTGAAAAGTGAACACTACCTTGGTGATGAAATGCCAGGAAAAAAATATAGTTCCAGTCAGGACACTGTGCTAAAGGAATTGCCCTGAGAGGGTAATTCCCTAGGGGGAAACTACCAGAATGCTCTCCCTGGACTAAAAGCTATTTATAACAGCCAACACTTCAGTGATAGCTGGAAAGCAGAAGACAGTGGGAAATGCAAGAGATAATGTTTATGTGCAGTGTCTGTTACTATCTTGTCTTGACAAGAGTAAAGGGGCAGAAGCAAAGGCAAGAAATCAGAATATATTCAGAATATAGCAGTCACTTTGTCTGTGCATCAAGAGTTACCAAGCAGGAGGAAAGCAAGATTGTTGACACAGATGCCAAGTCTAAGACAGTTACATTCAGGGAAGGAGAGAGAAGATGGCATTATTTAGCAATGGTTTCGCTCTAAGGCACGATTCCATAGCTAATCAGAGAACAGACTAGATGTGTCGCATAAATAAATAAATAAAAAGCAAAGAGAAACCAAGCAGTTAGGTGTAATGCACTCAACAAAACAGCAATAAATTTATGAGAAAATATCAGTTTGTTAGAATTCTATTCCATTATCTGAAACTGAAAGCAGTAATACTAAGTATGCATTAATAATAACAAAGGCGGCAACTCTGAAACAGATGTTCATAGCTGCTCATAGCTATCCTATGTCCAATCCTAGATACTACAGTAGGGGAAGAGTCTTTTCATAACTTACAGGCTTGGTGTGTCCTGTTGGAGTTTATCCTTCGAGACAATCTGAAAGAAGTTATCATCTAACATGCAAGCAATGAGTTTACACTTAGAGCAATCTCTCAGTTCTGGCTTTGGGCAAAACCTAACAGATCTGGTCCTTCAACAGTCTGAAGGGCAGGAGCAGAGAAAGCCAAATCAGAGCCCAGGAGAAAAGATAAAAAGGACTGAGTGGTGCTTCTAGAAGCCAGTCCCTGATCGAAGGAAAACTCAGCACTGCCATAAGCCAGAATCCCTGGCTAACACTGCCTACGCCTTTCAGGATGTTTAAGTCATGTACAGACTCCATCCCTATCTTGGGTTAGGGTTAAATCTCTGTGTGCTGCTACACAATCACCTGAGATCACCTATGAGATGCAATCCATGCCCAGAGTATTAATTTCAATGCATCACTGTAACATTTTAAATCTCTCAATGATACTTTCACATCTGGTACTTACAAGAGCCATACCCCACTGCAAAAAGGTCTTTGTACTTTGGATTCCTGTAACGAGAGAATTAATAAAAGATTGTATTCATTATTAACCACGTAGCTCAACAGAAATGCAGAGTGTATCACACATTAACATCAGAGTGCATTCTCATAGGACTGTGTACAGTCTAAGGGCTTGACCTTGTGAACATAGGCACAAGTAAAGTTTGTGTGAACAATTTTTCCAGACTCAAGACTTATAAAAGAAACAGAATATCAGAAGACCACAGCAGTACAAGGAAAGGATAAAAAGGGCACAGGCTGAGATAGGGTGTCAATCTCCAGCACCGTCTGGCTTGTACATTTCATAATCACTGAAAAGCTACATTTAAAGATGAGTCTTTAAGGAAGGGGAAAAGGCAGGGATGTGTCAGCTTCCATCACTCAAGGCAAGAATAAAGGAGCTTCTAAACCACAACAGAATAATACCTAGCATATTCACTTTCCCTAAGCTGTCACTAAGTAATGATGGATGTTCAAGAGACAGCTATCAATTCAATAATTCATGACCACTACCACAGACCAGGAAGGAAAATTCCCTTTTGATCCAGTTGGTGATCAGTATGTTTGCTGAAGCATAATGACTATGAACATCTATTAGCTATCTATGATGCCTTCTAGAGTCTCTTTATTGAAAAACATCTACTTTCTTCTACCTTTCCTGCTCTGTATGGACAGTTACTGTAGGTTTTCTATGTGACAAAAGTTGACACTGTTGCTGTGTGTTGCTTACACAGTACTCTCCGGATACAAATTTTCCAACATACATGTATGTCAAACACATCTAAAGAATGTTTTCTCTAACCTTTTATTTTGAGTTGGTAAATTAAAAACACTGCTCTTTGCATGTTTCCATTTTTCTTGTGCTAATACTTCTGAGTCCTAATGTCTTGTGGGAGACGTTAGGAAAGTGTCACTAATAACAACGTGTCAAAAAAAAAAAAAAAAGAATAGAAATCTTATTGGAAATCTTATTGCATAATTCAATTTGGGATTATTTTTCCAAGTCTAGGACCAGTTTTCTGTTATTTCCTTGAAGTAAGAACAACAATAGCATAAACTATCTACCAAAAAAAGGTCTTTTCTCCCAATTTTATATCTCATTTTAGTATTATTTTGTAATTCTCACACAACTGCATCCTCCTTTCTTAAAGCATAATTACTATAATGGCTTGAATGGACATGAGACTTCAGTTATGCTCTGCCTCTCCACAGACCTTGTTTGGCAAGACACTGAGCTGCAAACAAGTGAGAAGAGGCCTGACTGCAGGGGAGCAGAAGGCAGAAAACAACAATATGAGTTTCATGCTTAGTGAATGAACCGGGCAAGTTCAGGAGCGGATCAAGCCTGTTAAAAAGTAAAAGGACTCATTTATGCTGCTGAGAATTTTTTCACACTAGTGAAAAAATTATTAGTAATAACTAATGCCTCAGAAAGACAGTGTTGACTTGCAAATATTAGTGCTAGCTCCTGGACTGACTAGGAACAAAGATACAATGATGGGCTGTAGATCAAATTGCTACTATGGTGAACTGTGTAAGATGGCAGTACGCAACTATTACTGCCATCTACCCAAATACCTTCATAAGGCCATGAGTAAACAGGTTTTTCTCTTCTGAAGGTACATGTTAAAACTGTAATCACTGGCTGTTCTCTTGCCCTAGGCTTCCCTAGGATTGATTCCTACTGAATATTCTGCAAAAGTAGACATGTCACTCAGCTTGCTCAAGAAGGGATTCCTATTTGCTCTGCCAAATGCAACTGCCTTGCCCTAACACTGTGCACAGAGCCTGCTTTGCCTTCCTCTCTGCTGAACAGCACGTTCAAGTCTCACAGAGGGTGCTTTTCTTCCAAAAGCACCTGGCACGCTTATGTACTGCCAAAAGCAGCTAACTGGAATTAAACAGCGTTCCCAGTGAGACAAGTGCTGCCTACTAAGGTAGTATGAGATCTCTGCAAACCAGCAGAGTAAGCGTGCAATAAAAACACTTACCAGGAGATGGCAGTAACTGCAAGTCTCTTGGTTTTGTCATACTGGAACTTCCAGAGCGGGAGGAGGGTGCCCTGCTGGTCTCTGTATTCATCGGAGGCATCCTCAAAATATTTAAAATCTAAAAACAAAAACCTCTGAAACAAAATAGCATGGTACACTGCCAAGGGAAGCTTTGGAAAGGGCTCTGTCATAACTGACTGCTTCTCTACGCCACAGTTGTTTGTATAACAACAATTTGATTCTGAAGTCCTAATCTGAAAACAGCACCCAAGCCCTGTAAATACACTTTTCCAAGCACTCAGTCGTTGCAACAAAAACCTTATAGTCCAAAAGAAGACACAAGTCGAAAAAGAAAGCAGAAGGCTGGAGTGAGAAGTGACCTGTCCAAGGACAGCAGGGTTGTGGAAGGGCTAAGACTATAAACCAGGTAAAACCGCAGTCCAGTGGATGATACACTGAGACAAGAGATTTCATTCAGATAGGGACTCTTGGAATAATCTATCAGTTTCTGCATGTGTGCATATCGCCAAGTCACAGATAGTCATATAAACATCAAAGGCTGAGGGATTTTAATCTGGAAGAATGACAAAGCTGTGGACACAGCAAAGCAGAGTGCAGATAAAGGCTCTGGTCAAGTGAGCAGTGAAGACTCCCTGTGTCCTTGTATTCTGAGCACACGGGTATAAGCACACACTGAATGTGTTTTTTTAAGAGAAAGCCAAACAAAGGTGGCAGCATCCTTGCCAACTGGCACAGTCAGGACAGCATCCCCATTGTGGGCCCAGCCAGGAGGCTGCTCTGTGCTGCCATGTGGCACGTGCTCTGGGGAGCCTCGCTGAGCTGGCACCTCCCAGCTTGCCCTGCTGGCCCAGCCTGCTGAAAGCAGGGTCCATGCGACCCAGGGGGCCAGGGTCAGGCCGGGGTCTGCTGTTCTCTTTGCCTCATGTAAGCCAGCATATTGCGAGCCCTGTTCGTTCTAGCTCCATTTTCCAAACATTCGGCAGAGGCAGCACACTGGAAACACCAACATGCTGTAAAGGTAACAAGCCAGCTGCTTGCAAAAAGGCACTAACTACACCCTAATCTTCCACTGCTAACCTCTGCCTGGGCAGAATTTGTTAGAATCCTTGATAAGTGTGCAGGCTTGAGTGTAAATATCTCTCAGCAGGGCCATACCTTGTGCAATATCATCAAATGTGTTCTGATTCACCATCCGCTCCATTATTTTGGCAGCTTTTGAGACCTTGGTTATATCATCGCTCTGTTGAAAAGAAAAACAAGGAAAATGTATATCCCACATTTTTACAAGTTCTTCTGACCTTGTCTTACCAAAGAACTCTTGAGTACTTTGATCTACTTGAATATGGGATAACCTGAAGCTCCTCATGCCAGCACTTAATGGTAAGGGCACTGGAATTAAGGAAAATGCTTTAGATGAGTTTTGCAAGCTACTACCCTTCGGATGAACTTCAGCATTTGCTCCTGATCTAACATAATTGCAGTGTGTTCATCCAAACCTCAGTGCAAACTGTTTGGGGCTGTTTTCCTCAGCCCAGCACACCTACCTCAGGGGGAATGAGCTGAAAGCACACACACGAGCCCTTCCCTATCTCACTTGCTAATAGTTCAGTGACATAATCATGTTTAATAAGATATCAGTACTCTCTGTCTAAAGAGCTTTAGGGTCTCACATGTTAAGTAAAGATCCAGGGAATTAGGTGTTCTTCAGGTAATCACTGGCAATTCCAAATCCATGCCTACATGCAGATCAGTAAGATCATACAATAAATAACAAACATGCAAAAGCCTGCATGTGGTCCAGCTCTTGTGGAAAGTCAAGGAGAATTTAGCTCCTGCTTGGTTTAAGTACTGTGGGATATCTCATCCTTCTGGCCTGGGGCCAGTACAAGTGGCAAACTTGCATATGTGAAGGTATGTAGGCCAGATTTCACAGACGGTTAAGTGAGAAACACCAAAATTTCAAAATAATTGAAGGGAAGTACTGGGGACCTTTCAGGAGATGGCATCTTGCAAGGCCAGCAGTGCCTAAGTAGCTATATCAGTAACGTCATGCAAGGCCAAGATTTTCTAGGTAACCATATCAGAAGCACTGGATTTGGGTATGAGTGTGACAAAAAGTGGGACCAAGAGAGGAAAAGTATCGAGGGATAGGTTGCTTCTTTGGAAGAAGAGTGGAGAGAAGGAAAGGTCCAGGTGGATAGGAGGAACATGAGCCTGGGGAAGTAGAGAAAAGGGCTGCAAAAGGGGCTGTTTTGAGTGCAAGTAGGCAGCTGGACAGTAATGCTTGCCTGACTGAGCTATGTGCCCAGCCACCCCTGTCTTAACCTATCCTCTTATTAAACTCTCTTCCTAACTACTTTGGTAGGGGTGCACTCCCTACCATGTGTGTGGGTATGTGTGATCACAGGTGAACTCCAAGCTGGACTATGACTATCTGGATACTTTCTTCCAATATAGAAAGTAGGGGCATTAAATGGAGTTAGAGGAGGTCATGCTGAAAACAAACAAGAGGAGATGACATTTAAAGAAGAATGACAGGTCAGGGGACAGTATTCCAGGAGGTGTTGCATGCACAAGAATTATAGTAGTTCAAGGGGGAAACAAACAAGTATTCCCATCCATGCAACAAACCACATCAGGCTTGGGAAAATCACTGAAAACAGTTGAAGGCTGGAAGAGTATTTGGGGATGGGCAGCAGAGGAGGGGCAAGGAGGGCATGATATAATTTGCTATGTTTTTACCCTTTCCTATACTTTCACTTGTGGACATTACTGGAGATAGGCTACTGGGTTGGAGATTTGATTTGAACCAAAATGGCCATTCTAATGTTCTTCAGATCTTCTGTTGGTTTCTGGAATGAATTCTTGAGAATAACACAGCAAATTTGCTATCAAGTTCGGAATTTAAGAAAGCACAGAGAGAAAGGTTTTCATATTTAAACCAATTTTCTCCATATTGTTCTTCAGAAATTAGGGCTTCATAAATATTAAAAGAAATGAAAGCAAGAGACAAAGCAGATATTTGGAACATCCCAGTAGAAAACTATGGGTATAAGGCTGTCTAGAGGAAAACTCCTAAAGGGTTAACTGGCAGCCAAAAGTATGGGAAAGGAGCCGACTCAGAGGCTAAGCAAGACTGATAAGAGGAAGGAAGCTCAAGCAAGAAAAACCTGGGGCTTGTCCTTATTGGATAGCTACTGATATCGAACAGTAAACAGGAGACTTGGCTGCATGGGATAGGCTCCCTAGGTGCATAAACGGCTCATGACCGGTATGTAAATGCAGCATTATAGTAACATTATAGTAATATTATAGCATTATAGCAACAAATAAATGCTATTGGATTAACAACCTGGTAGCACCTGCTCCTCAGTATCACCACAGAAATCAACTCTCAGTTGATTCACTCTTGATTTCAGGTGGTCATTATTGCTTTTGCCGTCATAGGACTTGTCATTCTCTGAAACACTTCCTAAAAAACAATTCACCTGTGCTAACACTTGTCCAGCTCTATTGGCATCACAGCTATAAAAATGTCATTGGCTGCTTCCAGTGTATTACTCCGAGCAAGCTTAATTGACAGAGGTTAAATGCTGGAAAGGTTACAATAAGATTAAAAAGAGAGCGAGCGAGCGAGCAAGCAAGCAAGCAAGCAAGCAATAAATACTCTTCTTTCTAACCCAGCACAAGTCATAGTTACCAGGTAGAGTTGCAAGATACCCTGAAGTCCTACTGGTTCATCAGGTGTGTTAAATAAGCTGCCTTCCATTCAGCTCTTATTTACCATTTTGTAGGCAAAATTCTCTTCTCCTCTTAGCTTACAATTACTACTGGAGGGAGCTGTGGAAGAAGGGCAGTGGAGAAGGGTAGCTCCTACGTGTCCAAGGAAACCTGCACCCCAAATACTCTGAAATACTCTGAAATTTTAACCAGATATATCATTCTGAAGAGCAGAAGCCAAGGCTTAGTTCATTGTTCTCACAATATGATGAATCCTACAGCCTGTATCATCTATAGCAGTTTTTTTTTCTTCCCCATATATAGAAAATAGTTTTACCTTTAAAAAAATCTGAAAATACAGGAACAATCTGTTATTCAATGGGCTTTTTCCTGCAGTGCAGGAAACTGTCCAGATAAATTGGAAGAGCTTTAAATCAGCTTTCTCTTTAGCTAGCTGGGCTGTGAGCAATGCAGCCATGAATAACTACAATTTGGCATTAAACTAGATCACAGTAAGTTATTTTCTCATTGGACCATGTGCTATAGGGGGTTTGATTTATTATGTGTTTTACCAAAATAAATCTTCAGTGGAAGCGATAGGCCTAATTTACCTTTTTTAAGATCTTTTTGAAACTGTTTTTTTCTTTGTAGGCCAACTCTGGGCTAGCTAGCCAAATGTAAAGAGAGCTCATCAACTAACGAATTTTTTGTTCATTTCTATGCATAAGTTATTTTTAGAATGGCAATAGTGTTAATGGAATCATATGTTAATATGGATAATGGGCTAGTACTTTGAAAATAAATGCCTTGGTCTTGCTCTTCTATTCATTAATACTAATTGCTTCACATTTGCCTCTCAGCAGCTGGACAGATGCAATGTGTAACTCCAGTAGACTGGAGCATGAAGCAAGGCTTCTGCTGAGGTATAACTGAATATCCAGAAGACAAATCTATCCTAAAACCAATGAAATCACTGCTTGTACCTCTGGCAAAAAGTACACTGCTACCAGAAGTTCCCACTTTCAAAGAAAAAGCATGGTACAACTGTTGTCATCTGYTGCACAGCCATCACCTTCAAACACCTCAAATATCCACTGTTAATCTCAAATAACCCAGGATGAAACCAGTCAAGCAGTTTTTCATCTTCTAAACTGTTCCCATCTGTTCATTTTTCACTATTTGCTCTTAACAGTGATACTCTACAAACAGCAGAATGAAGACAAGGGAATCAGTAACAACTTAGCCACTCTCCAAGTTGAACTTCCAACTGAACAATTAAATGCCTTCAGATTTCAGCTGCTATTTCAGAAATAACTAGCAGCCATCCAGGAACTTGCAAATGATAATTCTGACCTGTGGGCTAGGTTACCTCAGTGGGTATATCTCAGAGCAACTGTTTTGCTAAAGCAGGATGCACAAGTCAGGTCAGACTTAAAATCATCACCAATCACATGACCTAGGCATCATGTGAGTATTTCTGTTTTAAATCTAAGTTGTGTTTGGACTTTCATAGAAATCATTAAACCATTTCTGCTTTAGAGGAGTCAAGAGAAGATGCTATTTCTGGTACACCACTGTGAAAGAGTGTATTGAAAAGAAGGCTTGAAGAAATTTCTAGGGTGACATTGAGTTAGTGCTTCTTGTGTTCTTTTCCATATTTGCTAAGGTTTGTAATTATCACCTTTGAAAATGGGTGACCAAAATTACAGATAATGCATCAATCCATGTATCTATATACGTATTATTCTAGATGAGTTCTCCCAGTGTCTTGTGTAACAGAAATAACATTTTTCTGCCATCCCTCACAGAACATATTCTACCAATGTACTTGCCTTTTTCATAGCTGTCACAACTCAGTGATACAGTTTCCTGACATCAACTTCTACAGCAAGTCCTCACCTCATCAAAGGTTTTTTAATCAATCCTAAAATGCAGTCTTCCTCCCCACCTATCCCTTCCAATATGTACTAACAAGCATCTTTCCCATTTACCTAATCATTTCCCCAAAGTATGACAGCAGCAGCTTTACAGAACTTCAGTTGGATTAGCTTTACTATTAGCTTTACTATATTTCCCTTAACAAGGAAAACCAGAACTGTTCTCTTACCAGAGAGAGGAGATTATTTGGACACAGTCCACCTTTGGTAAACTCCTGTGCTACTTCATTTCAGAGTTTATTTCAGATTTACTCTCAAGTCTCCAATTACTCTTTAATTCTAAGGTCATAACAGAATCATTTTTACCCTTTCTACAAATTCTCTGTTATTCTCCAATTGCATAGTTCCACCTCGCTTTTGACAGATTTGTTAAAGGTCCACACTATCAGATTTGTGAATTCATTTCCTGTAATCTCAGGGTAAGAGGAGCTGGTCTGCATCAGGATACGTGCTTTAAACTCTTGGGATGTTGATTGCTCCCTCTAGCCATGGTATCTTTGATTTGAGCCTTTTGCTCATTTCTTGCTTGATGTTCCACAGATCCCCTTCAGCCATGATCAAAGGCAGGATGCCCTCTACTATATTTACTACATGCAGCCCAAAATATATAAGCTATGGCATGACAATTCCACAAAACTCACTTCCACATCTGCTAGCTTGAGAGTAGGGTACAGAGTCTGACAGCACTCACCCTTACTTCTATAGGTTTACATATGGGCAGATGTAATTCCCGATGTAAATCAGATTCTACTCTGGTATTACAGCAAGTTGGATACCTCCAGCATTAATGACTGGGAAATTTGGCAGGCTTTTCTCACAGTTAGTCTCAATTCTGGAGACTGGCTTCTCATAAAGAAGCTTTTCCTTTCACTTTTCCAGTGTTTTGACACTTTTTAACTTCCCTGCAATCACCCTTGGCAGGTGCTAAAAGAAAAAGAATCAAAGGGCAGATCATGAGTGCACAGTTTGCAGCTTGCCACTGTTGTCAGTGGGGAGTGCATCAGCCTGTTATAAGGAAGCATCTCCGGTATAATTCTTATTTCTTTTTAACAATCAGCTTTTAGTAATCCATCCATTAGGCCCATAATTATATTGCTGACTCCAGACTTAATTCTCCAACGCGAAAGACGAAATTCTCCAACGTGAAAGATTTATTAGTTTTAGAAAGATCTGTGAATTTCAATGGCACAATTCACACAAAGAAGCCTGTCAGAATACATTTCTGGTTTGTTTACACTAAGAGGCTTTTGATGGCAGAAAAATGGTGGGGTAGCTAAACCATCAGAATCCTCTACTGCCAACTCAGCTGTACTAGTTTAAAAGTGCTTACATTCCTACAGCAAGGGCCATTTTCAGGGAGCTAGCATATAATACAGAGGTACATCATAGTTACAGGGATATAACTGTACCCATTCAAGCAGCAAGCCAAGATTTGACTTCCACCTTTTTTATAATAGTTTTCATTACATTTAGCTCCAATCATTGCAAAAACTACTTCAATTTGTCTTCTACATGGTTTAACTTAGACTGAGAGGAAGCAAAGAACCACCCACCATTCTGAACAGATCAAACTCTGACGAAAACTTCCTGAACTCCCTGAAAACATTCTGGACCATGAAGCAAATCTTTAGAGGTTGTTATTGTTTTCCCGGTGCTTGAAGKGCAATGACATTTTAAACACGGGTTCATTGTCAGTTTGAAGGCAGGACCGTGATACCACTGCAGAGCACAAGCAGGCTGCTGTGATGGAGCAGCCTGGATGAGAAGCCAGTGCCTTCCTGGTAGCAAATATCCATCAGCGGCTGAGCTGTGAGCTTGAGTTATGATACCTGCTGCTCAGACAGGCCAGACTAGTGGCCACTATTCAATTTTGTTTACGAAGGCTTAGATTTCAATAATTATCAATAACTTTCATATAAAGTGCATATCTGTATTATAGGCATATAATCATAAATGGTTATTATACTAAAATACATTATACTAAAAATAGTCAAATGTGTCATATAGCTTTAGTAACATTTTGTAAGGATCACTATTTCTTTGACTTTCAAACAGGAAAACTATGGCAAACAGCCAAATCCCTTGGAACGCCTTGAAAACTCAAACATTGTTTCTATATGCACTTCTATGATTCTATTTACTTCATTCTACTCTCCTTCACGTGCCAGTCAAAGATGGAACACAAAATTGATAATGCACACCTCAAGAGACCCACAAATCCCATCTGGAAATCAAATTAAAGTCAAGATTATGGTGTCACGCTTTTTTGCATTTCCATAAAATAATACAGCAACTAGAAAAAGGAAATCCTGTCTTGGAAATACAGTTCCTGGAAAAAAAAAACAAAAAAACCCAAACAGAGAGAGCGCCATTACGTGTCACTTGAGAGAACTAATTACACAACCCACATGAGTTGCTAACTTTCACCTAACTTGCACTATGAGGGAGTTTCTGCCAGATTATAAAATGTGCACCTGGCAGTACCTGCGACTCCAGGGAGGTTGACCTTCTATCCTTCCTCTTCTCCTCTTTCTTTGCTATATGGGCTCTTGGTTTTTCTTTCTCTTTAGACTTCTCCATTTTCTCAAGCTCCTCCACGTAGGCATCATAGATCTCCCACTGCAAACAAACAGGCAGATTTAACAGGACTTGATTATACTCCAGAAAACAAACAGACGCACCGTCACAAAAACATGACTATGTTCACAAAACTAACACTCCCCCGGCATCAGTCCAAAATCAGTCAAGAGACAGTATTTTTAAAGCATCATGGGGCATGCTTCACTTTTTGAGAAAGCAGTACTGCATTCTTAACTATTTCCTTACTCTAATTCTCTTCTTGGTGCTTCACATCTACATCTTTTCCATAGGATATTCTGGCAATCCTCTTTGGCCATTTTATCAGTATTAATCAAGAAATATGCATTAATCATTGCCTTATGCTTACGCATTTCTCATGTGGTGTTGGAAAACTACATCGTAGCTGCTTAACACAATTTTAATCTTGGACTCTGCAACAAAATTCTGCAACATATGATAAAAGAGAAACTGAGAGCAGTTTTATATCTTCTGCTCTGCCAGGAATCTCTTACTTGAATAGATCTGTAAGTAATTTTTCCACTTAAGAATTAATTCATTTGCACTAGAGCACTCATACAGTGTGAAGAAGATATATTACTTTTGAAACAAATAAAATAAAATCTAATTCTGACATATCCGCTTTGGAGAGGGTGTATAATTCAAACACAAAAGGAAGACTAAAACACTGGCATAAAGAAAGATGGCAGAAATACTCATAAAAATGTATTGTGTTACAAATTTACAGGTGGAAATGGAAAGTAAAGATTTTCCAAACATCATGGAACGGACAAAGATGACGTTTCAAGAAGAATGGGAGAAGGAGTAGAACAGAAAACTTTGGAAGAGGAATATGCAAGCATAAGAGAGAAAAAGAAGAAAGAAGAGTTGAGGGAAAAAAGAAAGAGAGAATAGTTAAAATACTAACTTACATTCATTCAAATATTCAAAAGAATAAAATGAAAACAAGGAAAAGCTTTTCCTCTTAAGTTTCAGACACTCATGCAAAATTTTAGCAATAGCTTCTTATCTTAATGGTTCTATTTTCTCAAGCTTCCAAATCATCTTAGTGTCAGAAAAAACCACAAAGGAAACTCCAGATGGATGGAGGGAAGATCTTAGGTTAATTACTCTGTGATTTCAAGTTTAGAAATAGACTGAGCTAAAATTTTCAGCTTAATAGTGGCACTCCCTCCCTTTCTTTCCTATCACTTTCTAGCAATGTCATTTTTAAAGACGTTATACTAGTTTGTCACAGAAAAAAACCAAGTAATCCTTTCTCATGGATATTTATGTGGTCAACTGGTACAACAAACATATAAAAAGTTTGAGTCAATGTTCGTATCAGTGATAAACACAAATGCATTTTGTGAGTATCTGTGGGAAGCAGCAKGGCTGGTTGGATTTCTTTTCTGGCTACATGTTTCACCTGTAAAAAGTTATATACATATATATCTGTTATATATATTTACACATACATACACATATACACACACATTTTTGAGAGATGCATAAATACTGAATATGAGTTTTGGAATAGTTCTTTATCATGAATAAACAGGCACATTCCCACTAGCTAAAATGGAGGCAAGTCTAATTCAAAGACTGCAAGTGGGCCTTCCAACAGGCAGGGAAGGGGAAAACACTAGTTTGTTCTCAGATTTAAACCAGAGATCAAAGCCACAGTATCTGAGCAAAATCCAGTGCAAGGAACACAAGCATGGCAATTTAATTTCTTCTTTTTCCTATCTCATTCTCCTAAGAATACTCTAAAAGAGCTTATAAGGCCAAAAACAGATACCTGGTTAGCAGTGGCTGAAAAATTTTTACAAGGTGTAGGCTCTGACTGACATGCTCTTTCCTGAATGAAGAAAAAGCATAAAGAAGTGTAACCAAACCATGAACATGCTGAAACTCTTTGCAGTGACACAGTTCTAGAAACTCACTTCTCATAGCATTTAGTTAGAAAAATATTGATTGCATGAATTCAGTATCCAGTGTGTTAAAATGCTTTGCATCAGCTCTCCTTGGCAAATGCTTAGCAACATTCTGCTACCTGCTATAATTACCAGATTTCAAAAGTTTTGACCTATATATTAAAATCCCATGTGGATGCCACAGAGTCAAAACAAAAGAGGTGAACAGAATGATAACCTTTAAACAAATCATTTGATCTAACTGAAATGATATTTCCATCACCCTTTTATCAAACATTGGAATGAAATTAATAAATCTCTGTGAAACACTTTCATTTTGTGGAATGGTGTTTTCTTTCAGAAAAACATTGTGTCAGGATATTTTGAAGTTGCCTGTCACGTCTCACTGGCCCCTGAAATGCACTAGTCTGAGAGGTGGAAATTGCGCATCCCTCACTGCACACAACGGCTTCACAGCTATTTAAGGGCTACATTCTGCTTTCAAAGGCACTCAAGCGTTTTTCAGCAATATCAAAGGGAAASGAATATGCAGAACTAGGGAAAGAAAAATAACAAATTGTGTGTTCTCTACAGGGATTTTTTTAAAAGTGCAGAATTTGAAGTAAGCATTTTGCAAGTATATAAATTCTTCTTGGATGCCCAGTCCCTACTGGTGACTCCTCTTCTAGGATACAGTATCTCCAGCAGCATCGTAGCTCTTGGATTTCTCCAAGTTCATCAGCCCTGCAGGCTCTCACCTTAGGTGAAACAGCTAGTAAGTGGGCAAACAGGCTCTCCGGGGAAGTCATATGGATTTGGACTCCAAGGCAGCAGGGAAAACGGGAGAATTTTCTATCTGAAGCTTTTGTCTCAGATTCAGAGGAATCTGCTGTCTGACCTCGCAGTTGGGGCAAACATCATGGTGACTGTTGTGTGGGGACCCTGGGAAGAGAGTCTCGCTTGGAAGGACCATAGGCCCAGCAGGAGATGTGGGGAGCAGGTCTTGGGACTGCACTGACCACAAAGCACAGACATGGAGCGGGATGGGACATGTCCTGTGTATTGCCWGTGAACATCTGCCAGCCTCACATGAGCCCAGTGCTGCAGCACCTGATCTTAACACAAACTTCAACATCTTCATCCTTACAGTCCTCTTAAAATGAATAACTTTATATCCCCACTCTGCAGATAAGAATCAAAGTACAAGGCTGTAGAGGGAGTGTGTTGCAAAAGAAAAGTGAACTCCCTAAGGATCTTAAGCCTTCAGCTACTCTCCTAACCACTGGTCCATCCTCCTGCTTTTTCAGCTAAGAAAAGACACATGAAAAGTGCTATAAATAGGTAAGGGTGTAGAGATTTAGAGTAGCACCAAAACCTCTTTTAGGCTACCCAAGAATCCATGATGCAACAATTTTTTGGCATCCTTTTCACCACCCCAGAAGTTTTACCGTAGTCAGTCCCTGCTTTTTTCCTCTCTACAGTATCTGCAGGGATTACAGGAGACAACATAAAAACAGACACTCTAGATATCCTCCCAAAGGAAGGCTCCTCCCAATCACTGATGGAGAGGGCAGGAGCAGAGTACCCGCAAGGGGTTGTTGAGCGTCTTTGAAGCTCTCTCAATGAAGTTGAACTGGTTCGCAAGCTTGCGCTCCCTCGGTCTTGGGGGAGGAGGTTCCTCTGCCTCTGCAGCTTCGGCCACTTCTGCTGTTCCTGCCTCCTCTGCCTCTTCCTCCCCTGCAGCCTGCAAGAGAGCAGAGCAGAAACTCCACGCTGGAAGAAACACACACCTCTTCCCCTCTTCAGAAGGGCTTTAGCTCGGACTGCTGGATTTCTGCTGTCTAGCAGAGGAGACTGTTATTGAAGATTGAGGGGCAGTAAGAAAACTGGCAAATTATTTTTCTTTCAGCCAAGTCCAACAGTAACTGAAATGATACATGCTGCAGAAACACACTGGGACAGGCTGGGGTATGCTAGAAAATGGCTGTTTCAGCTGGAAGACAATCTCGGCACAAATTCCAGTGGCTACAAGTTGACGCTGGAAAAAAATCACTGGGAATCAACTGGAAACTAGAGATATCTGGCTAACAGATAGTTACTTTCAAACACAGCCTGACATGAGTGGGGTAATGTGGCATGACTGTCTACAACAAAAGAAACCTAAGATCTACAAAACCTTATTTCAGTTCCATAATCCATATTTCCATTTTCTTGCTAAAGAGACAAAATTCATTTGAAATTAGCCAGATTTTGATTCCAGGGAGGACACAGTTTGTGTAAAAACAAACTTCCCGTAGCATGCTCCTTTTCTGATCATCCAACTACCTTTAAGTCAGAGCAGTGCTTACTTCAGGTAGTTACACCAGCTGCTTTCATCTCTCCTCATCTAGTTTTTGTCCTTTCAGGGTTGCCCAGAAAGTTTCAAGCTCCCAGAAAATTACAGCCCATCCTGATGGAAACTCTGGATGAAGACAGACCTGGTATGCAGGGATTCCCCACCCCTCTGTGCATCTCCTCTAAACAAAGCAACAGAGGGAGGCCTCTGACTATTTGGTAGAATCAGCAAGATCTCAGCAGAGACATCTCAGACATAAAGAAATCAATTACAGAAATTTCTAAGTCAGTCCATCTTGTAATAAAGTGAATTTCAAATCTAATATTAAAAATAAGATAGCTCTCAGTTAACTGTGGAATATTACCTGCGCATCTTCTGTGCTCTCTGCATCTTTAATCTCTGCTTCTTCAGATATTATTGCAGAATCCTCAAGAGGGGGCTTTTCTGGTAACAGAAGTGATAAGTGTATAAGCCCTACACAATAGGACACATTATCCCATATCGTGCAGATTCTTCTGCCCTCTAAAGCGTTGCTACAGAGAGCATTGGAAAAGGATGTATCTCATTAGTTAACACTGTGATCCATTCTCATTTTGCAGGGTAATGGTTTGCTCAAAGCCACACACGGAGACACTATTGTTACTATAATGATACTGCAGTAATTCTAGCTAGGCTGAAATCAAAACTCTGATTTCCACTCAGATCAAATCTCTGAAATTCATTACTTATCTGGGTAGTTTTGTTTCACGCTTTGCTTTCAGTTCTGGACCTTTCAGCCCTACAAAAATGGCTATAATTATATACAAGCATGGAGAATGACCAGTAGAAAAGAGTTGCAATATGGTATGTTCTTATATGGATAAAAAGGAATATGCTAGCTAGGTCAGAGAACGATGGATGTGCACATTCCAATTGCAGTCCTGAGTGCACAGTCATACTAGCACCAAGCGATAAGCTTACTTTAAACTAGTTCACTTGGAATCTATGAAAACAAGCACTGCCAGAAACAACAATCCATGCTTCTGTGGCATTACAGATTCCACTCAGCACTTTGTCCTACTTCAAATCCTCATATGCATCTTGTTAAATGTAAATTAAAAGAGGCACTGACCTTCCAAGGCCAGATGTAGTAAATATTCTCAGGGCAGTATTTGTGACACAACTTCTACTTTCACAAGTAGTAGGAGTATGAGAAAGTCTCTAACTTTGAGAGACAAAATTTTGACAAAAATTCTGTCGAGAACTATTTTACCAAACCAGCTTTTGAGCCTCTGAATTAAGGTAACTTTCTTAAAAAAATAAAAGTGGTCATCCTAGCTCAGGCCAAAGCTCCAACAGGCTCAATATCTTCTATCTCCCATTGTCAAGAAGTAGATACTTTGGAGAGAGTGTAATGGAACAAGTATATGATGGTTTCCTGAATGCTCATGCAGCCTCTAACCATTTCTGCTTTAAGACTACTTTAAACTCTAGTTCATGGATGAAACTTTCAAAGCAGGATAAAGAGTTTTGATGCATATATCTAACTAATTTTAGTGCAAGCTATTTAAAAAACATTAAACCGCTCTGAAATTTTCAATTGATGGTGCTAATGTTGTTGTTCACCTAGCTCTGAAATCCTAGGGGTTTTTTTTTGCACTGTCACAAACAGCTTAACTTTTTTACTTTTTTCTTTCACGAAAGACAAACAACCCAAAATCAAAGGTCTAGTCACAAAGCATTATCATTCCATACATATTAAARAAAATGATACCAGCGGCTAACTAAAAATGACTGTGTTTTCAGAAACTTACCTTCTTCAATGCTTAACCTGGCATTCTGCCGTCTGCCTTCATCAGAATCTTTGAGTATCAAGTTTCCATCCATAGAGAAATGAATGGCCATTTGATCCACATAGCTTACTGGCTTGTATGTTCGTTCCTACAGAGAAGAAAAACAATAAAATCAGCATGAAAAAATGTGATTTTAAGCCAAAAATACTCTGTAGCCTCAGTTGCCAAGCAAGCTCTATATTGATTGTGATTGACTTATTTACACTGAATTTCTTGCAGCAGATATTGATAACTCATGACATTAAGAGCCAGAAGTTTAAAACAAAAAGAAAAGCAGCAGTTTCTCCCCCAGGACCACAGCTTAACCATAGTTTTGGTGCATCTCTGTTACACAGCAATCACTAAAAGACTCCAATGTTGAGCTGAGATCCCTGCGTGAGCCCTGATATGGATATAAGAGCAGCATCACTTTGAGGTGGCAGCTCTAGCCTGCAGACAGCATGGGCTCTTAGCTGGGTGCCCAAGGTAATTAGCACTGCACTAATTCAGCTTTTTGAAGATAGCCTGATTGGCATCTGCTTGTAGACCACTATATAGCACAGGCATCAACCTAGGCTCAAACTACGTGTTAAAACTTTTGAGTTTCACCTAAGTGCAATCAGAAGCCACTGCAAACCTCAGACACTTCATTAATTTGTCCCTATTAAAACCATCACCATTTTCTGTGGTGTTCACAACACAACATCAAGCCCACTTCAGTCACTGAGGATTTGGATATATGGATCGTTCATTACCTACCTCCATCTCATAAATCTTGCAAACTCCAACTGCAAGAGAAGAGAAACTGACCCCATCTATTTCCACAGATCCTTTCTCTCCTGATCTAGCACAACAGTCACACTTGTTATAGTGGCATAGAGAGGAGACAGGCTCCGGACARTTGTCTATTCCCTGCCTAAATTTTGAGATTATCCAATTTTACAGCCGGAGGAAGTATCCCTGCATGCTCTCATTTCTTTTGTGAGGTGCAACCCTTTCAAGGAAAGTATGAGAGCCAGGTCTATCCTTACAGTCCCTCTCCAGAGCAGGTGCTGTTGCTACTAGTACAAACTAGGTGGGAAGGAGGAAATGGTGGGATTGGAGGAAAGCCAATGTCRCCCTGATCTTTAAAAAAGGCAAGAAGGAGGAGCCAGGCAACTACAGGCCGGTGAGCCTGACCTCTGTCCCTGGGAGGGTTATGGAGCAGGTCATCCTGACTGCTGTTTCCAGGCACATGGAGGAGAAGAAGGTGCTCAGGAGTAGCCAGCATGGGTTCACCAAGGGGAGATCATGCTTGACTAACCTGATAGCCTTCTACGATAGGGTGACTAGATGGATAGATRAGGGCAGAACGGTGGATGTCATCTATCTGGACTTCAGTAAGGCTTTTGACACCGTCCCTCACAGCATCCTCCTGGGCAAGCTCCAGAAGAGTGGCATAGATGAATGGACAGTGAGGTGGATTAGGAACTGGCTGAATGACAGGGCCCAGAGAGTGGTAATCAGCGGTGCCGAGTCCAGCTGGAGGCCTGTAGTTAGTGGTGTCCCCCAGGGGTCAGTCCTCGGTCCGGTCCTGTTCAATTTATTCATTAATGACCTAGATGAAGGGATGGAGTGCTCCCTCAGCAAGTTTGCTGATGATACTAAGCTGGGAGGAATAGCTGATAGCCCTGAGGGCTGTGCTGCCATCCAGAGGGACCTGGACAGAATGGACAACTGGGTGGCGAGCAACCTCATGAAGTTCAACAAGGGCAAGTGTAGGGTCCTGCACCTGGGCAGGAATAACCCTAGACACCCATACAGGCTGGGGACCGACCTCCTGGAGAGCAGCCCYGCAGAGAGGGACCTGGGCGTCATGGTGGACGACAAGTTGACCATGAGGCAGCAGTGTGCCCTCGTGGCCAAGAAGGCCAATGGGATCCTGGGGTGCATTAAGCAGAGCGTCTCCAGCAGGTCGAGGGAGGTGATTCTGCCYCTCTACTCAGCCCTGGTGMGGCCGCACCTCGAGTCCTGTGTGCAGTTCTGGGCTCCCCAGTGCAGGAGGGAYGTGGAGCTGCTAGAGAGAGTCCAGCGCASGGCCACRAAGATTAGGGGCCTGGAACATCTGCCCTATGAGGAAAGGCTGAGAGAGCTGGGGCTCTTCAGCCTGCAGAAGAGAAGACTGAGAGGGGACCTGATCAATGTATATAAATATCTCAAGAGAGGGAGTGAGGAGGATGGGGCTGGCCTCTTCTCAGTGGTGGCCAGTGACAGGACTAGAGGAAATGGCCACAAATTGAAGCATCAAAAGTTCCACAGGAACTTGAGAAAGAATTTCTTAATGGTGAGGGTGACAGAGCACTGGAACAGGCTGCCCAGAGAGGTGGTGGAGTCTCCTTCTCTGGAGATCTTCAAAACCCGCCTGGACACCACCCTGTGCCACATGCTCTAGGGGACCCTGCGTGTGCAGGGGGGTTGGACTAGATGACCTCTAGAGGTCCCTTCCAACCCTAGCCRTTCTATGATTCTATGATGCTAAGACTGCTCCAGGATAACACTGCACATGCTCTGCAATGTGAAGGTYGGACTGCTGGGATTTCCCTGGCAGTTACCCATGCACCTTCCCTTGCTCACATCTACTCATCCTGGATAGAGCTCCCGTCACTGATTTCACAGAGCACATTTCCAAGCTCTCCTATAATTCAAACAACCAAATCTTGATGTGAGGATACTGAAGCATGAATGCCCTATCCATTGCATAAAGCATTGCATTTTCTCCTCTAACCACCACTAAACAGAAAAACATTTTGCCTGAGATTAGCTGCAGTAATTACATTCACTGCCAAAACCTAGTGAGTAATTTTTATCTGCTTTTTCTGCATAATATGTATGTCAATGATTTCAGCCTCTCATCTTCTGCAAAAGCACTTTCAGAACCATTTGCAGTAAATATATAGCAAGATGAAGCCACATTAAAAAGAAATAGACTTGTTTATAAATAAAAAAAGAACAAACATAAAAGGAGCTGATGACAAAAAAAACCCTCATTCTGAATTTACAGGTGATACCACACTTACTTTAAAGCTGTATCTGACAATATTCTGGGGAGCATGGGGATTATTTGCTGTCAGAATTCGTGTGAATTCTTCTTTTAATTCCTGCAGAAGGGAAACAAAACAGTATCATAAATGAAATTCCACTGTTAATGTAAAATATACCATAAGAAGATCACCAGATCCTTTACATTCCCTTCCCTGAGCTTCAGTTTGCTGCAGATATCTGAATTAGAATTGATATCTCCAGGAGGGCAATGGCAGGAGCACAGCTAGCACAGAGGAGACCAACAACACAGCTGTGTGAGTTTTCAGCTACCCTCGGTTAGTACTTACAAAATGTTAGATGTCTTATATGTGTCAAGAAAGACAATCCCTGTTTTGAAGCTATGCAATCCAAAAAGTGCAATAAAAATTAAGCTCAGTGGCAGTGCTTGCAGAATTAGCTACTGCCTACCAAAAACTGTACTAATTCCAGCTGTTTGCACTCCCTGATCAGGGAAGGTAAGTATAGCTACCCTCTGAGTGCTGAACAGCAGCAGAGAACTGGGAAACAGCTGCAGTCAGAAGGGTGAATGACTCTGCAAGGCCACTGAATCAAGCTGGAAAGAAACAGCTACAGGACCCCTCTCAGACCCCCACTGGCCCCTGAGAAGCTCAGAGTTGGCTGCAGGGTCTTCTTTAGCATGGGGAAGTCCTGGCCACATCCCCCTGTTGAAGTGAGAAGAACTTTCCGTAAAACAGTAGTCTGCCCAAGGCCAGCGCCGTGTTGCAAGGCACACTCCCAGTTTTCTTGCGGAAAGCCATTTGGGCTTAAACTGCCAGTAATGGATAGTAGCAAGTGCTGGGGCCTTTCACACTAGCAGATTGCCCCTCAGAACAAAGGAGTAGGAGGCAGGCTTGGGTTTGGGGAGTTTTGTATGCATCTCATGCCCACTTCAGGAACAGTTATACTCACAGCTTCTGTTAACTCCAGTTGATCTGGGGGTTTGATTAGAGTCTTCGCTGCTCCCCATTCATCAAGTCCTTCTCCCACTTCAGTGGGCAGATCTTCATCCTAGTATAGGAACAGCAAGCCCATTAGTGCACCGAGACCATGATCATTTCACTTGCTTCCACACAGCATTTCCTACCATGTGCAGTAAGGAACAGGAAACTACACCTCTCTTTCCATCTGTGCTTTGACCAGACCAGATAACCCTGAAAGGATGGCCTAGCTTTGAAGATTGTTAAATGTCCACAGCTGCCAGCAAGAGTTCAGTGCTGTGAGCAGGACAGACGAGAACCTGCCCTCAGTTGGAGGAGCTGCTGATTGAAGACAATTCCTGGCCTGTAACGAAATGAGTAACTCTAGGAACAAAACTCAACTTCACTGGAGTTTCAGTTAAGAAGCTGGCAATTCTTTTGTTTTTGGCCATAGTAAGTCCAGATGGGTCATAGTTTAAAACTGATCAAGGCTCAATGCAGGGAATCATAATTACTTCTGAAGTGCTATTATATAAGTGGCACTTAGAAAGTGATTCAAGATACATAACCGTAGGGATGAGATTTCTGGAGAAACRTTAAACCACCTTCTTGTGTGGACCAGCTGGTCTGCACTCCCACAACAGATAGAACTGGTCTCCTTGGGCTGGGCTTGGGTTGGTGTCATAATAAAGTATGTTTAATAGGAAGGAGATCACTGCAAGGATGAATTTCAATTACTTGTCATTATAGATAAATGCTAGAACACCAAGTTACTGATTAAAGAGTTTGGCTGCTCAGGGCAAAATTTCTCCCTCAATTTGAAATGCATAATAAGTTGATTTAAAATAAATCAATCATTTCTTTAAATACTGCTCTCTGAGGTCTATTAAACTTTAGAGCCATACACAGCTGTCGGTGAGGCCGAGGTGTAAGCRAAGGCTGTTTGCAAGTGCAGTGACATGAGCACAGACTGCGCGAACACTCCAAGCTAAGCTCATGAAACAGCTTGAGTGAGAAGGGGGAGAAAGAACATTCTCATTCCTTTGGTTAGTGCTGCTGCCCAGCAAAGCTTTGCTATCTGCAGAGCACCACAAAGGTAAAAAGAAGCAGGTTGCTGYGTACGTGCAGGCACTGAAAGCAACAGAGAATTCTGTATATGCCAAGCACCATGGAAATTTGCAGGCTGCAATCTAGTTTCCACAAGGGAAAAGGGAACTGAAACGAGACAAACTGAAGGAAGGTCAGGCTTGCTCATCCTCAAGAGACTGCGGCAGCAGAACAGTCGTTTGTGATGCAGTTACCCACACGAACACCTGCTTGTAGGACATTTATCATGCATAATTCAAAGCCAGTTCAGTGCCCTTTTCCCTGAGACATTGACTAAAACACTTTTCAGTTTTAAACAGGTAAGCATCTTTTTAATTTACTTTTGYATTTAAAGATAAATACCTTTTTAAATAATCAAAAAAGAAATGTTTAACAAGGCTGTGACTTGGCTTTAGAAGTGAAAAGCTGTTTACACACCGTGCCTGCTTAAAGAAGACTGTGTTAATGTTAATTTGCTTTTCCCCATCTGTGTCTACAGAACTGAATAAAGAAATGAATGGATAATTTTTGGATTTGTGAATCTTACCCGTTTTTTGGATGCTGCTTTAGCAGGCCTTTGCGGTACTGCCTTTCCTCCTGAGGGTCCAGTTTGCCCCTGAAGAAAAACAAAAGAAAACACACCCAATGTAAACCTTTAAACATTTTGTTTCCTATTATAATCAAAGCAGAATAAAACTTTAATGTGCTTGCTAACACCTTCCACAATGGTATATTTTAAAAGTCAAAATATTCCAGTACTTTGCCTATAAATCATTGAAGGAAAAGCAGTTGATTTCCTATTATAAGACAGCAGTTTACCTGCATGAAGCAACACTGTGCTCTACCCTCCTTCCTGCTAATCTGCTAATATAAACCTAAATGTTGTGCACGCTGCAAGCTAGTGCCCTGTTCAGACTCACCAGGAAGTCTGCTTTGGCCCAAATACTTGCTTGCCACGGTGAAGCCAGGGACAGCACATTACTACCTAGGGAGAAGTGAGTGCAGAAAGGCAGTGGAAAACACTGATGAGCGGCTGGGAAGTCAATCACTGCTGATCCCCCYGCTGCATCAGAGCAATAAATAAATAAATAAATAAAGATAGACTTTGAAGAAAACGATGAAAAAATATATAGGGGGCCTTATTTCTAGGAGAGGTTACAAGGAACTTAAGGAAAAAGAAGGGCACCAGCAACAACGTCTTACAAAAGCTGTACAGGAAGTAGGAAAGGAAACAAAGAGGATTCTTTCCAGAAGACAYTGAGGAAGAGAACCTGGAAGACGGTGAAAGTGCCTTATTTCTAGAGAAGCCTGGCTGACTGCATCAAAGAAAACGGATAAATCAAGGAAAGAAGAAGACACAAGAGAATGCCCTAAAAAGAAGCTCAGAGAAAATTTCCATCTATATGTTTTATAAAGTTGAAGATAAATTTTAAGGATAAAAATAGACTGGTAGCTGATGATGCAGTGGGATTAACAGCATAGAGATACTTATTTATACTTTCTAGTGTTAGGGGGAGAAGCCAGAAAAGAAGGATGTTATGGAGATTATAAGAGAAGAAGGTACAGGGTGGGCACACARACCCACTATGGGCTGGGGCAGGGCAGCCGTGAGCCCTGGTGTCACTGGCACCACCGTGGGCTGGCACAGAGGAACTGTGAGCCCCGGTGTCACCGTCACCGCTCTCACTGCTCTGTGTAACCACCTGGAGCGGGTAACACAGCACCCTGCCCTCCAAGGAGCATGTGAATTAAATGTGATTCAAGTGACAAAATTTCAGACACGTTTCCAGAGTAGAGTTTAATTTAGACTGAAATCAAAATGAAGCCGCTAATTTTAAAGACAAAACAAAGCCTCCGCACTATCAGCCTCCACAGATGAGCCTATAAAAGYACTTCCCCAGCAGTTAAGGCACAGGCAAGGCAACCCCAGGGTAGTTGGTTTTGGCAATATTTGCAACCTTTCAATTAACATAATGTAAAGAACCACCAGTGAATAAATATCCGTGAGGCTGCTGAAGTGCCAACGCGACAGTGCCTGGACAGGGCCGCCCAAGCCCTGCCCTCGGGACTCCCGGCGGGTCGGCAGGCTTGGAGCCAGCACAGGGCCCAGGGTGTCTGCGGTCACTCAGTGCCGGGAGGCCCCCTCCAAACCCTGCCACATGAGCACCGGGGAACGTGCTGGGAAACCTGTTTAAAAACTACAGAAGAGGCGAGACAGAGGGCACACGTGGTCAGACAAGAACACAACATGTTTTAGGCTGTCTCCTAATTGAAAATCCCACTCAAATAATACCACAATGTCTACGGTTGTGTTGTCTGCTGGAAAGAGGTGTGGAGGGATCACTGAACTTTGTCCTCTTTCTTTGCCTTCTGCAAGGAAAACCTTTCCAAAGCAGCACATTGACCTTCTTTAGGTCTTTCCTTGACATTCCTCTGTCCCACATCAGCTATAGAAAGTCCTCAACAGCATCCAGGTAGTTGGTGCATTGCCAGCAGGACAGCCACCATCTCCACATTCCTCTCTTTGCTATATCAACATGTTATCCAGAGGGTGTTATTTAAGTTGTGTAATGCTWTTGCAGTGTGAACAGTACTTTGCTCTGTATTTACACTGTGCTTGTACAACAGGTTGCAAAYGTATCCACCACACAAGTAATAAATAAATGGTAACTGTAAATCAACATAATGGCTGCTGCTAACCAGCAAGATCCTCACAGCAAGGACCTGCCTTCAGACACACCTCTAAAATTCAAGCGTGTTTTGGCTGATATTTATAAATAGCAAGGTAAAAAAATCACAAGCTAACAGACTCTTACCAGGATCACAAAGAGGAGCATTCTGAAGTTAGAAAATACAAGAATTAAGGTTGCTGTGGCAACCTTCGCTTCATCCCTTTGGGCACAGACATTAKGATACACTGATTAATTACATAATCACACGTCTTTTGCAGGCCTCTTTGGAGCTCTCCCGGGCTTACAAGCACGGACAGAGTTCACATAATAAGTTACTACCAGAATTTTTGCCTATATGGTTCAGTGTCTGGGAGAATGGTGGGGTTTTGTTTTGTTTTAATGTAGCCTATGTCAGACACCCACCCAGCAAACAACAGTTCAAATCAAATAGTTAATTTTGGGTGAATTATATGTAAACTGAAGATGGTCTTAATACAGAAATCATCATGAGTCATCATACATCTTCTTAAGAAATGGTGCTACTATATCTGCCTGCAATAATAATAACTAATAGGAATACAAGAATGAATAATTACGGGAGATTTATATTGAGGGAAAAAAAAGCATTGTTGCTAGGGAGCTACTGAGTAGATAGAAGGCATAAAAGAGTTACAAGAAGTTTCTCACTTCCAGGTCATCGCTGTAACTCAGACTACACTGAGGGGTGCTGTGGCAAAAAATGCCAAAGCAATAACTCATGCATGCTAAAAATGGCTTTCTTTGATGACCATTTGCATCTTACATGGAATAAATGAACAGACTTAGCATAATTCCCACAGTGAAAGGAAATTAGAACTTGGTAACTGTCATAATAGTTAAATTAGGACTCTATTAGGCTCAGATGATTGGCCTCTCCTGTACTCTTCTTCCAGGATGATAGTGGTGCCTGGRAATTCCTACCCGGGCCAAACACTGACTTTGCTAGAAAAATAGCACAAAGACACAGCAATCTAACAGGGCAGCACAGGTAAAGAGGAGAAAATGGAGGAAAGGAGAAAGAGGAGAAAGAGGAGAAATGGAGGAAAAGTGCTGGTTTAAGTTCCATTTAACTTTTCTTTCCTTCCCCACTACTCCCTCTAAAGCAGAGAAGTCATTGGGAGATACAAATAGTTGCAAAATCAAGTCCTTCAGCTGGAAGTTTTCCTGTTGCTGTGCTTGAGCTATCCAATATTCTTTTTTTAAGTGCATTTTTAAGTGGAATACTTGTGCTGTCTTCAAATTAAATCCCTCTAAATAATTTTTAATTATAAAATTGGAAATTTAAAATAAGAATGAATTCCTGGGCATGTTCCAAAGGACACTGCTGTATATCCGAGGGGCATTATGAGGCTGGCATTTGGGAAGAGCTATCCTATTTCTGCATTCGCCTATTTGAAGAAATGCGTAAGCRGAAGGCAAGCAGCAGAGAGATCTGCTGTCTGGTGAGAGCACATTATAGCCTCCCAATATGCTTCCAACCTGGCCTGGAAATAGGGAAAGACAGAATCACACTTCACCATCCACCCAAGCCTTGATCTTCTTGCTAACTCTATCAACAGTGATTTTCATTTTCTCTCTTGTTGGTGATGTGAAAAACCCCTAACTGCTGATCTGAGAGTTATTAACTCATTGCACACAAAACAGAGCTGTCAGTCCCTGCTTTCTCRAGAAAGTGCAAAAGCTTTGAAGCTGTTTCCAAGTCCTGAAGCAATCCTGCTCATTTGTTTGTTTTTTTAAACAGATATTTTGCACAGTCTTACTTTTCAACAATTTACCCTGTGCTAGAGATAGCTCCTGAGTTGTCAGCGGCAATACTGATGGAAAGTAAATCATCTAGGAAGTAGAGATTTATGCCCAAGAGCAAGTGTTCATTCAAGAAGCAGCTCAAATCTTCAATCCCCAACAGCAGAAATCCTTCAGAAAAGAACATGTTCATCCTTCATGCTCCCATCCAAGGCCTGTCCCGACTGAATGAGTCAGAGACACGAGGATGTTGCCACGTGCCGGGAGGAGACCCCTCACTGTAGCCTCCCGCATGTCAGTGCAGCTCACCCCTTCCCAACTAGCTTTAGTGGGCGGTCACTGCACACACACTACGAGGCRAGGAGCCAGGTACCCCACTGCCCCAAATCTCCTCGAGCAAGGGAAAATTCCTGCCTGTGCTTRAAGCATAAGGAGGGCTGAGCTCCCTGGGTTTGCAGACCCAGCATAAAATACCAGATAATTCAGCGGCACAGATGAGGCAGGTTSATTATTTTTCAAGGGAGAACTGTCAGTTCATATTAAGCAAATTTTCCTAGGGCTGAAAATCGGTCATGTACTAATGAAACACTCATCACAGGGCAGTGATAAAGCCAGACTATGCTTTTTGTATTTTTTTAAGACYACTGAAGAGACATTCCTACAGCCTCCCTGCTCCYCATACAAGCTCCCAGCATAAGACARYCAGACTGCAAGGCTGAATAAYTGAACATCACTTCTGCTAAATGGAGTTTATTTTCCTGAGCAGAGACTTTATCCTTCCTTCCTTCCCTAGAGTACARCACAAAGGTTAACATGCAACCTGAAAGAAATAAGCACAATGCTGTTTGTGGCATTCTGAAGGTAAGAGGGAGAGTCAGTTAYGAGTAAAACCATTTAATAATTTCCTGTTTGCTTTTTATTCTTGTTTGGAATATTACCAGTCTCCACAGTAAAGCACTGTGTGACACAATGAGCAGAGAAACAGGGCACAGTAACAAAGCCAAAGGAAGCAAAATGACTCCAGGTTGCTCTGCAGCAACCAACCACTTGCGCGCACAAGGAATGCAAATTCAGGAGCTATTTGCCAACACATTCTTAATCTGCTTTCTGAGAGACACTAAATTAACTGTTTATTTTATATTMCATAGATGGTTTAATGCATGTTTAAGAACCAATAAGCACCTTAAAGCCTTTGCTGGCAAAAAAAATAAAACATGACTGGTTGTTGACTGCTTTGGGGAGGGATCTCCTTGGCTTGTTTCGACGACTTGCTGYACAAAAAAGAAACTGTTTATAAGTCAGCAGGCCCAAGCCCATGTGCCAAGTGTAATGAGAAGTGCTTCGCTGTCCAAATTCAGATGTTTTCTTTCACTGTGAAAGTTACCTGTTGCTAAAAGCAAGGGGTGATCCTAGGCGGTTAGTCCAGCCACGCTGTAAATACAGACAAAGAAGGAAATGCAATGCCAGTTAAAAAGTCATAGTCACATTTTGCTTTTCCCTGGRGGCTTCAGCCACAGGCGTATGTAGCAGCACAGAACATGGCCCATTGCTCAGACGAGGCTTTTCCTGGACCCACAAAGGGAAGAAATAGACCTCAGGATTCAGCACACCCAGCACTTCCAACAGCATCTATGATAGACACGTGTAAAGCAATTTCTTTCTAAAAATCTCAGAACTGTTGGTCACTTCCTCTCACCACCCAGAAGTGCCCCAGGGTTGACACAGGGCTGTGTCCTGCTCTCCAGCAGCTCTTCTGTGTTCTTCTATAGGTCACCCAGGTCAATTCCAAAGAATACTATGTTTTTGAGGGTTACTTGTCATACTCAAGACCTAATTTTCAGAGAAGATGAGAATATAACCTATCCATGGACTTCAGTTATATTTCGGGGTATTGGCTTGAGCCTTTCCATAGCTCTGCATTTACCCAAGATACTGCTGGCTTTGGTTGCTTGTAACATATTTCAGATCTGAAAGGAAATATATTACTGAAGTACAGATCATACTAAAGTTTTATTATTTACCAAACTGCATCGTGCACACAAAGCTGCAGCATGCACACAATGCTGCATCATGCACACAATGAGCCAGTGTATTTAATTATTTTAATAGACTCTGAACACAGAAACACATTCCTTCCTAATGAACACAAACTCGGACCAGGAATGGCCWAAAGACACTTCTCATTAAGGATTAGATCGAGTCAAATTGTTCACCTTGGAGGSTACGGCCTTTATGCCTGAAGACAAATCAGCTTTTGGCATATTTTGATACAAGAGCTGGGGAGATTCCATTCAAAGAGAAATCAAAAGAGACCAGGTGGCATAGGTTGAACTAGAGATGAARTCACCAGGATGAAGAGATAAAGAGCAAGACAAAGCAAGAAGCTGATGTCAGAGGAGAAGGCAGAGACAAGAAGGGCACAGAAGAAGAGCAGACAACCACCATCTGCAAGGAAAGAAAGAGATTAATCAAAACCACCTGAAGAATACACATCCATGAAAGCAAAGGAGGGTCTGTAAATGGGTCTTAAAAGGGAAGAACTTGATAATGGTCAAGTAACTATTTCAGCTGTGAGAACCATCTGAAGAAGAAAAGGTTCAAAGAGAGTGATCCACAAAGAAAAACCTAGGAGGCAGAGCAGGGCAAAGGAAGTGTGCAGAAAACAGAAGAGAGGAATGAAGAGCACAGAAACAGCAATGAACAGGATGAAGAAAATAGTCCACGGAAATAAAGTTTATGGAAAATATGGGCTTGTAGACTGGTAGCGGGTTCGTTTCCTGTGTGGTTATAATTGCTGATAGAGAAGAAAAACACATATGAAGCAGGACCTTATTCATTTTCAAACAAGATTTTCTTGGCAAGAATTKGAATCTAGACCTTGACTCAATGGTTCATTTCATACTGGCCATCAGGCCTCAGCAAATAACAAATGTCAAGGCCTGGCTGTGAGCTGAGGAGTGGGCAGGCCCAGGCCGTGCCTCCTGTGGCACCTGTGACAAGAGACGAGTTTTGAGTCAGTGACAACGAGGCAAAAGGCTGGACCTGAGAAACAGCCCCTGGAAATGCTCACACTTCCTCCATTGTGGACAAAACTTCAGAAAAGAGCAAAGGGATTTTCATGAGTGCAAGGCACATATAGGAAAAGTGGTATAGGGGACAGTGTAATAACCTGAGAGATCATAATTTTATTAAAAATTGCGTGAAAAGTCAGAAACTGCAAAGAATTTAAGCAACTTAGGACTTTTCAAGAGCTTTTAAAAAATTAATGCATTTGCAGAACATTAATAAAGCGTTTCAAAAAACATGTAAAACAAAGCCTATTCACTTCAGGCTATTTAAGATGATGTCTACTGTAAACGATTGAATATATTTATATGGAAACATTAAAAATAGAAGAAATTGAAATTCATAGCATGCACTTCAAGCTAAGTTTAGCACAGATCATTATTGCTATTAATGGGCCATATGGTTTCTGCATAAACATCTCCATTWTCTGGGAATAAATGTAGACTTTGGTTCTGAACTTGTGGCAATAAAGCCCTTTTGTAACTTGAAAATTGTTCGGTTTCCATAGTAGAAACACTGGGAATGGTATGAGGAAGGATCATGAGACGGTGACGTCACGGCGGCGGCGCTGACGTCACCACAATGACGTCCTTTRGTGTCGGGCCTTGCTCACCTGCTGGTGCCTGTCGCCCGCCTTGACCGGCATGGTGCTCGTCGCGCCTCAACGGCCAACGGAAGTTGACAGTAGCAACTATGGCAACGAGCCGGAAGCCGCGCGTCACCAATCCGGGTGCAGAAGGGAGGGGGCTCGGTGCTTTGTCCCCCCGCCCGCCCCTACCACCGCTGCTGCCGCCGGTCTCCCCGCTCCCCCCTCGGGCACGGAATGGTACGTTCGGCGGGGCGGTGGTTGCGGAGGAGCGGGGAGAGGTGAACTGCGCATGCACGGTGCGCCCCCTCGCGCCTCGCCCTGGAGGCCACGCCCCTTGATGAATATGCATCAGGAGGGGGCGGGGCGGCAGCCGGACCCGGAAGCGGCGCGGCTGAGTCACCCCGGTGGCGGCGGCGATGAGGCAGCAGCAGCCGCGGCGTGCGGCGGCYTCGTCCTTCGGTGACTGAGGAGCCTTCGCCTGCTCCCGCCTCCCCCTGCGCCGCCGCCACCATGATGGAGGAGATAGACCGGTTCCAGGTGCCCGCCGTGCGCGCCGAGATGCAGCCGCTGGTGAGGGGCGGGCGGGGCCGCCGCCGCCTCGCCGCGATGGGGGGCGGGCGGGCGGGCGGGGGCGGCCGTTATGTAACGGTTGCCGCGGCAGGGCCGGCGCTGCCCCCGCCGCTGCTGTGTCATCCCGGGGCGCGCGGCCGATAACGGGCCCTCTGGCCCTGTCCCGCTGTCGGCGGCGCCCGCCCGATGGGGGCGATTCGAGGGGAGCCCCTCGGGCCAGGTCAGGGCCGGGCGGCTACTCGGGGTCCGCGCCGGAGCCGTGTGAGGCCGGCCGGGCTGCCGGCAGCCACGGGCAGATGCTGCGCAGAGCGGCACCTTGCCAGGCTGCGTGCCTGACGCTGCCTTTAAATAGATGCATCTCTTCCTTTATTGTTTTTAAATCCCGGTGTGTTTTATTCTGTGCTAGAAGGTAGGGCATTTTATTTTCTGCTTTCTAGATGCAATTAGGTGCAGTTAACGTGCTCTGGAGAGGCTGAAATCCAGGTTGCACTGGGGGAACCCAGGAGATCCTTCCAAGTGGGAAGCAGAGCAGCTCCTGGGACCCTGTGGCTGCTGACGTGGTGCTGGGCCAAGGCAGACAGGCCTCGCGAGGCAGCAGCTCATCAGTGGGTGGCCCCCGGCATCATTTCTCAGAGCTCGTGGCCTCCCTGCTCTGGTAGCCGGGCCTGCCGCTGCATCCCCGTGGCAGAAGGGCCTCCATCCCATTCGGGTGTCTGGCTGTGCTGCCCTCCRGCTCAGGAGGCACCTTGTTATGGGCAGCTGGAGACCTGCTGACCTGCAGAAACGCGGTCCACGTGGGTATTAACCTGAAGGCCGGATAGCGKAATGGCTCACTCGAGGTGTTGATCYGCTCTGGTGCCTCGGGTAAGCAGATTCCATCTCTGTGTCTGATCACGTGAGCGGTGTGAAAGTGTTTGGAGAGGAAAAGAACTTTAATGAAATGCTTCTGCGCATCCTGCTGACAGCAGGTGAGAGCAGGGTATTGGCAGCATCACAGTAGCACTCGAGATTTCCACTACCAAGGCTTATACTGCCTCAAGCTCCCTGTTACTTTGGGTTGACGTACTTCTCTATTCCTCATTTTCTTGTTGCTAGCATTGATTAAAAGTTGAGAACAAAATAATTGCTCTGTGACGCATGCCCTATTCTTTTCTGTGTGTGGCTTCCCAAGGAGTGGCAGTGGACGTGGCGAGAACAGCCCTCTTGATTCGTGTCACTGAGGGCGGTGGGTAGTGAAGTGAGATGAATAGATTTGTAGAAGGCTCTTGCAGTGAGTGGATGTGTGAGATTCCTTCACATGCCGTGAAATGCTGGCCCTGCTCTCAGGTGTGGGACAGGGCAAGTCTGGTATGACATTTCCAGTGCCTGGAGGCTGTGTGACCAGGAACATGTGCCCTGGTCCCTACCTGGCAAGGAGCTTGGAGCAAGCACGGCCGTGGTGCTCGCAGGATTCTCTGTGGCTCAGCACCTTCCTGGGGTTTCAGCATAGTGTTTGCTTGGGTAACACATTTCTGCCCAATTCTGCTGCTCTGTTCAGTCACTGTTATCTCTTTTTCCCTCTCTTTCCTTCCTGATGCTTATATTTTAAAGTACGAAATAACCTCTCAGGGCTTTTTTTGTCTTCCTAGTGAAATAGGTTTTTGTGCCATCTGGCCTCAGAGATGGTTCATTTGATATTGAAGGCCTAAAGAGTCTGGAATAGGTGTCCCCATTCACAGGAGGTTTGTTTCCTGAGTATGAACTGTGGCCACTGTAAACTGATGCTACTGAGAGATATTTTGAAACACCATCCTGCTGAAAGGTGTACATGACCAATACTTGGCAGTGTCCCAAGTGTCTCTGASTGTTACTTATCCCCCAAACCATCTCAAAATCCTTAAAAGTATTGCTGTGTTGTTGACCAGCACACACTTTTATGAGTGTCCTGTCCCTGTGTGTGGATGATGATCTTGACTTTTTTATGGTTTCATGCTGAACTCCAGGCTGTCAGATATGCCTAAAATCTGCCTGATAGCCCGGGCTGCTGATGTGATGTTGTTCAGATTTGACACTGCTACAGCTGTAAGATGCATATGGAAAGCTGTCCTTAAAGAGTGGCCTTTGAAGGCTGCTCAACCTCCAAACCACTCATCCTGGCACTGTTGGTCACCTGTCCGTCAAGGGTGACAGAACAGTAGTGTCAGGTGCCCACCAAGAATATTCCCTGGTAATAACCAGCATTGTGCTTACTGAGCAGGAACAAAGAGCTTGACACAGGCTGTGGCTTTTTGTACAAATAACTCCGTCAAAAATTGAATTTATCTAGAGAGTGATGGAGGAACCTTCTCTCTTTGTGACTCCTATTCTTTGATTGTAGATGTCTGACAAAAATTTGCCCAGCACTGGCACCTTGTTGCAAGACCAAGGGCAGCACCAAACTGATGTAAAAGGGAATAACGCAGAACGCTGCTCTCGGAAAGCCTCCCAAGACCTCTAGGTGCTCTGATTTGTGCTCTGCTATTGCCAGGCTGAGGTAGAGTCTGTGCTACAGAATGAGGAGTTCTTGATCTGGAGGCTCTGCCTTGGCCAGCTCTTCCATACACCATCCTCTACAGTTCAGACCCGGTGATATAAAGCTAGGAGCATGGGCAGGTATTTCCTTTTCCCCTAGCSTGCTTGGATAAGCATCACAGAAGTCATGTCCCTTGACTCTGCCTGAACTCCTCTACAAACAGGCATTTTAAGAGGAGAACAGCTGAATACTAATACAAACTAAGAAAGGGCTCAGCAGGAGCAAATTCCTGCAGCCACGTGGAGAGAGGGACTTACAAACCTTGGTTAAACACTTGGCACAAACCTTGGCACATTTCAGGTTGGCACCTCCTGTCGCATGTCTCTGCAAGATGATATTCTGCCTGTTTTGATATTTTGGGCACAGTTTTGTGTGTATTGGTTGTGGGAGGATGGAGTGACCGTAACCTGCACTTGTTTCACATGAACACACTCTGTAAGACAGGAGGCTTCTGATCCTTTGGTGCCTCTTGACTTGCCTCTTGGAAATGGCTGTCTTTTCAGATCCACACAGTTTAATTTGACCTGGAGTCATGTCTGTTTCTAACTTTGCACAATGAGGATGCTACAGAGAAGATTAAAATATTCTGTGAAATAAGAGAAGCCTGTACTAAGATGCAGACTCTCTTCTGCACTGGACCCTCTTTACCTCTTCCCCACCATGATTTGTAAGCCTGTGTCTGTCGTGTTTGTCGACTGGACTTTTGTGAAATCCCCAAATATATTTATTTAAAACACAATTTACTGAACATAAAGCAAATGTGGAGTATGCTGGTACTTGAAGCCCTCTCGAGTCCGTGTGTCTGGCATGCACCAAGCACTGGTCGGTAATGACGACAGCCAGGTGGAAGTGCTGGATCCTGCATCACTCGTGTCCACTGACCCCAGCAGTTTCTGTTCCTAGCATCAAAATGCAACTAGAGAAAAAGTGAAGTTTCACACTGACACCACTGCTACCTTTCTTGAGAAGAAAACACCTTTCAAAGCGGAGCAGCATCAGAGAAGCTTCTCTACCACCTCCTGAGGTTTTGGTCTACTTTCTGAAACTTATTTTCCCACTTCTCTATCCGCATGAAAAATAGAAGCGCTTTTCAGAAAAATTGGTCTAGTGATRCCTCTATCTAGTTCTGAAGCTCTGCTGCCAAAATGGTTCCTAGCAAGTGGTTACAAGGTGGTGATACTTCACACTGGTGTTTCTAATTATTTAACCTCATCCCACAATGAAGTACCAAATTTACACCAATCCTACAACTGTAAAACTTCCAGAAAACAATGAAGATAGAAATTATGCATGTCAATATAGATTTTTTTGAAAACTAAAAACCAGAAGACTAAATGGAAATGTTAGATATGTCTTCAAACATTAGTTATAACTTAAGCAGTCACTATAAAGTGCCTAATGCAGTTAGTAGGTGGTCTATTTTCAGAAAAATGTTGACTATATTTCATACCCGAGAAGTGCAGTGTGATATACCTGTTATGTTTGATGCATCTCTAAAATAGGGGATAACATGAAAAAAGAAAAGCCACAGTAACTATGAAGCAAAAAGAAAGGTTATAKCTGTAGGGCTTAGAAAAAGTATGGTAATTTAACATGATGTCTCTAGTGCAAATACACAAGAATCTTGTCTTTCTAGAAGGAAAAAGCTAAAATGAAAATGTCATCCTATGTATATTCATTGTAATGTAGCCCTAGGGTTACATAGCTGTGTTGTATAAACACCTACAGTATATCAGAGTTGTGATGGCCCAATACTATAAGCCCTAAAATAGAAGCATCTTTGARTTCTAAAACCTTTTTGAAGAGCAACAGTGTAATTTATGGGAGTAGTCCAAAACTACCTCTGTGAATGCTCAGTTCTTTCTCCTGTCCTTTTCTGCAATCTTCACATTTGGTCTTTAGCTCAGAGGGGCTGGAACATGCACCGTTTTACCCCCCTGCAGGCCTTCATGTCTCTTAACAAGCCTTGGAAAAAYTAAAATGTTATTTTAGCCTGAGATCTCAACAGCTGTGGGGAGAGATGTGGCTCCTGATAGAGATGACCTGCACAGGAGCGCTCTGTGGCTGGCCTTGGCTCAGCAGGAAAACACACAGTTTCTTCTTTTCCACGAATTCTTATTCATAGTTGTTCTGTCAGATGCATTTTGAAATCTCAAGAAAAGTGTTTTAAAAGGGTCACTATGAGCTTGAAAAGATGTAAACCTGCACAGTCTTCTCTTTAGACTTTTCCATGATGATCAGGAGTTCATTATGTGTTGCTTGCTACTAGCGTTGTCTCGGACACTGCTCTTTGTATGAAAGCTGTGTACCCTTTCTGCCAGGAGGTAGTGGCAGGTCCATAAGGAACCAAGCATGTTGAACAAAGTGCTGCAGCAAGAAGGGAGATAACTTGTGCCTCCCAGTTCTGCAAGCTTTCATTCAAAGAATGACTTCAGTTTAACTATAGGCAGTACAGGACCTCAGGATTCATGTCTTCCCTGTCCTGGATTTGAAGCTTGAATCCAGTAAGAACAGAGGACCCTGCTGCTGATTTTATTGGATGTGAGATACAGAAGTGAGATTGGTTGGCTAAAGACAGAAATGGGAATTGCTCAGGATGATGATGTGCCTGTTTTTCTAGGCCCTTTGAGACCTTAGCTGGAGTAATTGTCTTTCTGCTTCTATCCAGATCAATTATCTGTCACTTTCTGCAGACAGTTTCTAGAAATGTGTCTGTGCTYCCCCCTGCACTTGCACATGCCGTGCATCTTCTGTGCAGTCTTAGACTATTTTGGCTGTAAGGTTCCTCTGTGATTATTCTGTGTCTGTCACTATAAAATTGACACTTTGGTGATGAAGCGATTTGCAACCAGTAAATCTGTCAGTTCTAGCTCTAACCCTGTTTAGCCTCTTGACCATTTTTCTTCCTTCTGAGGTTTAAAATCTAGTCTCGTTCAATGGATCAGTGCCTGTTTTTGAGCATGCAATAAATACCAAGTATTTGCTTCTCTGCTTTGACCCTGAGGATAATGARTTGGAGCAAATAAAATTGTAAGTGAAATTTTTCTTCAGTTTTGAATAGGTTACTGAGGTAGAATTTCTCATCCTGTGCAGAGGGAAAGAACGGAGGACACAATTTGTGATGTCTGAAAAAACTCTTCAGCTGTACTTGCAAGCTGTCTCATGAGGATCAGCAACCAAGTCGTTTTGCCAGAATATCTTTAAAAAGCTTCCCTGAAGTTCTACCATGTAACTGCATCTTTATTGCAGCTGTTAAGTTGTCTGCCTGGAGTTTAGTGGATAAAACTGCAATATAGATCAGACTCAAATAACTACCCAGTGAGTAACTGGTGCAAAAACTCYTCAACCTCTAGCACTTTCCCTGTCTACTGGACCACGTCTCTTAGACTGTGTGCTCTACTGAAGTACATGAGATTGCCTTTTCTCATCAACTATTTGAGGCTTTTCCCTACACGCTTCTCAGAAAGCTTGATTTCAAAATAGACTGTGGAGTCTCTTCTGTTAAACTTGTGTTTCCTTCTGGGTCCAGGGTCATTGAATGTGAAATCTTTATGCCTGGCTATGGTATAACTCTTAGCTTGTGCTTATCTGTCACTGCTCCTCTCAGTAGCTTTTCAGCGTGCTTCCTCGACTAAGATTCATTGCCATGAGCAACTACCTTTTAGGCTTTACAGAGTCTGAAACTCTGTACACAGTCCCTTTTTACAAGGACCCTGGCACGGTGTTGGTGTTTTAATGGTGGGGKTTTTTTTCTGATTACATAGGGATGCAGGTTAGTGATTTAGTACCCACATTCAAARAAACTGTTTATTTGGATTAGGACTTGTTTCAGGGTTGTCTTTTGTGTTAGGGCTGCTGTGGGGAGATGGACATGAGGCAAAAGATGCCCTTCTCACATGAATTCTTGTGTTTTGCGCACCCCCAAAGCTCCATGTAATTGTTGAAGTGGCTTTGTGTTTGTTCAGTAAGTTTATTGAAGTGATGGAGAATCCTTGATCTGGCACGAGATGTCCGGTTGCTTTGGTGGCTAATTCTTTCTACTAAACAGGCCTCTCCCCAATGGTCGCATAGAAGTGTCTTTGGCCTTCTTAAATGTCATATATTTCTGTGTAGTTGTGAGAGTTTTCATTTTGACCCTTCATA
The DNA here is from genome assembly GCA_003342815.1 of Eudromia elegans. Lineage (NCBI taxonomy): Eukaryota > Metazoa > Chordata > Aves > Tinamiformes > Tinamidae > Eudromia > Eudromia elegans. Next base: position 1,244,361 of record PTEX01000193.1, read on the forward strand.
CGATTGCCTACTGTGATGCAAATTTTTTTCATTTTCTTCTACTTGCCTGACTTCTGTGGTGACGCTCCCAGGTTTAAGGTACTGCTGCTTCTATTTCTTTTCCTCCATAAAGTGAGAAAGCAGCCCTGACCTCTCAGAGGAGCTCATTGGCAGCACATTGCAGGATTTAAAAGGATTTTTTTTCTAGATCCCTGTCAAACCTGAAGAGTTTCATTTATGTTTGTCCAAGCTCTCCTGCTAATGTGCTTGTCATGTCCCCAAACAGTAAACTACGTTGATTTGGCTCTTTGGCAGATGTACCTGTCCGACTGCAGGCTTTGGGARGACAGGGAAAGGCAGGTGGAACTTCTCTGATGGTTCTAGGAGTGGAGCTTCTTGGAACTTGCCAGAGCGTCCKGTTAGATGCTGGGGTGCAAGAACGTTCAAATCCATTCTGGCTCAGCCTCACAGTCCTACTGGGTTGCTAGATACATCCTTTATTGCTGTCTTCTGAAGTGGCRTCACAGGTTCTTTAAGGTCACAATATCTAAAGAAAGTTACTGAAGTGGATAGGAGAGCCCAGTGATTCTAGTTTGATACTTGGTCTACTTGATACGGAGAGACTGTCAAACGAAGTACAGAGTTTGTGTTCATGTTTGTGTTACTCAGAAAACTTTTGAATTTCACATAAGTAGTCCGTAAGTCAAACCCTTATGTTCATGGCCTTGGTTAGAGGCATTTAAATGTTGCCAAAGGTCTGTTTGTAAACACAGATTTTTGCTTGCAATAGTTAGTGTAAGTGAAGGGATATAGTAATAACTTTTCCTCTGTGTTAGTCATTTAACTGTAGGGTGAACTTGATCTAGAACTAGTTGTATGCTTAGCTGTGGCAATTAGCTTGAGATGATTTAAAGACCAAATTTCAAAGTGGTTTCTGAAGTCTGCAGTACTTGGGTGTTCACCATCTCAACAGATCCTCCTCGTGAGAGTTGGGAGGAGGAGGAAGAGCTGCCTGCATTGCAGAGTGTGCATATTGGTAGTTGTAATAAAAATCCAAACAGCAACGTTCCTGACCAGGGGCTGCCTTGCCAAGCTTTTGGCAGGTGGGATCTTATGACTGACACTTCCTATGACTGACACCTCTGAAGACAACTTGCTCCTCTGTGTGCAAACAGCATTTCCTTCTTTTCCACGTGCCTATGATACAAATGGAAAACGTGTTTGGTATCTGACATCTGGAACCGTCCTTCCAATTGAGTAGAATCGTAGAATCATAGAATACTTAAGGTTGGAAGAGATCTCTAGAGGTCATCTAGTCCGCATATAGCACCACATATAGTGTTTGCTGGCACAGCTCTACTGGTTGGGGTATGAAAAGGGATCTCTGCTGCTCATCACACTGCTGGAACAAGCAGAGAGCACCCCTGGTGTTGCGCATGGGGTAGTTTATTCCTAGGGCAAAATAGATTTAGCCTGGGTAATCAAAATGCCATAGCATCTCCGTTGTAGCATTGATCTATCATTGTTTTGAATACAGATCCTTTTTGAAAGCAGAAGGGCATGCATGGTATGTAGACCTTGGTTCTTGTAATGACTGCTGTTAGAGTGAACAGCTAAGCGGAATATTCCTCGAGGCAGCTGCGGAGTTCTGAGATGTTGTGTTTCATACTGGAAATGAGACTTTCGGTTCGTAATGCAGGTGGTGACTGTGTGGTATGTGCTTTGTAGTATCTCTGTGATACAAAAGAAGCAGGGAAAACATTCTCGTTGTCTTCTCTTTTTTTTGTTTTTATACGTTTTCCTAATTTTATAAGATTTCCTAATCCTGCAGAATGATTATGGTATAGCTTGGGGACAGGCATAACCACCCCCTTTTCCCTTCCTTTTTCTGGAGGTCTCCAATGTTTTCCACATACAAGAAAAAAATACATATATTCTGAGTAACAGCCCAGAGAGAGTAGTTGCAGGAACAGCATGTTCACAGACCCTGAAGSTGGAGGTCACCTACCCACCAGAGCATGTGAAAGCCCTGCTTCACACTGTGTTGGTGGCCAAATTTCTGTAAAGCTGTGCGGGTCCTGTTTGGATCACTGCACTAGGATTAATGGAAAGGAATATGGGAAGGGAGTTGTAGGAAGTCCAGTGCTCSAGGAGAACATGTTATCAGACCTCTCTATTGCAATTTAACTGATAGGAATAGCTCCTTTAGGATAAAAATGCAAAGCCCAGCGCTGTAGTCTAGAATTCTGCACAGCCCTAGGGGTTGCYCTGATGGTAGGAGGTTGTACTGCTGCTTGTCTTCCTCTGCTCCAGCAGAACTAAACCCTTCAGCATAGCATACCACTAAGAAGCTTTTTCTGAATCTAACTTCTGGTAATTCTTGGAGAAATCCAGGCAAAATGATTGTAAAASTAACTGTGATGATCCATGCTGTGCATGTAAGAATTGCTATAAAGAGATTATCTGGATATAGGGGAATGCTTCATTTGGGCTATATARCTACATATAATTTAATAATTTAGAATTCCCTTCCTTCTGCAGAAAAGAGTTTTCTCTGCTGCAGGGGGAAATATAACATATGAGCTTTAATTAACACTTCTGATCCTRCACTTGCAACATTGAGTTCAGAGAATTTAGGGAAATACTTCTTTAGGTGAAGACYAAATCAGGACAGCGTTCCCCCCCAAAACCAAAAGTTACCAAATCACGTTTGCCCACCAGATTCAGTGATGGTAACATACCAAATCTGCAGGTGGCTGTATTGACTGGGAGGTGTGAAGCTTGCAGCGCTTCTCACTTTGCTTACAACTGCGGCAGCGCTTCTCACTTTGCTTACAACTGCGGCAGCGCTTAGTTTGACAAATGGAGACTATAGGAACTAGGTACGTGCTTAACATCCTGCCAGTGATTAAAAATCTATTTGTTGATCCATCTGGGTGTGAAATGGAGAAGTATGTACGTGCTTTGCCTTGGCACAAGCTCTCTTTTCAACTCTGCTTCAGAGTGGAGTACATAGGATACAGCATCTAACAGCACCTGAGCTTTCCCTCACTTGGCCATGTGATTAGCCACAGAAGCAGTATGTTGGATTATGTGCCTGCATGGTACTGGTTTGAGGACSTAGTGGCTGATATCCTAGCACAAGCATGATTAGAGAGAGCCAAGATGCTTATATTGACATATGAGTTACGTACTTGATGCAATTTAATTTTGGTTTCCAGATTGTCTGTGGAAAAACAGTCCAAGAACTTTATTTTTAAGATAWATAGGACAAAACCAAGTCCTAACATATTTCTCCGTCAGCTTCTTTATTTCCAGGCTAGTTTGTTTCAGATTTTTTCAAAGGAYTGCTGAAGTCTGACTTGCTTCTTTTAATGAATAAATGGGAAAAAGCTGCAYGCTTTTACCCCAGGTATTCCCATTGACATGGAAGTTGGTAGATACTGCGGAAGAACCCGCTGGGAGACTTTGCATAAATTCAAAACTCATTAACATCACAGGGAATTACTAGCAGTTGGTCGCAATGGCGGTAGGGTTTTCATGCTGACACAGAGAGAAGCTAAGAGACCTGCCTTAGATGGGGTTATTAAATACCACTCCAAGCCTGACCTTCAGAAATGTATTAGACCCTTGCTGCGATTTTTATTCCCATGCTATCAGGAACTTGTTACTCTGGTTTAGTAGGGTTGAGGCTTGCTCATCCTGTACTTGAGGCTGTGATCTTAATTCATAAAAATGGCAAATCCTTTAACCTTTTAAGGCTAAGAACAGTGAAGGCAGAAGTGCTTTTCCTTCGAACTCGGTTGAGTGCTGATGCTGTTAAACAGCTTCAGCCTCACTAGTAAATCAGACCAAGTTCAATAGGCATTATTTCTAAAAGTGGTTTGGAAATTCGCCCTGCCTTTCCTTGTGGAATCACTACCAAGACCTGTTTTGACAGTTGTTTCTAGCTGGACATCTGCCTGCTCTGCAGGACAGGGAGCTGTTTCCCAGGCAGATAAAAGACAGCACRTTCTGTATTGCTTAGTGATACTGGGTGCCGTTAGGTATCTGCCACTGCCACCAGAATCCTCCCAAACTCAAAATTCAAAATCATATCACATGTGGAATTGCTGTCCTATACTCAAGCTCTCTGCAGTGCTGCTTGCAGTCACTGGTATACGCACACACTTTTTAAGGGATAAAGGCACTGGAGGAACATCCTTAACTTCTGAAGTTATTTAAAAGCCACTCCACTCTTTCTGGGAAGCCAGGAAATAAAAAAAAAAAAAACCCTTTGTAATTGGAAACAGAAAATCTTGAAAATAGGATATTCTACCAGATTATTTAGCTGTTCTCTCTCTAAGTRTTCTGCATCTACTTGATGGCAAGGTATTTACAGGTGTCTTGGCAATTCTGCAGTAGGAAAAAGAAAAGACTATTAAAGAAATAAATAGACTAGTAGAGAAATTTGCTTTCTGCTTGCTGAGCATGGAATGGTGTCCTGTACTTCTGTCCCTCTTTCAGCTGCACAGAGCTCTCTGGTTGCTGCTCTGAAGCTCGCCTGGTTTGTTGCAGGAAGGAGCAAACCYCTTGTTCAGGGGAGGGAGGAGCATTGAGGAGTGGATGTGCGTCACAGGGCTTGACTCAAGAGCAGGGGTGACGGATTCTGACGGGGAGGGATTGATCCCTGCGACCTCGGCGCCCTCTGTGCACTGATGGATCCTGACCCAAGGATGCGGAGAGAAGCCTTACGGATCTTCTGGACCTGTTGTGCCTGGTTATGCCCCCGTGTTGGCAGATGCCTTTGTGTTGCTTTACTCTCCTGCAGGCACTGAGTAGCTTTAAGATTCTGCTGTAAGGCAGTGCGCTYCTTCGGTGGGCAAGGCTTTTGAGGGCTTTGGTAGAGGCTCTGCATCCCTCAGCACACAGAACATCCACACAAGTCTATTAAATAGCTGTGCTTCCCCGTAGATRTCTAAAGGGATACATCCTTGAAGAGGATGCAGTGAGTCCGTAGCTGGGAGGTATTTTATGTGTTACTGGGATGGRTATCTGACCTGTCTCACATCAGTAGCTGGTCACTGTAAAGAGCTTAAGAAACAGAGCAACAAGGGAGAACATCTGGGTGGCTGATACCTGGGAGCAGAGCAGCTGTTAGAAACCCCCGTTTACCAGAGCTGAGGAAGAGTCTTTATAAGAGCCTGAGGGAGCTGAGTGTCCTGGGCTGTAGGGTGGTATGAGCACAGTGAAAGGCCAGCACCAGGACACRGGGAAATGTGGAAGTGGGGAGCTGAAAGGACACGAGAGGGAGCTGGAAGGAGAACTGCCTGGAAAGCAAATGCGGGAGAGCGGCTGCAGCAGTAAGTGGTGGGTGTAATTAAGAGATAAGGCAGAGGGCTTAGCATGTGTGAATTTGTCATGTGCCAGCAGATGATTCTGTGCCTCCTTTTGTACAAGTATCATCAAACTCSCAAGTCTTGCTTTCAGCCTCTGAAAAGGCTTTAAAAAGTGATGCCCCGTCAGTGCTGCACTGACGCAGCTTTTTGTTTAGGAAAAAAATTATTCCCACGCTAGCTGAAATAAATCAATAGCTCTAGCAGATGCTTTGGCTGCACTTTCTTATTTTTACAGAGCAAAACARTGTTGCCACACGTAGTTGCCTTTAATAAACAGCTGGAGGTTTGCTTTGAAAATGGGCAGCCTTGTAGCTTTGAGGTCTGAGCAGGGAGTGCTGGTTAAATGCCGCAACTCCCGATACTTTCTTTCCTTGCTGCAGTTGAGCAAGGGAGATGGCAGCTTAGACCTGCTCCCAAAGAMCAAGGATAGAGCAAAACCAGACTTTGTTTGAAACTGAGTGCTGCAGTTTTTCTCAGATTGCTACAAAAGTGGAAGAACTGTTGTACAATTAAAATTACTTCTGTATTTTGCCTTGTTGTCTTGCCTTGTTGCAGCTCTAGCTTCTGAAATACCTAACTGTATATCAGTATCCAAAGGCAGTATCTGCATAGAAATAAAACATGAGATAGTTGCACATTGGAAGGGCCCTTATCAAATCTGGTGAATTTACTGGTAATCTTTTGCTCTGTAAAAGAGACTTTAAATTTATCTACAAGCAGTGTTAATTAAAAACAAGATAATGTGGTGGTGCTGTGTCTTTAAGTATTCCTGTCTAAAAAAACAAGTCTAGGTGTTAGAAAAATGGTACATCTGTTTCAAGAGCTAAAATGTCAGCTCTGTGTCAACAAAAGTCTTTGATTAGATGTGCACTCAGTTAATATTGATTAAAATTGCAGTGTCAATTAAGCAGTCTGGTGATAGTGCCCTTGTGTTGCTATAGGCAACCGATGTGTTACAAACTTACTGAATATTACATTTATATTTGATGTTTCCACTGTGTTTCTGTTAGCAATGAGGTTCCCGTCCATAGATGAACAGTGCTCTGACAGCCCCGCATGTCCGCAGAAACCATGCTAACAAGATCAGGGATTTAGATTTCTGTTTTCACTTGATTATTTTTTAATGTGCTTCCACTGTGGAGTAGGTTTTCTATTCAAGTCTTGTGTTCCTTTGCTTCCAGGGTGCTAAGGGGCAAATGGAGTACAGCCATGTGATGTGCAGCCTGTATCTTTTAAAATCGAGCTGAATTTTACGTTTATACCTTAGCAATGCCTTTGAGATTCTGAATGSCCCCCCAATTAAGGTATTAGCTGGCTTCTTGAGAAGCCCATAAGGCAGATCAGGAACAAAACAAGACTAGATGAATATATTGTTCATGTCAGCTTTCATTTGGAGCCCAGCAACTCATTCATTTCCCTGAGGTAGTAGGAATTCTCCAACAAAAACAAATGAATCCTGTCTTGGCAATGTAATTTAAATCAACAGTGTTGGGAACCTTATGGCTTCTGAGTGGGAGACGTTTGTATTTCACAGATGTAGCTTTGATTTTTGTCTTTATGTGCTTTGGTAGTTYCCGCTGAAATCAGATGGTAGTCAGCAGCCATCCTCCTCTAAAAACAGCCTCTCTGGATGTCGGGGTGATGCCTGCATCCCCTGTTCTCTCTAGAGAGCCACCTCTCTGTCTCCTGCAGCCTGCGAACTGGCTTCCAACAGGACTTACAGCTGCAGAACAGCTTCACCTGGAGGCAGGCTGGAAGTATATGAACTTGTGTGCACCAGACACACAGCTTTGATTTCTTACTCCTCATTGACTCATATCAATTGACTAATTGATATGAGGCATATCTATCTCCTTTGTTATGGGTAAATTAGTGTTATTTTCTAATGRGTTTCTTAGGGCTCTTCCATGAAAGACACCTGCTAATGTGCAGTTTGGGATAGGCAGTCGTCCTGGGCTTCACTTCAGCAATGGCTCTTCCAACCAGGCACTTGGATGGGTCTCTGGTACTGCCGTCCCTTCTCCAGAACACTCGAGTGTCTCTGTGCCCCTACTCCAGCAAGAACTTCAGTGTCACGTTTGGAGGCCAGAATGAATTTTAAACGAAGCCTTTCCACGTTGACGTGCCAGTGTGGAGCCCACTGTGTCTGCAAGGCCTGTCCCGAAAGCAGGTGCCTTTGCCTGCCATGGGCTCTCTGCTTCCCAGGTGCCGTGCTGCAACACACCTCRGGCACCTTGCTTAGAGTCAGTGGAGTTGTCTTGCTGCTGTGTTGCAGTAGCTCCAAAGGCGGTCGGACCCCCAGAGCACTGAATTTTATTTATTTATTATTGCTACTGTTATTATTTTGCTCTTCCACACTACACACAGTACTCATCTTACGCTGTTCCATTTGGTTCCAGGTCCTTCACTTGCTATCATATTCAAGCCACTTCTAACCAGGTTCTCTGCTAAGAGTGAGTCAGGAGGGAAGATTTCAAATAGTATGTGTGCTTATCTGAATGAGTCTTAGGGGCTCCTAAAGGATGTGTTTRGTAGGTGCCGTTGCAGGGGAAGCAGAGTGGGAAGCTGCACATGGATGTTCTTTCCTAAAAGTAAAAAGAGAGAGAAAGAWACCTTGGTTTCACTTGCAGTCATTTTTTGAACTGGACTATATTTTTTTGAACAATTTGTGTTCTGTAGAATAACTTCATTTCATCTTTGCTGTTGGTGCATGGCAATAAGTACTGAGGGCAGCTGCAGGCTCTAGAGCTCTTGCAGTGTAACAGGGACCTGTTCCCCTATTCACAGCAATGCCAACTKCCCTACTATGAAGCTGTCTGGAAGCTGGAAAATCTACTGGTAGAAGGACTTCTGCATCCTGCTGCTGTTGGGAAGGTATTTAAGAACAGACTGAGTTGTATGGATTGGCCTATGGTGTCTTCTTATATTCTTGAGTTAATTTCACTGAGCAAATATTTTTAAATGCTGATTTTGTCATCTTGWAGCTTTAAAAATACAAAGAAAAAGAAAAATCTTAGAGTAATAGAAAATGGGATAATTTGTGCAAAGGACAAGAAATCAGAGATAGATAGCAGGGTTTCTTGCACAGGGATTCGTACAGGTCTCAATTTTCATGTTTTCAATTCCCAGTGATTGACAGTTAATTTTAGGGCAGATGTCCCTTGATGCAGAAACAGCAGATAAGCAGTCGGGTGTCACCACTGTTGGATGGTTCCTGCAGTGCTTTGGGCAAGGAGCCTGGAGGTCTGTGGAGCAGAAGGTACCGCAGCTTCAGTGGTGGTCACATGTGCCCCAAATAATGAATAAATGGAGTAAAAACTCTGATCTTTAAAGATGTTGTCGTGAGTCAGAAAGCTGCAGATGCCATATAAATAGCTGGGAGAACATGGTCTGTCTTTCCACAGTTGGGGGAGGCTCAAAGCCTGGCTTTGAGCAGCTTATCCCCTGGTGCTGAGGGCGAAGGGGACATTGCAGGCAGAGGTTTCTGATGTCTTGTGAGCTGGTGTTGATGCTGTCATGGGGCACTAGGTGCCCAAGGCAATTGGAAACCAGTGGAAAACATCTAACCTGTCCCTGGGAAAGGCATGTGATGAAGTTTTGAATTATCTGTAGACTGTGGTTGAGCCAGTAAGAGGAAGTGGGAAATCAGGAGATCTGCATTAAGAAGCCCATCTCCAGATGCCTTAGGAGAGCTATATTTAAAGGARCAATTAAACAGGACTCTTTAGCATGTATTTGGTAAGGACAGCCGTGTCAGAAACAGTAAATGTGTGTATTACAGCAGGCGTTCGTAATAGGGCACAGTCCCCAAAGGACTCGGCATGGGATGTTATTTCCTGGTGACTTGAAGGCCCTTGCTGGCCTTTCTGTCCTGAAACAGACTTTCTCTACATGCATCCATGCAGTTGGGCTCAGGAGGAGAGCTGCTTTGGCTGTGGATTTTTCAGATGTCTGTATTTCATGTGACACCACTTAGCTGTCCTGCTCTCAGAGACCTCACTAGGCAGGTCTTTTCCTAACCAGTCCCCCTTGCTGCCAGCCCTAGCACCTGTGTCCCACCAGCATTGCTGCAGGTTGCCTGGTCACATGCAAGGCTGCAGCTGAGTGTGCGTGTGCAAATGCACCCTTCACTCCTGCATGCAAAGCAGCTGTGGATTAAGAGCTTGAGGGAGGAAATCTTGCACCTTGTTAGCTCAAGAACCTCTCCTGGGGGCTTACGGCTCTGTCACCTGAGGGCTGACAGCAGGTAGTAGCCCCTAAAGCGGGATGGAGGCTGTTGCATCCAGGACAAGTTGCAGTGCAGCAAAGAAGAGCTGCTGGACAACTTTAAAGAACCAGCTCATCAGCCCTCTACTCGCAGAAGAGGGAGCGACGGGCACCCCTGTCAGTGAGGAGCAGTCCCAGTGGGGTGGGATTTCTGCCAGGGAAGCGGCGATTAGGTCGTGGTGGTAATAAAATGCCRGAGGCCAGGGATGCTTAGGAAGGAGCTGCCCTTGGAGGTCAGGATCTTCTCTGAAGTCAGGGATTCTCTGAAATGTTGGCAGACAGTGGAACTTGGTGAGATGGGGTGGTGCTTCAGGGCGATATTAGATGTAGCCCTTAGGGAAATGCATAAGGGGTAAACTTTCTGTTGGAGCCCTATGATCTTGTTGGTACTGTCAGCACCAGCCTCTTTTCTGGATGAAATCAGCTTAAAAAAAAAATCAACCCTGTGCTTTAGTTTAAACAGTGTCCTTTTTTTATTATTTCTGTTGGGGTTTTTTTAAGCGTTATTTTAAATGATACTTGGAGAAATTTTTGTGAGGGCATTCATAGGAAGATCAGGCCCTTGGTTAATCGCTTGCAGTGTTCATCACTTCAGGCCTGAGCCACTTGCTGTAGACACCTGCTAGTTTGGCAGTGCCTTTCTCAGCACCTGCCTGGCAGCAGAGCAGAGCAAATGCTCAAACAGCCACCGTGTTTTTGGTCACCTCTCTGGGAAAACAGCACTGCTTCCTGCTGCAGGAGGACAACACCGTCCTGCTTTGGGGCTTGTGTATGTCCTCTACCAACCTGAGCACTTCTGCACCCTGGAAACAAATTAAAAGGATTCAGAGGTGTTTATTCAGTTGTGAACATGTTCTGTACTACTCTTAAACTTTCTCTTTTCCATTTTAGAGCCCTTTAAGGGGTCCTGTGTGAAGGAGACAAGCAGAGAAAGTCTTACTTTTTTTTTAAAAAAAGAAAATTTTGGAACATGGCTGCAGAATTAGGAAGTGAAGCAGTTACAAATGCTCTGTTTTCCACTTTTAAGCCTTTAGCTGCTCTCAGATCATCTGTTAACTATCTACATCAGGATATTAAATGTCTGGGAACATCACGATAGTAGTAAAAACATAAGAGAAATGGAGAGATGCTTCAGGGTGTAGTGGGGGGGAAATGACTGAGACATGCAGAGCAACTGCTTTTGTGGAGAAACCTGGATTATGGTTTTCTCACAGTTGCAATTTCAGCAGTAATAATATTCAGATGGTGAAAGATAATCATTTAGAACATCCCTGGCATTTCCTTATTAGGTTATTTTAAATTTGAGCCCAGTATATATTGCAGAATCAATCTATGTGAAAGCCAAGCTTGCTCCTGTATAAATAAGACATTTGGAAGAATAGGCAATATGAACACCTCACTGTCAAACCGGCAAACTGGAAAAGTCAAYATCTGAACACTTGGAGCTAAGATTTGATGTATAATGCCCCAGCTTTTTTAGTAATAGTCTCTTCAGGGGCATGCAAAAGATTTTCAGGTTATTAAACTGAACTAGTYGAGTAATAATTTCACAACTGGGAAATCAATTTGGAGTTGGAGGGGGAAAAGAGSGGGGCAACAAACTTGCTTTTGCTCAAGCTTTGTAGGGGGTTTGAGCCAGGGACCTGTTCTTTCTGCAGTCTTGTGGGATGTACTGATTGAAGATATGCATTTATAATCTCAAACATACAGTGTTTTTAAGAGGTCTTTTGCCTTGTCTGTTCTGTGTATGGGGTCCTGTCAACCTGCTGAGACCTGGGGCCTTTGAGCACTTGTGATCAGAGCAGCGCAGACATATCTCCTCGCAGTCTGGACAGCTTTATGGAGCCTTGTGTACCAACATGTTCCCTTGGCTTGATTTCCACTGTTTGGTTAATAAATGTTTGTTTTCTTCGCTGTTTGGCAAAGATTGCTGCTAGAGATTTACCTGTTCTTGTGGTTGCATGCTCTGGATCTATTAAAAACTGTCTCTTCAGAAAATCCCTGCAAAAAGGAAAACAAACTTCCCTTCTAGGAATAGCGACTTGTTGACTAGCAGTCAYGCGGTTGGTCTTCCTTCAAGAACCRAGGTACAGGATGCRACAGTATCAGTCAGTCCTGGTTTAGTGCTACTTARGAGGAATAGGYTGKTTTTTCTAGGGAGCATGAGGCTGAAAAGCCTTCCATGRGCATCCACGTAAGTGCAATACAGCAAGTTACATGAAAGTGAGGCAAAAGGATATCGTTGGGCTTGTTCTACTTCCCTTTCTCTTTTCCTCTCTTCCCCAAAACCTGTCTCTGCCAGTGCCCAGTCASTCCTTGTTCCGCTAGATGTTTTAAGACTGCCGTGTGCAGGGCAACCTCTGTCCTGCCTCTCTGTCCCTCAGTGACTCAACAAATTTGCAGACAACAGTTAGCTTGAAAGAGTGGCTGGTACAACTGATGGCAAAGCTTTAGTCCAGAGGAATATAGATGAACTTGAGGAATATACCAGCAGAAACCTAAYGAACTCCAACAGGATTTATCAAGTCCTGCACCTGGGACACCAACTAAATGCACTGGTGCTAAGTAACYGATTATCTGAATAGCAGTTTTTCTGAAGAGGACCCGCATCTCCCAGCAGATCTAACCRAGAGTGATGGGGCATCCAGCCTATGGGAACCAGTTGAGGAGGACTCAGTTCTGGAGAAGACAGGGATTTAATCCCAGTCTGTAGCACCTGAAGACGATTACAGAGGTAATGGAACTAAATTTRTTGTTAGAGATAGACGGGGGAACAAGGGACAATCACCACAAGCATCAGAAAAAACTTCTCCAAGAGTCTGGTGCTGCGTTGGCAGCACCTAAAGCTGCTCAAAGCAGTGGAGGTTTTCGAGACTTAACTAGAAAAAGCCACAGCTAACGTGATCTTGGGCTGCTGACAATCCTGCTTTGAGCAGAATGTGTCACTGGAGATCTCCAGAGACCCCTACCACCAGTGCCTCTGTGTGCTTCTGTGTTTCAAAGACACTTTTTCTTGAGAAGACTTCTTGTTTTCATGTTGTTATGGTATGGGGGAGTGTTCTTTTTTGCTGTTTTTTGTTTGTTTTTTTTCTTTCTTCTGAAAGACCAAAGAACTTGAATGACATGGGTAGGATAGAGAGGATACAAGAAATGAAAAGRAGTGGGCACAAACAGCAGAAGCCAGAAATGGAAAGTTCACTTCCCAARTCTTTAACTAAGGGGGCTGGCCATGACTTGCAGTGTGACTGCTGTTCCACATTTGTTGTCTGAGTTGCTCCTTGCCTGGCTTAGTAGGAAGGTGCTGTTTATACAGTCCCCTCAATCTAGGCCTGCATGGTTACACAAGGCTTTATTTGTAATGGAAACCATACAGGACAAATCTGACAGCAGTGATCGTCCCTCCAGCAAGGTAAGATTGTGAGTCAGCTGAAACACTGAGTGCTTTTAATAGGGAAAGGATTCTGCCACAGGTTACACTGCACACTGCTCACCAGGAAAATATTCCTCGTGAACTTAAACGGAGCGTGTTTGAGCTGGGCCACTGAGATTCGCTAACTTTGAGTTCTGTAGTGATATTTTTAGAGCTGGTTTCCAAATGTGGAGCCACGCTTTTAATTTCTATGCAGGACTGAAACGCTGTGGTGCCTGACCTCTGTAAACGCTGGAGTGAGTGGGGAAGAAGCACAGCTGTGTCTAACGAATCTAATTAGAACTGAGAAACTTTAATTTCTACGGCTTGGGGTGTGGAGAAATGATTTGCACAACAAAGTTATGTCTTGATGTGAACGCTACATCTGCAGGGTGGAAAAAAGGAAGGCAGACCCAAGGGAGCTTTTCCTGGATTTCTTCTGGTTTTGAGGGATGTGTGCAAGAGCCCTGTTATTTTCAGTCTTTAAATACCGTTCAGCTCTCTAGAGGTAAATGTTGTTACATGTTTCATTTTGTTTAGAAKGCAGCTTAAGGCCTATTTCAGCAGCGCATGAAAATACGGAGATGTGTTACAAGATAATTCCAGAGCTCCGGTTTGGCTGCAGAAGAAAAGAAGGCTCATATGGTCATCRCCTGACAGGGATGATCTAGGAGGGGCATCGAGAGAGCCGATGTACTGCTGGGCAGAGGCAGCTTASGTGATAAAAAATGGATCTTTGAGGAACCAAGATTCACTGTTTCTGCTGCTTAGGTAACAGCCTGCTGCTTTTTCAGAAGAAAATCAAAGACCTCATTTTAAAGAAAGATCCGGCTATGGTCCAGGGTAATTATGAGTCACCAGACTGAAAACCTCTAAGAGACAAAGCATTGCAATGAAGGGCAAATTTTCACCGTACTGTAATGACATTTGGAGCCTGCACTGGATGAGACAGTTCAGTGTTTTCAGAAAGGCCATTCTGAGCATCATTTCACTTCTACCTCCTTTTGAGCCTATGGGCTTACTCCTTCCCCCACCATGTTTCAGCAGCTGTGTTTCTGGTTCTTCGATGTATCTCCTATTGTCCCCAGAAGCCAAATGTTCCTCTCTATACTTTTTTTTTTTTTTTTTTTTTTTTTTTTTAAAGGATAAATTTTGATTTCCTTGAGGCTGGAGATGAAAAAAGAATATCTAAGCAACAGATTAAATTGCTCAGTGAAAGCCTCAGTTACAATAGTGCTGACGTTTCCTTCTCCCACTCAGACTGAATGGGAATTGGTTTTTGGGAGAAAAAACATATCTGAAAACCTGCACTGGTGTTTCAGATCCCATAAATGAATTAGTTGTCCATCACATAATTACTGTCGCTGGATGAGAGCCCAGCAACTTGAGTCCTGCTGTGCAGAGTTCAATCTTCTGCTCACACAGACTCCTGTCTAAATCAAAATCAAAATTCATTCCTGCTTGTGGCGTTCTGGGGCTGAGTGTAGCAGTTAGGAAATGTCCTTGCACAAGGTCATCTGTCTGCTCCTTTGCTACACGTGTGTCCTGTGGGCACGTGCCGCCTCCATACCTGGATCCTGGGAGAACACTAGGGGTGGGCAGAAGAGGGTGCGACTGTCACCCAGCAGCCATCTGCTTGTGCCCAGCAGTGTCGTGTAACAACCCCAGGCTGCTTCACACCCTGTGAACTTTGTGCAAACGCGTCTTCAGGTGGTGGGTGGCAAGGAAACCCCCAACATTGCCAACCTACAAAGCGGCTGTAAAAGTGGCACCCAGAGCAGGGCTGGGTCGGTGGCCGGCAGAGGTAACGATACCCTCGGGACTGTGCTGCTTTCAAATGGCAGCGTTTCCAGCAAGTGCCCTCCTACCTGCCAGGAGYTGAGTCCTGAACTGCTGTTTCTTTTTAGACCGGCCTGCATAAACCTACTAAAATTGACACTTGAAACCAGAGCAGCTGGTGAAAAGCTCTGKCATCTTTCATCAGTGCCTTGCAACATCGAGGCGCTGGGGTTAATCACAGGAAAGTAAGTGGCAAGTGGATAAGTCAGTTTTTAAATTAATTGCCCTTTGTTTAGGTAACTGATAGGAACCACTGACCTTTGAATGGGTCAGAACAGTAGAGTCATCATCTTGGGTTCAACACCTTGCCATAATGTCCAAACACAGCAATAGGTTACAWTTTTGCACTCTTTTAATTATTAAAATATATATATAATGCATTTACCATCAATAAGGTAGATGTTTCTGTTTGATACTTATTAGAACATCCTTACTTGACAAGGAAAAGTCTTATATAAGAGAGGTAAATCTGTTGAGGTTCTTCTAATCTGGTCCTACTCAAGTGCAGGTTTCAAGCTATTCTGATTGACAAACTGAATATGCTAGTCCTGAAGATATTAATAAGCCTTTTATAAATGAGTCTTAACTTGTTAATTAAGATTTCCTAGTTATGGTTGTGACCTGCAGGGAAATATTTAATTGGATGTTTTCCCTAGCTGGCTTCATGCCTCCTTGCTAGGAAAAAAAGCAGGGATGGGTGTGGAATTTAAGCACCTTAGACTCAGCGGATGTTTACAGCCACCAGCCGTGTTGGAAGAGGGATGGACTCCGTGTGTCCTGACTGGCTTTCCAAGGTCCAAACCAACCTTCCTCACTTACTTAGCTGCTAGAAATCCTACTGAATTACTGGATGCTCAGCTAAATGCCCATTTATTTATTTATTTATTTTTACTGCWATTAAATACCCATGAAGCCTCAGTTAGRTGGTTTGAATGAACTGTTGGAGCTAATTCAAAGCTTCTTGCAGCGAGGAGGGTTTTCCCTTCTGCAGAAGTGGAGTCGCCTCTTCACGGAGATACCCTGTGAGCATGGGGTGCAGGATGGGAATAATGGTGCTGGGTGGCAGGGACGTTTGCCATCCCTTTCAGATGGGACAGGGGTTTCCTGCCCGTGACAAGGATTCTTTAATACCTGGTCTGGGACTGCAGTACTAAAGATAACGAGGAGAATGTTTCCTTAAGAGTAATATTGAACCTTTGTCCAGTTATATCTTGAAGRTGATTTGTACCTGCACTGCAGCTCTCTTTTTTCAGCTGCAACTGATCATTTAARCAGTCAGGAGCTTGAATTCAATTTCATTTTGACAGGTTTCAAGAAAGAAAAAAAAGAAAGAAAAAGAGAGAAATCCAGTCATGTCTGTGTGCAGGCATTATTGGGCTTTKTGGGAACAGTGTGTTGGCAGATTTTGGGTGAATCCCTGGTTGAAAGCAACTATCTTGCAGCAGAGGCCCCATGGAAATGCCTATGGTGGCATGGATGCAGAGGGTGAAGCACCCTTCTTTCCCCATTCCCTTATAAAACTCTCAAATAAGGTGTTCCTTTGAGGGAGCAGCCTCAGGGCAGTTCATGCTGTTGCAAAGCACTGCATCAATTCAGATGCACTGAAACGAGCAGAAACACTAAGGGAAAATGTGAATATAAAATGACTGTGGACTACGARTGCAGGAAAGGCTTTAAAGCAGGCTTGGTTGGAAGAGTGAACAATATTCTGCTTATTAATGTAGATTGGAATTTCCTGCTAGCTGAGAGCAATGCAAAGGTCACTCACCAGCTGCAAGCAAACAGCGGGCGGTTGATTCTAAAATTAGTCAGTCTCTAGCATTTCCATTTTCTCGTCCCTGCACTTCTTGTTCTCTGCCTTAGGCCTGGGAATCCTATTAGAGGTGCTGCAGACTCAAAAGAAAAYCCACTCTGTGTTTCTGTGGGATTTTTGTTGTTATTGTTGATGTTGATTTTTGTTGTTTTTCTGCTCTATAAGTGTCTCTAAACTGTTGCAGTAGAGACAACCAGGTGTCTTTTGCCTGCARTTATGGCCTGGGTATTATGGCCACGGCTCATGACTTTTCTGGAAGCCCCTGTAGCTGACAAACCGCACTCAGGAATGCCGCATATCCCGGCAGTGCAGAGGACATTGCACTGATGATGGATGCAGCTGATGGCCCCTTTCCATGCAAAGGGCTCAGACATCTTTCCTTTTTTGCCWGCCTGTGCCTCCTGCACAGGGCAACAGTATGTCTGGTAGCTCGTCTGATCCTCTTGTTTGTTTAAGCCTGAAATAATTTCAGTTTTAATCTAGTGTYAAACATTTCTGAGCAACAGTACCCCAGAGTTTACAAACTACATAACTCTTGGGTTGCTTCTTTTGGTTACAGCTAATATTTTCTCAGGTTGCAATTGCCTGTTTCCTCTCTATTCTATAATCAGTGTAAATATTTCTCTTTTAGGATTTGGGGTTTCTCACTTTTGGGGCATAATAGTCAAGATTTCTGACTCATCATCTYGTCAGTATTAGTATGTTTAAACAGATATCCTGGCTCATCAGCCTAACAGCAATATAGTACAGAAGATATTAAATGTAAACATTACAGTAATGTTGACTGTGCYGAGATGTTTGACTTTCTGTATCCTGAGAGCCAACATGGTCCTTGATGCTGTTCTCCTGTCTGAGTGTTGCTGTAACAGAGTGGTCGGCACAGCGCTGGAAGCTGCAGAAACACCACCCCAGGAAAAGGATCWTCTTCAGATTTCCATGGTGGGCTGCGAGCAGGACATGATCTGCAGCCTCGTGCCGTGTTTTGTATATTAGTTATAGGTAGCAAAGCAGAAGGACCAGCCGTTAGGRATGTCTCCTCTTGCACAGAGCGTCCAAACTGCAGCACAAGAAGAGAGGAAATGCATGACCCCCGTCCCACCACCTTCCCGGCGTGGTCTGGCTGGCAGCACGAGGGGTTTGCAGCCATGCAGGCGTCCTTAGGAGAGCAGTGTCCCATCTTGTATGTACATTGAGCTTTGGTTCTTTTTTTAGTAGATACCTGACCTCCTTTTYATATTTGTGGAACCTGGCCTGGAGGATGGGGTTGTCTGGGTACTGTCGCTCGGGATGCTCGTAGGAACGGACAAACGGTGCTAGCAGGGGAAGAGGGAGAGATGGTGCACGAAAGAGATCTTGTTTGGATGATTTAGACCTTGTTTGGATGTTCTGGAATGATTTTCATGACCTTGTAAACTACTAGGGAAAAATAACCCGCACTGACACACAGCAAAATAAAATAGTCCAATCTGACCTGCTTGCAGCTCAGTGCTGCTCTGTAACATCCGGTTGGAGGGCAGCAGAGGCAAAAGGTTAAGTCTTAAAATCCTTAAAGCTAAACATAACTCATCCTTTCATTCAACCACCTATTTATGCCTCTTTCACTAATCTTGGCACAACAGACCCTCTCGGCCCTCTTCAGTTCGGGCTTACGTTTTCTCTGTCCTCCCTAGCTTGTTTTTCATAACACTCTTGAAGGAGGCAAGTGGTGGAGAATCGATTAAATAATAATAGAAAAGCCTTTCACAGTGGAACTGCCAGTTCCAGTGCAGCCAGAGCAATAACCAAGAGTCATTACAACTCAATAGTTATTTGGACAGAAAGCCACAGACCTCCTTGAAGGCAAAATTCTGCTATACAGGAGCTTATATAAAAAAATACTCTGTTTATGGATCTCCAGATACTCTCCCGTCTGTTGGGTTTTTCCAGACTTGTCCTGCACAGTTTCTCTCATCCCTTTTTCTTATTTTCTGTGAATCACTCTGCACTCTGTGATCATTTATTTTTTACAGTATACTGAAAGGTATAATAGGGAACTTATAAACAAGTGGGGGAGCCGAGTGCAATAGCAAATGTTTCCAATTATATAGTTAAAACTGCCTTTCTGAGCTATTTGGTTCTTTATTATGTCTTGAATGACCTGGAAAGATACTTGGCTACAATTAGAATTCCAGATACAATAGGTGAATTGTAAATGTAACCCATCCAGTGGAAAATTGCACTATTAGCYTGGAGCAGTAGCCCTAATCTGTGCAGTTTATGGCGCTGCACAGCCTACACATCTAGTAATGTTCTGTGAGTCCATAAATTTGAGAGGACAGTCTCTTAAAACCAGAGCAGTTTAGTTAAAAAAAAAAAWCTCTAACATTTCTTTATTATTTTTAACATTCGCAGGCTTTTCCACATTACTCTGGTTTAAACAGAAAGCAATTTATCTCTGCRTTACCAAGGTACATTAGGCAATGTTCCTGAAAGGGCTACGTTTAATTAGTTTTAATCATAACTTTGCTACCTGCAGGATGGAGAAAAAAAGAAAAACAAAAAAGTGCTACGTGGATTTCCCCGCAGGGCAGAATGGCAGTAATTGCAGTTTGGAGTCTTTGTGTTCCATGGCAGCGCTGGGATGGTAACGCGCCCTTTGGTGCTGCCCTGCGCTTGTCGAAGGACTCTGCTGCTTCGGAGGAGCACGGGATTATTTGGGAGTACCCGCGCTGCAGAGCTGTCATATCCCGGCTCCTGGAAAGGAGCCACTCCAGCGGCTGATTTGACACTGAAGCCAGTGGTCTGCATGCACCTGTAGCTGTTAAATAGATGGAAACAGGAGGGGAACTTTCACTTTGTGTCTAGGAGATGAGCTCTAGGTAAGCCCTTCAGCCAGCAAAAGGGATGGAGATCCTCCTTCTGCTTTGTCTCTCTTATGCACTTTCTGTRTGCAGGTAACACAGAATATTCCATGTCTTCAGCTCTGGACACTTCCACGATGGTTTTAGAGGTGCGCTTAGTACGTGTGGATCGATAGCTTGATATGGTTCTCAAATGATCTGTTACATGATATTATGTCTTAAATTAAATTGCTTGGGTTATAAGGTGTAGAAGCCCCTTGGCTGTGTTTTGAATGAGTGACGCGCTTTCCTGTTCTCCCTTGGGAAGGGAGAGGAGTCTGTCAGCGGCATCTTCTTGCCTTCCCTTTGAAATACAGAAAAAAGATTCTCTTTGACCATCTTCTGAAACAYGCGCTATTCCCTTGGATTTGTGCGTGCTTCCTAATGTGGGGAGAACAGCTGTGGAATTGTTACTCCAAGAACACAAGTGAATCTCCTAACAGATGGCTCTGGCTCCGGCTGGGACCAGCACAGCCTCTTCCATCCTGCTTCAACTTGTTTGTTGTCCTTAAATCCTGCTATCCTGAATCCCTATCTGCAGTTTTCGTTGCACTCTTAAGTATAGCATTGCTGCAGTAATTTTGTATTTAAGTCTTGTCTCCCTCTTTATTTTTCTGTCAAAATTATGGAGCAAAAGCATTGGTGTTTTTAAGCTGCCTTTTTTTGTTTGTTTGTTTTGGTTTTTTTTGTTTTTTTGTTAAACAGCTCTGATAGAACATGTTCAGTGAGAGAGATCTGAGTAGAAATGCAAAACTCCTGCAGCTGGAAATTGCTTTACGAGGGATGTATTGAACTAGCTTATATCAAAGACACTCATTTCTGAACTTGGAACTTTCTTCTCTCCTTTGCTTCAAGTGAGGAAAGTTTATTTAAAAAGGTGAGCAGTTCAGGTCAGGTAATAGTTTGCATATAAAATGCCAGGYGTGCTTAGGTAAGAGTTAATCTCTCCTTTCTGAAGCAGAGCTGAATCCTSGTGCTGCAGAGATGTGCGGCATCTCACCTCGCAGATCCTAGCAAGAGACTCCCACATCTGTTAAAAGCGTCTTTTTTCTTTTTTCCCCCTGCAGTGTTTTTGTGACAGTCATCCTGAAAATGGCACGAAAGGGGCCAACGCCCTGGCTCTSCTCTGCCAGCAGAATCCACTGGCGAGCACGGCCCAAGCGCGGTGGCCTCGGAGGCAGGTCCTGGCTTTGGGGCAGGGTGGCCCAGAAGTGGCTGCAGCAGCAGCTCCCGGGCTGCTGGCACCCGGCCTCGCTCCTCACCTGTGCAGCCTTGTGCGGGCTGCCGTTGCCGTGAGCCCCGGAGACGAGCGGGTATTGGGGCATCCAGCGGCGGGGCATGGCCTCCTGCCAGGGAGAAGCAGCCGCCCTGGGTCCCCACGCTGCCACCGYTGTACACAGTGAAGGAAATGCAAARCATATTGCAAGCAAGTGTCACGAYCTAGGGCRAGTAACTTGTYGTCTWGCAGTTGCCTGCRGCTGAAAGAAGAGATTCATSTGGATATAGCTAAGAGCTTTGCTCAGGTTGTCATTATGGGTGGTTTGGTATTCTTCTGCCTCTGCTGGTTGTGCTTTCGGTGCACATGTGGCTGGTTAGGGATTTTACAAGCTGTACCTTTTGCTGGTCTTTTCCAGGYAGAAGTCTCAAGGAGTCAAACTGGCAGAATATACAAGGTTTTGGTTCTACCATGGCTAAATAAGAGGTTCTATTAGTTGGCTGTTACTGGGCTGGATTCTTCTTCCATATGAAAACACGTTCACCGCGTTAGTTGTCACCTGCAGTCTGTACTGGTGGGTACCAGACTTAAGCTCCTTCTGGAGACCTTATCAGGTTAATGTTCTTCAGGGGCAGCCATACAGAACAGCAGTTGCCAGATGTGTTTGGAACTGGGGAATTTAATYGGAGTTTAACTGAAGTGGGGGGAGATGCAGCTTCAGCATCTCCGTTCTCCYGTGGCCACACTGTTGAGATGTGTCTTGGCTCTATGTAAACCACCCTRGTGGCTCCTGTTCTGCTTGGTGTAGTTTCTCATCATGAGTTTAAAATACRGCATGTTAATGCAACTGGATACCATACATGATGGAAATGCAGAACAATTACTAAAATGTCCATGCAGGATGAGCAGGARGATATGAGTTTAAGGTGCTGGGCATGGTTGCAGATGAAGAAGTGTTTGGCATGGCTTCGATATAACCAGCATGCCTCCCATTGTCTCTCTGTGTGGGGGCTATTGTCAGCACCTCAGTATTACCAAGGTCGTAACTGCAGCAGGCACCTACCTGCATATTTTGCCTGATGTAAGAACTGGCAACTCGGACCAGAGTTCAGACCAGCTATGTGCATGTTTGTGGAAACTTAAAAAGGAAATCACAGTTTCTGAGAGTTCTACCTYGTTACCATTTGGGGAGTAGTTATATCTGAAAAACTATTGAAGCAGTTGGAGTAAATGGCCCTAACCTTTTCTGTTTGTGCAATTTAATATTTATTTCTGCTGAAAGCAATTCTGCAGGGACTTCACATACAGCAAGAGCACAATAATTTCATTCTGCTTTGTTAAAGTCTATTAGCTCTCTTGCAAACAGGAAATATTTCACAGCTTCCTGTTACCTCCAAAATGACTGAGGTGGGAAAATCAAATGGCTGGCATTTCTCTGCAAGCACAGACATATGTTCAGTGTGCAGTACATTGTTCTGCTTCAAATGTTTGCAAATACYGCAGAAAAACAGACATAAAAATCAGGGAGAGACAAGATATATGTGCACTAACTGTCCCTTGATTGCATGTAACAGTCTTAGTGTMATTTTCAGCACATAATGTTTCCCTAGTGGCTGTACCTAAGGGATGAAGTAAAGGTTTCAGTTAAACTGTTGATCCCAGTGGTATAGAGGAAACACAGCAGTTGTTCTTGGTGTTTTCTGGCCATGACTCTGTTTGCATCCCCTGTTCTGCTGGGCTGAGGCCACCTCTTTGCAGCCTTTGTGGCTTCACTCCACATCACACCCACTGATTAAAAGCCAGGGCTCTGCAGGCACTTTATACCAGCTCCACATATGACACCARTCCCATAACTTAGATTGAAAATGTTGCTTTGGAAACAAAACACTTGTGAGGGGGATTTTTATTTCAACACATTGACTGCAGACAGAAGAGAGTTTAAAGGGAAGTGTAAATGGAAGTGAAAAGGAATTTTCAGAGTAAATTGAAGGCATCCAAGGTGTGATAAATTTGAGCATAGATTACAGGTGGGTTAGTGCTGGCTCTTTGTGGCAAGTAAGGTATGGGAATGATTATCTCAATGGGAGACCCTCTTCAGAACTGATGGGCTCCAGCTATGGAGAGCAAGCTACTTAGGAAGGAAAATAAAAGGCTTGGGAATAAGGAGAGGGAGCAGGTAAGAAGAAAAGAGTGTGAAAGAACGGTAAAGACCAAGCGAACCTAAAATCTCGTCCCAAGATAACTGCACTTAGCTTACAGGCTAATCATTAGGATTTCTGTCTCAGTACATTATGTGATTATACACTGTAATGGACCAGAACTCTGCCTTTTCAGAAGGTCATTACAATGCATTTAGGTATCTTGTGTTTGTACAGCGTGAACGTCGGTTTGGATAGATCTGTATGCAGGGAAGTACGCTGAAGATATGCCCATGGGTCAGACTGTATGTAGATGAGCCTTCTAAAAAGCGAGTTTCATCTGAAGCATCAGAAGCTCTCTGAGCTGTGGCGCTGGGGGCAGGGACCTAATGAGAATGCTTTAATGCAGCTCTAACACACATATTAGGTAGCGGTTGGAAAGACAGTCTATCTTTCAAGGTTTAAGCAGCACTTTCTGAAAGTGCCTTCAATTAACAGCTAATGACAAGCTTTCTCCAGTGTTTCTCTTGTTATCTCATATAGTCAGATAATGAGGATGATCATCTAGAGAGACTCAAATTTATTTACCATTTTTCATTTCATTGGAAGGCTTCTGGGTATTTGAGCCAGTAGCATTCCTGATTTGAGCCTGCAGTGTTCCTTATTTGTGCTTCAATAAGTCAAGTGCTCAAGTTCAACTTAAATCTATCATAGCATTCAAGATTTACACTTGCAGATAGCTTTTTTCCTGTAGCACAGATGTTGCAAACCTTACATTAATGCACAAAGCTGCCTTTACCCTGTGAAAGATGGAACTAATAGGTAAGGAAAACGGTATCTCTTCCCCATGTCTGTCGTCTTAATGCCTAATGGCAATTAAAATACCTACAAAGGGTTGTTTCAGCTACATATCTCATGTCCGACAGTATTTGAGAAGAGAATAATGAACTGAAAGTGTTTCTGAGCTCACCACAGTGGTAATTGAAGACTATGAAGACAAAGAGGTAGAACTAGACTCAAGAGACCTTTCGTATAGAAACTTTGTCCGAAACATCTCTCCTGCATTTGGGTGCATTTTCTAAGTCATCCTCATTAAACCAAGAGGCTTCAGTGGTAATGACAGGTCTCTGTAATTCTCTCCTGTGTATTAATTCTCCAAGCAACTTATAAATTACATAGAAAGCCTTGTAAAGATCTTCTTTATATGTTACATTGATCCCATGCTGGTCTCTGCTTTTCCATACACACTAARCACAGCAAAAGAAATGGACACAAACATGACCAAGGCTCAGAATTCACAACTGAGAAGGGACCTGCAAGGAAGACATGGGGCAAACTCATGCATCTCTATATGCTTTTTAAGATCATGTGTTGGTCTTACCCTTTTAATTGCAAGCTGCTCATAGAAATGAGACTTATAGGGGAGAAGAACTTGGCAGACGTGATAGATTAGTGGAGACGGGTCCCTTTGCACTCATCAGGGATGTGTGATGTGATTGAAACACTGGGGAGTGCTGCACAGATTACAGCGGTTTGGGAGATAATGAGAACCGAGTAAGTTCCTGAGGAAATTAACAGAGGGAAGAGCATAAAGCTCTTCATAAGGCAACTCGGGGAAAAAATATTTAGCAGGAAAAGGAAAGTGATAAGAAAGAAGACTGTATRCTCAGCCCAGTCTTTAAAATGTCAGGGGAACAGTTCTGACCTGTGAGACTTTATTTGTTTTTGCAATTTTATGCTTAATACCAAATATATGCAGGAAGAGATCGCTTTTCAGCACTGTAGCATAGTCCTGAAATTGCAGCTCCTGACCACTTTCATTCCCCTATAGTGCTGTTTGAAGTACAATATTGGTAATTACTRCTTTCTGATGCATGCTGTCAATTGTATTCAGTAGAAATGCGTTTAGGAAATGCTGTTATCTGGGGGGATGAAACCCTGGAGAAGGACCCAGCTCTGCTGCTGTTGTGYTCAGTAGCTTCACCTCTTTGGATCTCGGTTTTCCCTTCTCTGGAATAGGGTCTGATRGTGTAGGCCTCTCTTGMAAAGAACTTTGAAAGTTGAAAAGGWAGATTGGAAAGCAGAGAGACAGAAAAAAGCTTAGCATCTCTACAGGGAATGCAGAGGAGCCATCTGTGCAGAGTGGCAACAGAGGCTAAAGGCAAGCAAAAGTTCAGGGAGATGAAAATGCAATCAGGAATAGACCAAATACAAAGCCATTTTAGTTTATATTACACTGAATGAGATATTGGGTGTGTTTTTGATCACCCATCCGAAAAAGGATACTGCATAATCAGCAAGAGTCTACCCCGAGAAAAAAGGGGACAGTGAAAATAACTGCATTTGTTTCTCCTAGAAGAAGCAAGTAAGAGGAGGCATGCTAAATGGAGGAAAATAATAAAGGAGATAGAAAAAGAAGATGAAGGTCTAGTGGCCATCCTGACTACTCCAAATATAAGATATTGAAAACATTTGGGAAGAAGAAAAGACTCTGACAGCAAAGCTGGTGTAGTGGGGTGAGGCTGGCATGAGAACCATCCCTACAGCTTATGGACCCACTGGCACAAGGCACCGTTTGCCAGAAGAGGAGAATCAATGGGYAAGGAGACTACCCAGATCTACACTAAAGTAAAAATAAAAGGTATGAAGGGATACAGACATTTGTATGCCAGCTCTTCTAGCAGCCCTCTAATTATCAGGGCTTAAAGGGCAACTTTCTCAAGTACTGGATCATCCTGAAAGAGCTTTCTTACCTCATTAGGGGTAAATGAGAGGCTTTTGGTAAGTCTAAAGTGGGATGAGGCTGCTGGCCTGATTTGTTATGGTGGTTCCTTTGCTCTTATTTCAGTTAACAGAGAGCGGGTGTATATGCAGCAGGCTGATGCTGGCAGAATATCTAGCAGGGTTACACTAATAAATGCAGGACACCAGCGGGGCAAAGAGAAGCCTCCTGACTACAGAAGGACACAATAGGATGAAAACATGCATTAAAAACTGCCAAGTTAAGCCTCTAAAAAGGCTTACAGCCTTATTTGGACTAAAAGCACTACAAATAGTGCATGGTCATGTAATCTAAGAGCATTTCACTTTTCAGACGGACAGAGTTCAGCTCACAARCACCTTATTTGTGTTTTGCTGTAGCCTCACTGCTCCTATCAGATGTTCAAGTCTCGTTTATTGAACAGATAAAGGACTTAGTGCTCAAGTCCAGAATATTGTTTGGATCTGCAGTACCAGATACCTGTGATCTGAGGATTGCTTCTTTCCTTCCTGGTTCATGGCTTTTTGCCTTTTCAGGGCCCAGCTCCCACTGACTTTGGTAGCAGTTGTGAACAGSTCAGCACACCCCAGGGCTGTGACCCAAGAGCCCGGCCTAGGAGAGAGACCCTAGTAGTAGATGAGACTTAACACAGTTCATGTAAGAAGTCCAAAGCAAAGGTCCTGATTCTCTCGGAGAGCCCTGGGTTGCRTAACCACGAGATCATCTTTCTTCCTGTGCGACTTCAGCAAGAAATCAAGTCCTTGGGCTTCTKTTACTTCAGTGCGCAGTCCTGATTCATCTCTGTCCCCTGAATTATCCAAGGAGAAGGAACTACGGGAATACGTTATTAAAGACTGTTTCATYCATTTCATTAATAACTTTTGTTATTAAAGACTGCACTTGGTTGGAGGGACTCAAATTAGACTGCAGTGGCTGCATWTGAGAGCTGGGCTAACCAGCTCTGYTCAGTCTTTCTAAGGTCAATTCCCTGCTGTTTCAACAGACRGAAGGGGAATAAAAACAAACCCTGTCACACTCTGGCGCAGCAGCACCGRCAAAGCTGGGGGCAGAGCCTGGGAGCGCTCAGCTCTGTGCTGTAAACCTGAGCCAAAGCCAGGCCCCAGGGACAGGCAGGTTCTTAAATCCCGCTGATCTCTGTTGATTGCAAAGGGTCACCCAGGAGCCTAATGTCCCCTTGTTCAGGGGGCAAGCGGGAAAGTAACAGCAGGTTTTCCTTTTGTGTGAGTAAGCCTGGGCAGTGCCTGCCGACACCTCTGTCCTGGCTTGCCTGCAGCCCCGTATGCCTTTTCCTGACTGTGTGTACATAAATATATAAATGTATGTATATTTTAGATTGAAATAAGAGAAATTTACGCCAAAGAGTAGACATTTGGCAAATGAAAGAAAGTTACCAAACTGGGCAGATTTGATGAGAGAGCAAAGTGGGCAAAACAAAAGGCCTGGGTGATTTGGAGCCACCTGCCCTCCCATGGGCTGGTGGGAGCCCGAGGACAGGCTTTGGGTTTTATTGTGTCTCAGTGACAGAAGGAACAACCCCGAGGGACCCGAATAAGCAGCAAAGGCAGGGAGCTTGTGTCTGAGCCTGTCCCTGGAGCCAGGAGCAATTTGTGTGAGSAAGCCCTGGAGCTGGGGTCGTTGCAGTCGCCCTTCTATCTCCATCCCTGCGCAGACAGCTTCCCGCTTTGGCTTTTTGGGCATGCAAGGAGCTTCCTTGCCCTCCTATTCCCCTCTCGTGGGGAGTTTCCCTCTCGTGCTCGGCAATCTGGTGCATCTCCTCCACAGGGGCCTGGGGACATGGTTTGATTTGAGCACGTGAAGGGGCTGCCTTCAAAGGAGAACGGTGGCGGAAGCTGCTTGGCCCCAGCGCTCTTTCTGGTGCTGCCTCCGAACGCAGCCACATGGAGACCAGCCCCACTGCAGAAGGGAAGCAAATTCYTCTCTGAAAGTGCTCCCTTCATGCAATTAGATGTGCTCTGGCTTCCTGTATTTCAGATCATTCCCACTCAGCCAAGTATATCTCAGCGTTTGAGGCGTGTTCTGCTCTTTGCTCCATTTGCTGCGCTGCGTGAAAGGTGACAGCGCTGGGCTGTCCTCTCGGAGGAGAGCCGGGAATGTGGTGGATGTTGTGCCAGCTGCTGCATTTAACCCAATGTGACACAGTCCTCGTGGTGCTTGTCGCTGCTTCAGCGCAGTGTCCAGCAGCACCGTGGCACGGAGCCCCCGGCGTCTCCCGCGCCTCCCAAACCCAAACCCTGCTGCAGCTGAGGGAAGCAGAGGAACAAGCTTAGCCTCCCTGCGGGCAGCAGGGGAGAAGATAAAAGCTGCCGCTTCCGGAAATCAAAGCGTTTTTTCTTCAGGGAGCTTCATCTTGCACTTTCTTTCAGCGCTGGGCGGAGGAGAATCACGTCTGGTCTTTGGAGACAAACTGATTTATAAGCCGGGTTTATAAAATCAGACGTTTCCCTTTAAGTCTGTTCCTGCACCTTGGCTTCCCTGCTTAGTCACATAATGAGGATATTTCTAATACAAACGTATCAAGGGAGAGCTGAGCCAAATAGCATCTTATCAGAGCGGGATCTGTATCCCCGTGCATGCTAATTAGTCCCCAAGACGAAGAGCAGAGCGGGGAGGCAGGGAGTGAGCTGTGGTTTTTCTGAAGGCTGCAGTGCTCTGTGCCCTCTGAATTTCTCACATATGGCTTAAAAGTCGTGCCCAGGTGGAGAGCAACTCAAGYAAGGCCGTGTTGGCCTTGCTCTGCTGTTTGCCAGGTTATTTCTGTCGCCAGCTTGGCCAAACAGAAACTCTCTCCTTATAAATATGGAGAGCAGCTGATTTAGCTCTCCCTCTCCCGGGACGTGTTCAAAGCCTTGTGCCGAGGAGGAAGAGGTTGCTGCATGCTCTGCTTGGAGCCTTTTTTTCCCTGGGCTTGGCGAGAAGCACCAGTAATGCATCGTTACTGGAAGGCAGCTCTGCAGGATGGCCTCTCGGGCCATGTCCAGGGCAACCTGCTGAAAAGCTTCAGCTGGAGCCAAGCTGAGCCTGGTAAGGGAAGGAGAGGGGAGAGCACTGCTGACCACACCGTGCTGGCCTCCCCTCACCAGCCAACCCGCCCTGGGCTCTCCGGCCTGGAGGAGGACTCAGGAGGCACTGCTGCAGGATGCAAAAGTTTGGAGAGAGGTGTGGGCTGTAGCTTTGAAAATGTCTGTATGTGTACCATATGTGTATAATATAAATACAGGTGTGTAAATAGGTGATCTGGCCAGACAGTAGCAGAGCAAGCCAGGGCTGCACAGCTTTCCCTCTCTCCATGGTGCAGGGCCCCACTCTGTGCAGGCTGACGTGGTGTCCACCTGTCTGCAGTGTGCCAAACACGGCTCGGGTGGGAGTCCTGGGTTGCATTGCAAGAGTCTGTGTTTTTAGTTTTATTAAACAGGTCTGAATGCTGCATCCCTTATTTCTGAGAAGACTCTTGAATCTCCATCCAGGTGTGATGGGTTTCCWCACTACTCCGTCAGAGCTTTGTTTAAATCCTGCTTTATGATGTTTTCTGCTCTTCTATTTTCTCCATCTTCCTGGGACAGAGGTAGCTTTAATGTGAATAAACACACGAATATCTGTTCTTCTGTTCAACCTCCTGACTGCATTTTGCTGTGCACCCTTCCCAAAACGCTGAGTTCTTGAGATTTCCAGGCTGGTGACTTCCCACTGGTGACCCCTTTTTCTTGAGMCAGTGTTGTGCAAGTGGTTAAAGGAAAACATTGTGCCTACCTGAGGGCTTACGACATCCTTCCAAGTCCTTGGTTGTGAGAGCACACYAAGTAAACTAGAGCTTTACAAACTCAGCTTGGCTAAACGGCAGCCTGACCAATGCCAACCTTGTCTTGAAGGGAGATAGATCTAGCAAGCRCAAACTAGGCGTGCAGTGGAAAAGAAACCCTCTGGACATGAATCCAGAGGCTGAAGAAAGTTTCTGYTCTTTTGTTATGTTTCATTCTCATTCCAGAAGTGTCCAACATGAAATTGACAGTTGGCAGGCATCGTTTTCGGTTACATGGGTCTCCCCATTGATTGAAGGCATCAGTCAGGTGCATGGAAAGCCAGACATACTTGTGCTCTCTGACACTCTCCAAAAGGCAGGGATTTACTGGAGAAAARAAAGCTGAAACTGATTACTGGAAAAGGAATGAACAGGAGGAGCAATCAAACAGCTTAGAAAAACACCTGCGAGAGTACATAAAAGAGAGACTAGAATATCCCAGGTTCCAAAGGCAAGACCATGTTCGTCTTACGTGAACATGTCAAAAATCAGCTGCCTTTCTAGAAAAGAAAAGAAAAGAAAAATAAAAAGGTCCTAACTATTACCTGGAAAAGAATAGCTGGCCCCAGAGGTATGCTAATAATAACATTGCTGATGCCCCCTGATCTGCTGACAGGTATGGATATGGGACCATCCTGGCCTTTTCCTGCTATTGTTCCCATGGCCAGACACACCAAGAGCCCAGCAGCACAGGGTTGGCTGTGCTGGATGCWGTGCCTGACCTGTGGAAACGGTCACTCCATCCCCAGGGCACTGGCAGGAACTTATGTCACTGGAGTGGGACTTTCCTGCTGTCCCCTGTATTGTGCTGGGWCGTTCCTGTCCGAACACATCATCTCTGCGGGACCTGCCAGAGCCAGCCAGCACTTCGGGTGTTTCCTCCAGGCAGGCTTTGATCTCGTCGATCACGTACAGCTGCCAGAGCCTTGCCTGGTGCGGGGAGGCCCGAGGCAAGAGACACCCTGTGCACCAGGGCTGCACAGCTCTAGCACGTGGCCTTGCAGTGCTGATGGCACCGCTTGTTTTGCACTTCCCTAGCCCGTTTCTTGGGGTGTTAGTCGTTTAGGGGAAGGAATCCCAGCTCCTCCCTGGCACGTCGAAGAGCCTCTGGTTGGATTTGTTTCTGATGGAAAATACGTTCTTTGAAACTACTTTTGTTCTTGATGATGCTTGTTTAAGGCTTAGATGGTTCGTACGTTTGAAAGAAACTCAAACCACTAACTCAGGAACATAAACACAGTCACTGGCAGGTCCTACCATGCTCTCTTGAGCAGCGCAGAGCTCTGCTGCTTTCTGTAGGAAATGGCAGAGCTGTTAGCTGAGAGCCCAGGCTCTGTTCCTGCCTACACCTGGGCTGATCCGCACCTTGACTTTTAATMATTTTTTAGGGTCTCTTCTTCATGAGTTGAGGCTTAAGGAGCAGTTTTAAAGTTGTGTGAGGTTTTGAGTGGTATCCTGGTTTGGATACATGCTAAAATGGCTCTTAAAACAACTCCTAAGGAAATCCTAAGGAATCATATGTTATGATTTATTGACTTGAAGACTCGTATGGCTCGTGTAGGACCTTGGAGGAGCAAAAGAAAGAGCATAATGCCCTTACATGTGTGCATCCTTTACRGGGAAGGAAATGTTTTGGTAGTGAAGCATCCTGAAAACATGCCTTGGTTATTGCTGCTTTTAAGTAGTTCTTGTGTGCCAGCTGCTGGTCTGCAGGCAGTGGGGAGCCATGTGTGGCATTTCTCTGATTTGCAATGTTAATGATCCAATTTAAGTCRTGTAAAGTTAGTACAAGATACCAAACCTGTAAAGGGCTATAATAATAGTGATGGTGCTTATGCACATGAGAAGAGCCTGAAGGGAAATACGGTGTTAAATATACTGTCATGATTGAAAGGAGGGGACCAGGGGCTGCTTGTGCAATCCATTTCTCTGAGGGGAATCTAACAGGAATCGTGTAATTACTCCCATCTTTCTTCCTTGTCCCTCAGTTGCTTTTCCAAACTATTTGTGTGCTTACTGACTTGGCACTTCCTCTGTTGTATTGGACTCCCAGGATTAGGCATACATGATCATCCTGAAAAAAAGAGAAAGAAGGAAAAAAAGGAAAAAGATTGTCTCCCCAGTGTCACAAATATTGTTTTGATTAGGAAAAGAAATGTCTGAAACTGCTCATTCACTTCCCACCACTTAGGCCTTTCAGCTTGCTACATTCACAGAATCACAGAATAGTTGAGGCTGGAAGGGACTTCTAGAGATCATCCAGTCCAACCCCCTGCTCCAGTGGGGACACCCAGAGCACGGGGCACAGGGTGGCATCTGGGCGGGTTTGGAAGATCTCCAGAGCAGGAGCCTCCCCAGTCTCTGGGCACCCTGTCCCAGGGCTCCGTCACCCTCATTGGGCTCAGCTGGAAGGGACTCAGGCCGCCTCGCACGTCCCCAGCACTGACCCGTTTGAGCAAGCAAAGTGATGTCCTGGTTCCCTGACAGTGAGCTGAGCTCCGCCTTACAGCTGTGCAAGGTGGAAGGCAATTCCAGTGCTCTTGAATATGCTCTCCAATTCTGCTGCAGTTTAACTAAGAAGACTTGAGGTCTGAACCGTGCAGCACTGCTGGCTTTTCAGTTGCTGCAATGCAATGACTCCAGATGCTGCTTTGACTTTTAAGTGGATCTGTTTTAAAATCTGCATCCTGTAGTGGATACTGCAGGCCTAATATTTACTGTTAAATAAAATCTGTTCAGCAGCTGCTCAGAACAGAGAAAACAGTGTTGTACCTGGTGCCTTGGCAGAGCTAGTAGAAAGTCAATAGGCAGTTGTTTATTGCTTTTTAAAATGGAGTCAGTGGCTCTCAATGTATTTCAGTGCATCATTCACCGTGTCACCAAAATACCACTTATTTTCGCTCGGGTAGGAGGTAGGGGTGCTGAGATAAGTGGTTAGTGTTTTGAATCCAGCAGCGTGCACATGTTGCTGCAAAGTGCAGACTGTGGCTTCCTGGGAGCCTTTCGCTTCGGTCACCTTGTGATTCTGGAGCTACCCAAACACTTGAGACTCGCACAAATGACACTTCCTTCCTACTTCAGCTCACCGAGACGTAAGCGGAGGCCTGTCAAGTGGCCCTTGAAAGTGCATGGGGAAGTCTGGAAAACCTCTTATTCTGAGGATAGATAGGTGTTCTGCATAAATGAAGAGAGTCCTCTCCTCTGAAGAAGGCTGGGGGAGGAAGTGGCCAGGGTGCTGCAGGTGATCCTGAGGACAGYTTGGAGAGAAAGATTTGGAGCCAGGGTGTATGTGACCTCTGTAATCCCATCTGGAATGGGTCCTGGGATGGGTCCTGGGTGCATTGGTGGTAGGAGACTGCAGGCTGAGTGTGGTGTCCTGGCATCAGTGCCCCCCTTCACTRTTTGAAAGTTTGTGGTCTTGTTAGGCCAAGCTGCTAGCCCCAAAGTACCTTCGACCAAAGTCGAGCTCAGAGTGGCCTCGGTGCGTGCATTTGCCTGCCCTGGCTCCCCGTTCCTTGAAAAACTGTGCTGGAGCCGAACAGGGACGCTYGGTGCTTGAGGACTGGTTAGAAGCAGCACTGCTGACTCCTCGGCYAGAACATAGGTTGCCTCACAACTGTGCAGATAACTGCTTCCATTCACTGCTGGCCTACTAGCTCACTGTCTAAGCGTGCTGGCTTGTCTTAGCAATTCCCAAAGTCATTTCTCCTCCCCCATCTCCTTTTGCATATATACAAGGCCTGCCTTTGCTGTTGTCTCACTTGGAGGTGTCAGGGCTATAGAAACCTATCCCTGCCATGCTGTTCTCCTCCTTCCTAACCAAGCATTTGGCTTTTAAATTTCTCTGCAATTTTATACTCAGCTCACTGGACCTCTGGTCTAACTCAGTAAGACAATTTGTACATCCTTGTTTCATATGTCATATACATGTGAAATTTTTCAAGAATTTGAGGATTTTTCCAAAGTCTGACTTTAGAAGCCAAATTCACAAAAGTAGTATGAGCTCCTGCACCTTTTCCTGTTGTTTAAACCTGTTTCATGACAACTCAGTTAGGCATTACTCTGCATCTATTAAATGTTCCACATGAAGACAAAAAAAARTCCAAACTAAAATCGAATCTTTGTCTTCAAATACATAAAAACTATGTGATGGACYGCAGTTAGCTGGGAATGAAGGTGAATCTGCATCCAGAAGGAAAAGGGTGAAGAAGTTGAACAAGACTAACAACCAGAGGAAGAAAGGAGAGCTGCAAAGGGCCTAACAAGATCATGGACCCTATCACCTTGCTACGCAGTCAGGTCACSTTGCTCCAGAAGCAGATCACCCCTATTGACTTTCTACCTGACAAGTCGGTCTTGCCTAGCTAGAGCAGCTGGTCTGCCTGACCTGGGCTTAGACTCCTCCAGGAACAGCTTCCATTCCACAGCTTCATGAGCAGTTGGATGGCTCTTCAGTCTTACGCCTGTACTCTTTTCCCTATTATTTTTTTGCAACCTTCATGCAATTTAAGATACTCGTTACTTGTTCTCTTAACCAGAAATGTGAAAAGAATATTGCTCCTTTTTATTTTTCTTGGTGGCCACCTTTTCCATATCTGATGACAGCAGTTATATTCTCCCTTACTATTCCTCTTCTTCCCAAAACAACCCACCTCTTCCAGTGTTYCTTCATACTCATAACTTCTGTGTTGTTATTTTTTCCATTGGAAAAGTGATGGAATCACATCTTTCTTGAATACAGACTCCAGAACTGGCAGTGAAATCTGGGGCCTGGGACAGGGGAGCAGAGTGTGGGAGAGCCTTTGGGGAGGTTTGCAGGGTACATTCCTGCCTGACATCCCCCTCCGAGGCTTTCCTTTCTCTTGCAAAACACACCATTACTGACCATTRTTTAACTTGATGCACTATGAATCTCGTATCCTTTGCACCTCCGTTTTAGGGTGTTTTTCACAGGGACTATGCATGTCRTGGTTCCCAGTGGTTTGGTTTTTTGAACGCTGTGTTTGTAGATATTTTGAGTTTGCAGTGTTGTGATACTTGGAGGCTACAGAACCCTTTAGTCCAAGCCCTGTATGGTTGTGCTCATACATACCTGCCTATGCAGATCACAGTCCTTCCACAGAAACCTGCTGTCTAAAGCTGCATTATGGCTTAGGACAGAAGGAATGCACAAATGGCGTTATGGGTTTTCTGCTTTGGGAGCAAAGAGACTGACGGCATAAATATTCATTATCAAGAACAATTTCCCACTTCAAGAGTGTGCGATGACAACACAGGAATGAGAGAAACCCCTCGGTGACCTGAATGTGCCCCCTGTATTTGGGGTGCAGGTGTTTTCTCACTTGTTATTCTGTTCACTGAATCACTCTCTCATGCACAGAGCACTTACCAAATTTTCAGACTCGGTGCTTGACTTGGAAAATAAGCAAAGCACTTGAGCCTGTCCTCTCTCGTTAGCGTTGCCTGCAGTGCTGCCCCGCACGGGCGGCTTGGCAAGGCAGAGGCTGCCGGCGCTCGCCGCGGGCTGTCGCATGGGCTTGGGCACCAGGSCACGCGAGGGCTCGAAGCTGAGCACCGGGAGAAGGCCAAGTAAGGAGCACTCGGCYTGCAAGGACCCAGCTCCTGGTAATCAAGGCAGTGTGTCTGAACTGCATGGGGAAGTGATGGGTGAAGCCTATATATTARGTTGTTCCTTGGGATTTGAGGGTAAGGCTGCTCTTCTCCCTCTGCRTTGTCGCAAAACAGCTACTTCGATGGTCACGGAATGCCTCATAGAGAGCAGAGCAGTATTGTTTTTCTGCAGCTATGAACGGGACTGATCTTGAGGACTTGGAAGGACAGACAAAAAGAGACATCTGTTTTCAGCTATTCTATACAGTAGAAAGCTATATAGTATTCTATACTATATAATATGCTCTGTTATGCAGCTGAAAGCTGYAGAAATTGCATGTGCCAGTTCTGTTCATCGTGGACAGGAGTCTGTCCTGTCTGTACAGGCTGCTCAGAAAGGCTGTGGAGGCTCCTTCTCTGGAGATCTTCCAAACCCACCTGGATGCCACCCTGTGCCATGTGCCCTAGGGTGTCCCTGSTGGAGCAGRGGGTTGGACTAGATGAYCTCTAGAGGTGCCTTCCAACCCCAACCATTCTGTGATTCTCTGAGTCCTGCAGTAGTTACAGGGTGCAATGCAGAGGGCTGTAAAGGAAAGGTGAGGAAGTGGCATTTTGAAAGAGGCCTTACAGATGTGTGTGTGTCTAGAGCCTAGCTCCAGTGCTCAGGTAGAACGGTGCCCAGTTTGCCAACTGTCTGGGGTTGTGTCCCACTATAGTCAGCGCGGGCTTTTGGGAAAGCAGTAACAGGAAAAAAGACTTTTGACTCTGTGCTTTATAGCAAATCTTTTTTTCTTAGTCTTCTTTCTTTGCTAAGTATATCAAAAAGGGAAGGAGGGAAAATGGGAAAAGAAGAAAAACACCACCAAATTAAAGTGATTTTGGCTTCTCACTGTGCTGCTCTGTTCAAGCAGCTCTCACCACCACTGCTCCATGAAGGCTCGCTGCAATGCATTTCTGATGTTCAGAAATGACACACAGCGCACGGTAGGACTGCTGCACCTAGCAGGAGGGCTGAGCTTTCAAGGTCCATTGTGTCAAGCYTGCAGAATAAGGCAAACTAATCCAGAGCTGCCCCGGCATTTGGATGCTGCGGTTGTCTGTGCCCAGTTAAGCCATGAGCCTGTAGGGAGAAAACTTTGATTAAACTTCAGCCCCAGCCAAGCATTTTCACTGTGGCCTGATTGAATGTAGGTTTATCCCTAGGGATGAAGATGTAAGGAGGGCTCAGCAACAGAAAAACCTAAAATGTATTAAATTCCCTGAGCCATTTAGAGCCCCTGCAGCTGCAGCCCAGCACTTGCCTCTTGATTGGGAGTGTTGTGTTCCAACTAGTGAGCACAGAGACATCACATCATCTGACTGGGGACCGGTCTCACCGCAGAGCTGTGGTTTTGACACTGAGGTCYCAGCTGAGTGCCTCAGTCTAGGGAGGCATTTTTCTGTCAAAAAAATAAATAAAATCACAAAGCAAATTCTGATAGCAAAAGCACATGGTGACATCTCAGGATACTCACAGGCATTTGTAAGCCAAAGGTTAATTAGTCCTTCTCTGGGTAGATTAGGTGTATGGAGCTGATGTTCAGCTGATGTTCAGGAGGCCCAAAGAAGGCAAAGGGTGTGCGCTCAGAGAAGCAGCTCCAGCCCAGCTGCCCTAGGAATGCAGTCGGTCTCGCAGCCAGGGTTGTCGCTGGAGCCCTGTGCACTGCTGCAGAACGTATAGGGAGTGATGGGTAGGGAACAGGACAGGGCATCCGCACTCACCCGCACTCTCGGGTAGATGCACTGTAGCCTTAGGGAGGCTGTCTCTGGCCCAGCTCAGTTTTATTTCTCTTTTAAACTTTAGAAGGAGAGGGCCTGGCCTTTGCACTGCCATGACAGGGGACTCGAGCTCTGCAGTTCTTCTGCAGGGTCCACGTTGGAAGCCTGGACTCCAGCCATGGGCTGCTGGTTAGACCGCCTTACACATCCCTCTCAGTGAAGCTGTGTCGCAGCTGAGAAACCACTGCCTCTCCCTCCAGTGGGGCCATTCCCAGGACCATCCTTTTGTGCAGCCTGGATTCAGGTACAGCCCCTTCAGCTGGGTGTATTTAAGAGACTATTCCTGTGTTACCAAGATCCTGAGGGAACCAGTCTTCAACTGAGACGACAAAAGAGTTGGWCACCAAAGTAGAAATGGTCAGCGCGGCTCGGGTTCAAGGGCTCAGTGACCTCCAGGAGGTCGAGAACAGGGTGAAGATGTAGTGCCTTCACCCTCCAGCCTCTGGGGCTGCCTGTGCCAGGAGCAGAGCTTCTGTGTTTAATAGCCCTTGAGGGATATTTTTCCATTTATTTGTCTCATCCTTTCCCAAGGCCCTTTGAGCATCCACAGTACTACGTAATCTGCAGCAGGGAGAGGTACAGGRTTGGTTTCCAGTGGCTGCTGAATTAATTGCCACTTGATAATGCCGCATCGGCCCTGTGCTGTAGAAAAGAAAGGCAAGAGCTGATCTGTGTTTGCATCAGCACCTCCTGCAGGATTATTTAGACCTCTCTCAGGTCCCACATCAACTGTCTCCTCCCAGCTGAAGAGTCCTAGTCTTAGCTGGACATCTAYTGAGAGAACTGCCTGGCTTTGATTAGCCTGGTCCCTGCTCCGAACCAAAACGTGGAAAAATGTATGTTGGGCTGGCAGGTCGAGGAGTCCTGGAGATGGAGACACAGCCCTGTATGTGCCCTGCTGTGCGAGGTTTTCTGAGTGGCCTCTACTCCTGTCCTGATTCCTGACTTGTTCCACTACTGTTGAGAGCCGAGCTGATATTTTCACAGAATTATCTGTCGTAACCCAAATCTCTTATTTGAGCAATGGTAGCTAACAGAGGCACTCATTTTCATATGTAAAACTGGTTTTTTTTAATGTGTGTCACACTTTTATCTTCATTTAATTTCAACTGCACTATTATCACTCAGTC
Organism: Eudromia elegans; assembly: GCA_003342815.1. Lineage (NCBI taxonomy): Eukaryota > Metazoa > Chordata > Aves > Tinamiformes > Tinamidae > Eudromia > Eudromia elegans. The sequence goes on from PTEX01000193.1 coordinate 1,282,435, forward strand.
ATTCAGTGTTACTAAAGATTTGATATTTTTCATTGTAAAAGCAGAACTTTTAACTTAGAATTCTTGTGGTTCATCATTTATCCCTAACTGTGTTCTCCTAGAGATCACCTCATTTGTTTGCAACCAACTCTAGCCTTTCTGTCTATGTTGTTAAACAACTACCACATTCCTCACAGCAGTGGCTGCATTAAGGGAAAGAAATCCGGTGTGGTTAAAAGTTTTTTATTTCATGTCATTGAGTGTAAAGTCTTGCAAGCACTGTCCTTTTTAGGTACTGTCAAAAAAACATCATCTGGAGAATTCAAAGAAGCAGAGTTGCAGTAAAACATTATCACTCTACATGGTATTTGTTACGTTATTTGACCAGGTTCGGTGAAAACAGAGCCTAACTGGAAAGCTGCATTTTATTATGTAAACACAGCATATTGTAGGGAGCTAGTGTGCGCTGCAAGAGAAGGCACTGGGKAGGAGAAGAGGGTAATTCACTGAGGTCTCTACCAAGAGCCACGAGAGGTGGCCCCTTGCTTTGAAACTCTGGCTTCTTTTGTACAGGTATCAGCAGCAAATGATGGGTTGCATTTTTATAGACAGTCTGTAAATGCAAAGTCTGGAAATGGAGAGATGGAAAATCTTAATTAGCCATCTTGGAACAGCATTTTCTGAAAGTTTGTTCTGGTCGTTTCTTCAGATACTTGGAATCTAATATTGGATATATGTTTTCTCTGCTGTTACCTATTATAAATGAGATTTATATGTATACATATATATATGTCCAGGCACATATATTCAGTTTAGTTTCAAACTTTTAGGTGGGAAGAAGTGGAAACRTTTGACAACCCAGTTTAATTTTTACTATGGACTGAATATAGATAATGCTGTTGGAAGCTTTCAGTGAAAGGATTTTAATATTTTTATCCTGAATTGGTAGTTTGTGCATTAGAGAGAGAAGCTGCACCCCAGAGCACAACCCGACCTGCACTGGAGTGGCTACRAGGAGGCCTGCTGGAGCAGCCTCTGTTTTGGGGAGCTTTTGCTTTAGGGAGGATTTCAGTGGTGGTGTAAGGTGCTTTGCTGACAGATGTTAAAATTAATCTTCTCATTTAGCCATGAAAGAGGTCCAGCGTGGGAAATACAAACTTTCCCAGTTTTCCCCAGGAGGGACCACGAGTTGGATGCTCCTACTCACATTGTTCCTTCTGAGCTGATCTTTCACACAGCTAACCAAGAGCTCCTCAGTCGTAACCAGAGTGTTTGCTGGTCAGCTTGGAACTGGGCTGAAACCATGAATGCATTTCATACCAGCAGAGCAAATAGTGCGTAAAATAGTGCATAAAACCAGTTTGGGACTATTGCCAGCCCAGGCTGAATTTGAGCTTATGGCCCTCCATGTTATATTCCCGGTATCATCCATCATGTAGTTCTGATGTTGAAGGTGGTATTTAGAGCATATTCAACGTGCTTCCGAAATTGTATCTTTTACCCCGAGATTTCAGTGATTTGAAACACAAACATATTCTCTACTCCTCCCAAATGCAGCTGGGGACTCCCCAAAGAGCTGGTTAGAAAAATGACTGCTTAGCTCTTTATCTAAACCCTGCTTTTTTGTTTTGTTTTCTTTCTTAACAGGATCCAACAGCGGCATCTATTTCAGACAGAGATTGTGATACAAGAGAGGGAGAGACTGTAGCCATGAACTATAAGCCGTCCCCCCTTCAAGTAAAATTAGGTGAGTATTCATTGATGCAAAATGCAAATGCTGTATACAGGACTTGGAAGCATAATGTGGTGCTAGCATGATCATAGGCACATTTCCATATTTATGGCTGAGCTTGCCAGCTCAGCTCAAACAACTCACAGAGCAATTTATCATGGTGACTATGCCGCTCCGAGAGCCCGTCTGCAAACATTCAAGGACTTTGTATTTTGGGGATGGCATGGAGACTCTCTTTTGAAAGGAAGGTCTCATTTTTCACCTCTACAGACTTTTATCAAGGTAACAAGAAGGCTTGGTTGGAAAGAGAATGAAGGTAATGTAGGGGGTCAGTAAAAAAGATGGCCACAACTCAGAATTTGTCAGCATGCCATATGCCACCGGAGTCCTATTCTGCTGCCGAGAGGGTTCTATAATGTTATTAGAAAACTAATTACTGCTGCAGTAGTGTTAGGTCAGGAAATGGGTTGAAGAGCAACTGATATCATTTGTGGTACATCTGAGATATTCCTGCATTTCTAGTCAGTAAAAATATCCAGCAGTGATTTGCTGGAGCGACTGGAAAAAGTGCTGAGACTTGGCTTTGGTAAGCCATGAGAACATTATAGCAGAGCTGATGCTAAGAAGTAGCCTTAGGTTTATGGATTACAAAGTACATAAGAAGAATATATATTCATTAACTTTGTTAAAAAAAAATGGGAATTGGCTAAGAAAATTTACTCATACTGTATTTGGGAGGTCTCGGTGCAACAGAGTCAGAAATACTGTAGAGAAAGAACATTAAATCTATAATAATAGAAATACTAAGAAAAACTTGATAGGAGAAAATCAATCTATTGTAGACTGCTGTTTTACCAATCGGAAAGGACTAAGGTGGAGGAAGGCCCAGTACATTAAGTGATTGTGGGATAACTGATTATTAAAGTGAACTAAGACTGTAGGCAACAGTATGCTCTACTCAGTCACACTCTGCAGAGTTTACCAGCTTTTTTTTCCAAACATCTTATGTGACAGAATAATTATTCCTTCAGACAGAACTGCTGCATACTCAATAGGGAAATTTTAAATCCATTTGGCCACCASTAAAGAGACAAAGGGAGGTGTTTTTCCATCAGATGAAGATGTATTCCCACAATTGTAAAAGGTCAGACAGGTATATGCAATGGTGTGTAACAATTCCCTCTCTTGATTTCCACCAAGAGAAATTCAACATAAACTAGGTATAGAAAACAGCTACAGATGACCAGACTGTACAGATACAGTCATACGGAAACTGAAACAGGATGGCTTGTTGAGCCTGGTAAAACCAAGACTGAGAAGGGATTTGCTTATCCTGTATAAATCCATTGGGAGTAAACATGAGGGACAAAATAAATATATATATTCAAGCTAATGGACAATGTCAGCATTGAAACAGTTGGTCATAAATTGGTAAGGAATAGAGTTCATCTAGAAATTGAAGTATTCTTAACTGTGAAGCCAGGGACAGCCTGGGCAGAAAATCCCCTCAAAACCCTCTTGTTGAGTTAGACTCCATAGGAGTGTAGAAGGGAAGCTGTGATCCTGCTGCCTGCCAGGACTTGCCTTCTAGCCAGCACTGGTACCCGGTGAATATTCAGTGCTGACTCCAGTACACTTTCCAAGGCAGTAGTGGCCTGCCTAAGGGCGCTTGTCCAACAAGGCTGATGAGCATGTTCCTGCCCTAACTACAGAGAGAAGTCAAACACCTTGCTCAGCCAGAGGATACCGTGTACCTCTTTAATGGCGTGAACACATATCCAGTGGCATTTGGATCGACTTTCTAGTCTTAGGCATATCAAGGTAAGCCCTTGGTTACCTGGGGCAAAGTGAGACTAATTGTGGTGTCTCTTGCTAGTGGAACGAGTCTTTAATCCTCATCAGCTCCTGCTGCTTTTACTCTTAAAATCTGCCCAACTTGTAGAATTTTCAAGCAGTTTAATGGCTCACATCTCTCTGTATTGGCTGCTGTTCATCCAACTCTTCTTTTGTCTCTTCTTCAATAAACTCATCAGGATGTGGATTGTCTTTTAATCTCTTTAAGCCTAGACAAAATGAAGGTACTACATAAATGTTTAATAGCTTAACTGGCAGAGCCGCCGTTGGGGTTGTTAGCCACTAGGATTCTAATCCTGCTGCAAATTTTCTGTTTGGATAGCGGCATTTTTCACTGTTAAATCAGAATCAATTGTTCAAATGCCAAAGCGCTCTGACGGAAGGTTGATAAATGTCATTTTTTCTCTCTGTGAAGAATCATATATAAATCTGTCATACGTGCTTGCTGGAAGCTGGTTCAAATGAGCTCAATTTAAATACCAACCCAGCACGAATACAACTTTGACTTCCAGAGCCCGCAGTGATTGAAGTGTGACAGAACGAGAGTGCTGTGCTACATGCAGTGGACACGGACTTATCCTGCCACTTCAATGTTTTTTTCTATTTGTTTCTTCCCCTCTATCGTAAACACATTTCACTACCTTATATTTCTTTGGGAGTCAGTTTGATATGAGGAAAATTTCACAGACACTCTCAATTTCTAGTGTCTTCCTAAAGATTAGACCTGCTTTTTAAATGGATCAGTAAAACATTTAGCTTGCAACTGGGAGCACAGGGAGAAGAACCTTACACCGGGGGCAAATAATATCTCCATGTACTCCATGTAGTTCATCTAAACCCTTACTGGAATTATATCCGTACCAATTATATATGTCCTACTTTTTTACAAAGTCCTTCTTTGTCTTTCTATCAGAATTTTTTCTGGGCTTGATCGTGCTTCTTTCTTACATGCAAATCATTGGATAAGGAAGATCTGGCCAGTGCAGTGAGGGACTGGGTGTCCATTAGTGCTTATAACATAATCTCCAATGCATCCTTATTAGGAGGCTGATCCAGATGGCACATGACAAGGCTGTTGAAAAGAGAAGAGAGTTGTGATAAGCAAAGAGGGAGAAACAGAAAATCCCAAAGTGTTAATCTCAGAGGCTCCATACACACTGGAAAGCAGCAGATCCCTAGGAGATGATGTATTATTTTAACGAGGCTTGKGCCACCTGTTTTTCTACTTCACATTTTTCATTTTACTTCTGTGCATTGAAATCCATCCCCTCTTGGCTGTCTATCCTAGGTAGCAGTCAATGATGAGACAGTTGGAGTTAAAACAAAATTGGTGATGTGGCAGTTGATTGGACTGTTGCAAGATKGGACATGGTGCTCATGAGGAACTGTGTCAGCAGTGTCTTCAGCAGTGTATTGGTCTTTGAGTGACCAAGATGATTAAGGGACTGGAGCATGTACCATATAAAGAGAGGTTAAACGAGCTGGGCCTCTTTAGCCTAGAGAAGAGAAGGATGAGAGGGRATCTGATCAACATGTACAAATTCCTGAGGTACGATTGTAGGGAGGAGGGGGCTAAACTGTTTCCCATAGTGGCTGGTGACAGGACAAGGGGCAATGGTTTTAAGGTCAGGCATAGGAGGTTTCGTGTCCGAGTGAGGCGGAACTTCTTTACTGCGAGAGYGGTGGAGCCCTGGAACAGGCTGCTCAGAGAGGCTGTGGAGTCCCCTTCTCTGAAGATCTTCAAACCTGCCTGGATAYCACCCTGTGCCMCATGCTCTGGGTGTCCCTGTTGGAGAGGYGAGTTGGATTAGATGATCTCTAGAGGTCCCTTCTAACCTCAACCATTCTGTGATTCTGTGATTCATCGGGAGCATCCACCACACTTGAGGTAAAGGCAGTAAATTCCCCCCATCCCATCATCAGGTGAACATAGGAGAGAGCAAAAGAAAGACTAAAACCAGCCTTCATAAATCTCAAACTTCTCCATTGCATTCCCTTACTCAGTAGCTATGATTGCCTGCAGGCTGGCTTATGTGCTGGCCTTTGCCTGATCTCRACTAGTGTATGGGGAAGCGAAACTGGACTGCCCAGAATATAGCACATGGGCAGTAAAACCAATGGGCTCRAGGGAGATATTTCTTCCACAGAAGGGGGTCCCTGACTAACTGGCTTCAGGAAAACCAAATGGCAAGTGGTGATGATGGATATTTAAGATCAAGTGGCCACCAGGCAGTTTTGGGTTTTTGCAAAACTAGAGAGACTCTCTTTAGTTATGGGTTCTAGAAAAATATAACTGTTCTCTAGCTGTGAAATCACATGCTCTTTAGACCAGATTCAGATGAGATTTGAATGGTCAGTACCTTTCTCCCTAACTTTTTTGACCTGTGAATAACTCACAGAATCCCGGAATGGTTGARGTTGGAAGGGAAGAGACCTCTAGAGATCCAACCCCCTGCTCCAGCAGGGACACCCAGAGCATATGGCACAGGGTGACATCCAGGTGCGTTTGGAAGATCTGCAGAGAAGGAGGCTCCACAACCTCTCTGGGCAGCCTGTTCCAGGGCTCCATCATCCTCAAAGTAAAGAATTCTCTGTGGACTTTTTCACCTAGACACCCGTCAGGGATCCAGGCCCCCATCAAGCTGCCTAATGAAGCCATTTTTTTGCATCATTACTCTAGAAAAGGTACTAAAGGAGGCTCCTTAATGCCCATTTATAAAGTTCCCCTTCAGCCAATGGGGAGAGGTGGGTATTTTTGGAGGGCTTGGAGGATCTATTCTGCTTAGAKATGAGCACGTCCTCTCTTTTAACTAGTTAGAGAAGTAAGGCACTGCTTTTGGAAGACTGCACAGTGAGTTGCCTAAATGTATCTGAAAAGTGAGTGCCCAAGCGAGGCAAACTGGATCCCACCCTAAGATTTGATGAGCTACATCCCAATGAGGTCTTCTATGGTATGACCTAAGAGGAAGTCTAGTTTGTATTGATGCTGGCTTGTCTGGGKTTTTTTTGTTTAGATTTTCATTGCGAAACTTCATGTAGAAAGTGAAATGTGACATAGCAATTCATTTTTGTGCTTTTGTAGATGCAGTTTCATTCTCCTCACAGTTTAGCTCTCATTCTGACATAGATTCTTAATACCAAGAATTACAATGAYTGATATGAGTCAGCTCCAGAAGAAGCAAATTTCACAAGGTTGCCTTTGATATAAGCTCCTGTAGCTCAATTATATTCTCTACGAGCCTAACCAGAAGCTTTCTCTGCTTCAAGAAGCAGGGAATGGTCATAGCACTCATATAGCAGAGCTATTTCATAAATAAATGGGGAGCTAACACTTTCCCCAGCAGTTGCATTGTAGGATATTGCTGTACAGATTACTTACAGTGCGTCATTCACAGCTCAGCTACTGGGAAGGAAATTCTTACCTGGAGCCTGGACCTGTTGCTAGGATGGGCTTAAAAGCCTCTGGAGTGACCCTTTCCTGGCCTTTGATATGAAAAAAAAGAGATGAGGGCAACTGAATGGCCACAGGGAGCAGATTACAGTGTGGATGTGGGGGCTGAGCTATTCARGCAGTTCAGGGAGAGGTGAAGGAAATCTTGCCAGAAAAAGTTGTTTTCTAGCAAATAACTGTGGTGCTCACCCTCCGAGGAGAGATCTTGAGTTAGACTACTAAGAATTCTTGCATCCTTCTACTTGTACTAGTCCCACCTTTCCATGTGAGATGTTGACGATATTAACCTTAAATTTTTCAAGAGGCTTTTTGCTATTCCTGTTTATGCAAAGACACTTGCTGCTCATCAATGAAAAGTGACTCTTTGATTCCCAGGGTTCGGTTGTAGCACATAGATACATGACCAGTGGCAGCATAAATCCATGCCCTGATGGAATGGATCCAACCTCTGTCACTCCATCCCTGTGTTCCTCTCGATATGAACATCCTAAAATTTTACCAGATGGCAGCAAAGGAGTTCCTCTGTCTGGGTACCACGGTGTCTAACTGGAGATGGGGATGTTCAATTAAATGTAATGTAATAGATGTTCAATTAAAGCAAGTAACTCTGGTGAAACAGTGAAAGAACTGCTGTCCCAWGGAAATACAGCATTTTGTTCCCTGATGTGCTTGACTTGGACAAAGCTGAGGGCCTAATCTATAGCTCGACTTAGATTCTGGATCTTAGCATGGTGCAGATCAGAGTGAACAGAGGAAATAATCCATCTGGGACAGCGGCTGACAATGCAAGCTGTAGTGTTAGCTCGCACTTCCCAGCCTGCTGCCATGCGTTTATGCCAGATACTAAATTGCCTTACTGTCAGGAAGGAGTAGTACTGGGAATATCAGTCAACGAGTTGAGAACTAGAAAGCCCCAAGGGTTCAACATAACGAAATTGCTGCATTTCTGGTTGAAACTTTACAGATGGTCTGTAATCCTGGTAAAGGATGGACTGCAGTTTCCTCTCTGTGTTGCTCCTGAAGCTATGATTTTTCAATTTCTGTAGTTAGTTAACCCCTTCTCCTAACGATATTTCTGTGCTCAGAGTTTGTTTTAAAGCAGCTCCACTAGAGCCACAAGATGCTCAACAGAGTGACCAACCCCATGCTGTTCAGAAGGCTGCCTCRCTTGGGCAGGTCCTTGCTATGGGTCAAGATGAAAAATCGGGTGCGAGGAGAGGTAGTCCCAAACAAAGCGGAAAGCAAGTTTCTTGTGTGGAACTGGAGTGCTTGCTACCTGCCTGCACCCTTGGCTTCTGGTCTGCAACATCACTTCCAAGTCTGCTTCACAGAAATATTTCATAAACGGAATAATAAGRGAAGATTGTAGTTGACTGGACAAATCAATGCCATTAGTGTATCCTTTTGTCAGTGCCTCAAGTACTGCATTATTCCCAGTTGTTCTTCTGTAACAAGGCGATTAATACTAATTAGGTGCAGCAGCTGTTGTTTCTGGGAAGCTCCGTAGGTAAATTAGGAAAACATTTTAGAAAAGAAGCTGTAACTCTTCAGCTAAGTCCCCAGGTTCCAGCTGTATTGACAGAACTGCAGATCTCCATATCCATAACTGTTTGCATGGCGACCTCAAGTGACATCATTACCTTAAGTGCACAGAGCCATTTTTGTCCCCTGGGAGGGTCCATTTCCTTGAACACAGGCGGTACTTTATACTAGGAGGATGAGTAATGTGGGAGCCGGAGCACAGGGGCAGTGTAGCACTGCTATTGATTTTCTTCATGAAGACAGAAGTGCAGCCTACCACTCGGAGCTCTCCTGAGGCTGGAGGAATTTATTTAAACATTATTTCATATGTTATTGCTCTTTCCACTTGTAAGAGACATTGCGTGCACAGATTTATCACAGCATCCTTCCTGTAGGTATCTGCAGGCTCCTTTGAAGGGGATGAGGGAACAGTTGTGTCATGTTAAGGACAGTTAGGCTGTCTGCAGGCAGAGCAACAAAGAGGAAGGAAGAAAAACGGTTGTGACAGGATTAGTGTTGCAGATTTGTTAGATGAGAAGAAATGGGGTAGAAGGGAGCAGGTGGATAGGACACTGTAGCTGACACAAGCTCCAATAAACAGTTAAGATGTTAAGAGAGAGGAAAAGAGCTACTCAGTGGAGTTCAGCAGGGACCTCTGGGCTGGGGAGAACGTGTAGGTGGGTAAGACACAGAGAAGGAAGGCACCAGACAGGAAACCCCTGGAGCAAAGTATTGATAAATGAATGTTAGTCAGTGTGATGTGTCAAATGCTTTATGTCAGAGAAGCCTGGTCTTTCTCAAACTGCAACGTGTTGAATTTGTTGTGCCACATCACCAGGGCCTTGCTGGCCATCCTGGCCYGCCGTCCTCCTATGTGCACATCTCTTGTGATAAGTGACTGGGTACCCACACACACCCCACAGCCCAGTGTACACACAGCACTGGCATCATGRCCTGCACAGAGTTCTCTCAGCTAATATGCCTTCAGATAGAAAGTCAGGAAGGAACAGGATGTAGAGTAGCTGTGTTGTATTTGTGGCCATTTTCTAGCCATACTTTTACCACTCTAAAATTTTACAACACTTGTAGATTTTGGTAGGTGAGGAAATCCTGAAGATTCACTTTTATGCGAATTATTTTCTGTGTGATCAAAATGGGCCTAAGTATCATAAATCTGAATGGAGGTTTTGTGCATGAAGCAGATGGCCAGGGCTGCAAATTTCTCTTCCTTGTAATACCATCACCCACCACAGTCTATCGTCTCAAMTATGAGAAGCAGCTCAAATCATGTACTGATTGTTTCCCTAGCAGAAGGTTGTGAGCCAAAACAAATTAGGCAAATTACCGAGATTCTGTGATAGAAGGAGGTGAAAACACAGCTGCTCTAGGAACGCCTAAGTACAGTAGGCAGCATCACAGCAATGAACCGGTGGCAGTTCAGAGGTGCCGTTACATGGGATATATTAATCTCACCACTGCTTTCCATTCAGCATGTAGAGGGCTGGGGTAAAAGAGAGGCATCTTCACAACGGTGGTTTGCACCTTACCACTGATATTAAAAAGACCTAGACTGCTGAGCTGACAAGGCAGCCTGTTCAGGTGCAGGCACTTTTGACAAAACCAATACAGAAAAGTGGCCATAATGCCCATTTTGGGGGCTTCTCAGAACCCTGTATCCTTAGCCATGGCTTTGTCAGCTCTTCCAGCTCATCTCATAGAAACATTTCCCCATTTCTGAATTACCCAGGTGATATCGTTTCTATAATTCCTTTTAATGCCTCCTTAGGTAAATGACTTTCTGTGCAGCACTCAAGGGAAGCAAGTAGAAGCCAGTGTAATTAATGCAAACTGTCTCTAGAACAGACCGCAGCATCCGCAGATAATATTGTTTGATGCATTTTCTTTTCTGTGTTTGATTTATTAATGATGAGCCTTAAACTGTACCTGACAGTTAATTGAATTTGTTCTGACTCTTCAGTGCTGTGGGCTCCCCCTTCGTCTTCTGTGGGCTGCACACTCAGCTCTTGCCTGGGAAAGGTTACTCTCTGCTTATTGAGTGCCGGGCCTAACGTGCTATCTCAGCAGAGCAGGGCTTTGTATTAAGCAGAAAAAAACACACACTTGTCAAAAAGGGAGAATTTGKGCTAGTGCAAGAAGTTTACTTCAATCCTTGTTTTCTGACTGCTGTCATTAAGCACACAAGATGCTTAATGTTTCATTTCAGCACCCAGAAAACTTTCTGTCACTTTTCTGAGACCTTGAAGGTTCCTTCAGAGACTGAGAGCTCAGGAAAAACAGATACCAACCTCAGCARGTCGCTGACAGTGCACATGGCAGGCACGAGTGTCATCAGTAGTGCGGGTCCTGGCAGCAGCAGAGGCCTTGTTGGGTGGCCCTGGAAGCAGACCGCAGCTGAGCACAAACAGAGGAGCATTCAAGGAGCCCTTCTCCTCTGCACTAGCTTGGGGTGGTCTTTCCTGGCTCCAAGCACACTAAGCTGGGCACAGCAGAGCCTCTGTGTGCCACACAGAGCACAGTGAGCTAGCTAAGAGACCCGCTGTGTGCTCAAGTATTGCTGGATGAGATCGACCAAATGAAATGGTGGAGAAGAGGCAGCACAGAAGCAGCAGCAACAAAATAAGCAGTTTTCCCCCAAAACAGCAGCTGTTACACTGCAATGTGTCCATCGGTTTCTATTTAGAGGTCTGGAGAGAAGTAATTCCCAGAAGCAGGAGGCARTGCAGAAGAAACTTTTGAGGTTTCTTCCATGATTCTTCATGGAGGGAGATGTGATTGAGCAGACTATGAAGCAATAGAGGCAAATATACAACCACCTGCTCTGCCAACATCATTGTTTTATGGAAAGGATTCAAAATCAGGGATGAAGCAGTGGTGTAGTGGTGGGGCCAGCAGTGCAAAGAGGCTTCTGCGTCTTGCAAATCCTAGCCAGGACTAAGAATTAGCTCTGCCMTGACAGTCACTTCACCCTTGGCAGTAACAAGGCAGGTGGCCTCTTGAGGCGTGAGTGCAGTCAGGACCAGCTGCAGTCCTTGTGCTCTGCGGCGTGCCGCAAGCTCCCTGGCACCTCTCCTCCTTCACTTGCAAACCGCAGGCTTTTGGCACTGCTCTCGTCTTGTTCCGCTTGGCAGTCATTCTCTCCAAAGCAGATGTCACAGAAGGAAAATAAAGCCATTTTCATACATGCTACATATTTACCAAGATACATTTTTATTTAAGAAGTTGTAAAGTCACAGCAGTAATTGGACAGTGTGATTCCGTTTCTCCAGTTGTTAAACACAGCCGTCGTTCAAAGAGCTTTAATTACTGCCTGAATCATGGCTGAATAACTTGTGCTGAGAGTAGGCATTTATCACATCGTTCGTGGAAATGAGACATTGCAGTCTGGTGCTGTGCATATTAGCTGTATTCCTCTTCATGAAACTTCTTCCCAAAGGAAAATCTTGAACTGTTCATCAGATTTTAAAACATAGTCCTAAAAGAAGGTCTTGTCATAACCTGTTGCTCTACACCCTAGTGAAGTAAATAGATGACTTCAGGTAGCTGAGTTACAAGAGCATGCATTCTCACTTGGCTATCCAGGAGTACCAGTCACGGGTATATTCCGGGCCTGCCCCAGCTACAAAATCAAATGTATTAGCTTCCTGGGGTGGGATCCAAGAAGGGAATAGCTTTGCAGATAGCTTGAGTTAAGGCTTTCTTTTCTACCTTTGGTATGGTCAAAGAGGGTGCACACAGCAAGTCGCTGCATTTCGGGTGACAAGTGATGACTTAGTTACTTGTGACATATTCATATTCTTAATCTACTCAAAGATAACCTTAAATCCATGGYTTAGGGGCTCACTACTACCAGGTGTGTTACATGAGACCAGGTACYAGACTGGGACTTCAGTTTTGTTTATTGGGACCAAGTCCTCGTATGACAAAATTCCACAGAAAATATTTACTKGAAGAGAATTGTTCTGGTACTGTGTATCATATGGTATCTGGTATCATGCTTATGCCACAAGCCTTGTCTCTAGAAGGTGTCTGTACTTTCACAGTTGGAAGAATGTGCCTTATTTCCAACTTGACTTAATTTCGTYTTACAGCCACTAACTCTGCCTTTGTCTGCTAGATTAAACAAATTTCCACAGTTCTCTCTCTTCCCTGCCATTATCTTAACCATTGATTTAGGGATAAAAAAAGAAAAAGAAGCCTCTCAGGTTGAGCATGTCTTTCTGCTCTGTCCTGAGAAGTGTTGCTGTTTATAGCACAATAAAACAAACCCTCCACAGGGGTTTAAGGCACTTCTGCTGTAAACCTGAGACCACCGTGTTATGTCTGCTTTAGCTTTGACTTTTTGGCCTTCTGCTCTACATGGAAAACAATCTCTGCTTTTTCCAAACAACCTACATATCCTCCTGCCTCTAACTTTGTTTTTGCTCACTGGTAGGCAGCTTGTACAGTCAAATCAGCAGGTGTGGATGTCTCTTGAAGGAATGATGCAGCTCTCCCCTCTAGCTCAGTAATCTGAAGTTCGAGAGCTAGAAAATGCTTTCTGTCATGAATAAACCGTGAGTTGGATGAGAAATGAGGGTTTAATCACACCAGGTGCTTCAGAGCTGCAGGCTGCTGGCAGCTACTTTGCGGCAAGGGAGCTCGGTGTAACACCAGCCACTCTCCATGTTAGAAAACAGCCCTTCTCTGTCTCCCTTTGCTCCTCAGTCCAAAAATAAAAGCACATTTTCAAAATAAAAAAAAAAAAGCTTTATTTTAAATATTGGTTGCAGGACTAGTAATTTGTGCGAGAAGCTGAATAGTGCAAGTAAGACCATTGTACTTTGTATATGTTGGTCGGAAGAACAACAKTTGACATATTGAATGACATAGAGCTAAAAATACATCTTGAACAAGGCAGCATATTTAATATTTAAAGCAATGCTGTCAGGAATGGGTAGTCTGAGTCCAGAACAGATGCTGTTTTTTAAAAATTAAGATTCAGGTTTTGCTTAAAGCTTTAAATGAAAGCAGTTATATTAGGTTAAAGTGATGCAAGTAAAGCCTAATTCATATATATACACATATGTATTTTAGTAACTTCACTAAGACAATATGGTTTTGGTGATTCCAAAACTACTCACAAATTCAGGTCCAATTAACTGACTTTTTGCTAGAAAAAAAAAAATGAGAGGCTCAAGTCACAAAGCAGTTGTGCTTTCTTTAGCTGGTAATAGAAACTTTCRGCCAGAACATGGGAGATTTAAGTTCCACTCTTTTCTCTCCCTGAGAGAGCTTAACTACCAGGCTGAAATGTGGCTTTACGCAGCCTCTGATCAGTGGGCAGGGAATGAAGCAATTGCAGAATGTGAAAACAAACCCCTGACATATGTGTTTCTGTGCAGGTAGTTGGTTTTTTTATTGCCTACCAGCTCACATCATAACTAACGGACTCGCTCCTGCCTGCGTGCTGTGATACAAGCCACTCCTTGCATTTGTGTTTTCAAAAGGTTCTGCTTTCTTTCWTCAAAAGGGGATATCAGTGATATAAGGAGGTGATCTCAACTGCTTTTTTGACCATGTTATTCTATATATCAGCCACTAAATATTCATGGAAGTAGAACTTTCTACCTTCCTAGAAAGCGGCATCAGAGCCACTGTTGCTTTGGGTCTCATWGACTACACAAATTGAAGCAGCTCCAAGAGGTCTCCAGGGCAAAGAGGGAAAGGGAGAAGGGCAGGAATAAGGGATACAAGACTGTACCAGCGGTCTGCATTTACCTCATCATGACCATCAAATGGRAGAGAACCAGCATAACCTGGAAAGTTGTACATAGGGCTGACTGGGTATGTGAATTGCCTGGAGCATTTAGCACATACTTCATTCCCAGCCTGTTTCTTTTCTCACCTTAGTCACTTCTTCACCATGAGGGCAGTCAAGCACTGAAACGTGTTTCAGAGAAGTTGTRCTGTCTCATCCTTAGAGAGTTTCCAAACCTGATTGTATAAAACTGAGCAACCCGACTTGATCCCGTAGTTGACCCTGTTGGGCTAGAGGCCACATGCTTTCTAGTCACTACTTGAAAAACCTTGACTTCGTCCTGTCTGTTTTTCTGGTATCCCAACACGAACCTGGTAACGTTTGCAGATGTTGACTTGGGTGACTTGCCTGCATGGGCACAGAGCTGTCCCCTTCCTTCAGCACCAAGTCAGTGATAAACAAGAGAAACCCAATAGCTACTTMATTTTCACTATTATAAATGTTTTTCTTTTCCAATTGTAATTACTGTTCTCTGGTCTTTCTCTTCAGTTCATCAAACATGCTCCATTGTACAGTGATTGAATTCGAGATCATATTAAAACTAATTTTCTCTTTCACTTGTACCTTATCCTGACTTCATTTCACAAACAGAGAAATTTAATATTTTACATATGGATTTCCTGAGTGTTTTATCCATTGTTCTCGATGCTGAGTGATCTTTTAATACAAACAGGCAGATAATTTCTTGTACACACCATGTCCTAGCCAAAAACAGGCCTTCATAAAGTGTGAGGGAATACTACAAAGCAGTGGCACCTTTAGGAATATTTGCCAGTGTTCACAAGAGATGTGAAATTTTGCCTCTTCTCAGCATTGCTGATAGCCAAGGCAGTCGTGTTTCATGTGGCAGTTCAATCTGATATTGGTAGCGGGATTTTTGCTGTTACAATTTGGATTTTTAGGGGGRCTTTGCAAGAAAAGAGGCTGGCTATCACACAAAGAGCCTTACCTCCTGCATGCCTCAAATAATTATAAGAAAGAAAAGAGGAAAAAAAGTGAATGAATCCTACTATCCCATGTTTTTTCATGTTACATCCTATGCATTTTTTTTTCTGTGGAACTGGAGGAACTGTTTTTTGTGCAAAGAAAGTTAATACCCATCCTGATGAATGACATCTACAGTTTTAATAACCTGGCAAACACTGTTTTGGTCTTCAGATGAGAAAYTTAGGACAGAAGTGAAGGCAGTGATCAGATAATCAAAACTATYAGATATGCAGAAGTTCCCTTGGGAGAAGAGAGATGCTGGTCCAGAGCAAAATGGATGTTTTGCATATAGGCCAGAAAAAAAAGTCTCTTTATGGTCTTGGAATTTGGAAATCAAGTTATGTTTATGACAAACTGATTGTTATACCTAATAGAATAGATAGGAGTAAAATAACCCTGAAACTTTTCCAACACAGGATACAATATGAAAAGAAAAACAGCTTTCCAGACCTCACAGACCAGTTGTGTAATCCAGAAGGAGAAGCACAGAATTGTGAGAAATTAAACAGGCAATATTTGGAGATCTGAAAATCAAGATTCCCGTGCCTACTTCTTGTGCTCCTTCATTTCAACAGATCTAGTTTATTCTTGTTTCATGGCTACTCCTCATGTAGTTAGCACTGAAGTGYACATTTTAGCAGAGTTATCAAACATGCTTGTTGAAGGGCCAGCTACTTTGAGCTTTGAGCTGTGGAGGAAACACAGTTTATCAGCTGGAAGAAAAGGGTAAGGGTTGGAATGTTCCCATTTGTAAATGGCCACCATTGAAAAGCCTTTTCATTAAAACTGCTCTTTGGGGCAGTCCTTAAAGATKTCTAGGACTTGTTACATAGAGATTCCTTCAACCTGTTCAGCAAAGTTGAACTCTGCAGTCACCCAGGTCTGCTGCCCTTGGTCCTCAGAGATTTTCAGGGGCAGAGAGGGACCCGTGGGAACCATCTGCCCAAACACTGWCTTTCCCTTTTGTCCCTTTGGCCCAACAATGTTTTAAGATGTATTTGGTTACCAAAACCTTTTCTGAGACATAGAGTTMGGAAGGTCATTTTACCTGGTGGATCTTAATTGCTGGTTTCCCTTAGAGACTGTCAGATAAACCTGGTAAATGTGAATGCTCTTCAGATGATACCTTACCAGATCCCCAAAATCTTACACTCTCCTCGATGGACATCTGCACAGTTGACCACATTATGGAGCAAGCAGTGAATTTTTGAGTAAGATTTTCTGCAAGATCAAGCAAAACAAGCAGAGTGCGTTTAATATTTGAAGAAAAGTGAGGAAACCATGTAGACAGGTGCTCTCCCAAGCACCGAGGCCTTTGGCATGTGCAAAGTTTGATAGGTTTTTGCCCCAAATTGTACTTCTGTGTGTTACTGAGATTCCTGTTCTCAAAGAGCAAAATTTCATTCTCGGCATCTGAGCAATGAATCTAAAGCTGTCGTGCTGCCACAGAGGAGAATCAGCCTGGAGCAGCAAGCACCACACCACTGCAGAGCACCAGCACCAGCATAACAGGACAGAGGCACCTTCTTGGGGCTCACGTTTATTCCCATCCACTGTCTTTAAGCATCAAATACATTCAATTCACAGGAGAAAGGACTTTCTGATTGCTGATACTGTGCTCTTCAGAAGGATGTGAAAGAGCAGAGGCTGTTGGTGCCTTTCCCACCGGAGGCTGTCACGGAGATGTCACCCTCTGAATGCCAGCATGACTTAAGGTGCCTGGGGAATGCAGAGATAGAAAAACGGCAGCTTCTTTTTGGTCTGTGTCCTACAAGCCAAGGAGCATCTCCTCATTCAGCTCACTCCACTGTGTTGTGTACTGGGTGAATGGGAACTCATGGCTCTTCCCCTCCCCTTCCCCAAACACACACTGCCCCCGCACATCCTAGTGCTCCAAAATTTTTGCTCCAGAGTCATCCCTGGAAAGGACAGGGCTGTCAATCCCTCCTGCTCCCTGGTGGTGCTGAATTGGAGCGAGGTTAAGGCTGTTCTGTTCCCCAAAGCCTGGCACTGCCCTTCCGTTCACCTCAAAGTGCAGCTGGTAGCAACCGCAAAGGCCTGTTGAAAGCAGGGAGTATTTTCTGCCGCCCTTTCTGTCTGCTCACAGCTTTTCCCAGTGCTTTCAAAGTGCTGTGTGAGCCAGAATCACTGGGGTTGAGAGACTGTCAGGAAAGCTAGATGCTAAGGCTATTTCTGTTTGGATCTTGGCAAAAGCCAGGCTCTCTCCAGCATATTTTGTGTGAGAAAGAATAACTCTTCAGAGGGTTATTGAACACTGTGTGTGGCTGCTTCATCCTCCCTGCATTTCCTTGGACTTCTTCCCCCAGGGCAACTGATACCTCATTCCCTGCACTGCCTCCTGCAGATGCTCCAGCCTGTGCGTTCAGAGAGAATTTCTGATGCTGCTTCACACTGGAGTTCTCACCTAGGTAGCTAATCCCTAGGGTTGCCCTAACTTTCGGTCCCTGGGGTAATTTGAGCAGCAATATCACTTAAGGTTACTGATACTTACATAGAAAGAAATAATGAGGCAAAAAGAAGATAATTGATATTATTAGGTGTGCTTGTACTCGATCGGTAATTGAAATGTCTGTTCTTGATTTAAAACAAATTATAAGCAAGCAAATTGGGGTTTCTTTTTGAAAAACAAACAAAAAAAGTTTACCAAAAAAAAACAACATGCAAGTGTCTTAGCAAAGGCTCTCTCAAACACCACCACACCTTAAGATGACAGTGCCTGATTTCTCATTTCTTCTGCTCTGAATTACAGTCTGCAGAGTTTTGTTGCTTGCACATCCAGTTGCCCCATCCACCAGCAGATGTGTGGTACCTAACCAGCTTCTCCCTGCTGCTGCATCCCTTTCCCTTCCCTTCCCTCACAGCAGCATCACCTGGCTGAAGGACAGGCAGGTCATTTGCTCTGCAGTCCTTTTCAAAGGGATTGTAATTTGCACCAACTCTGGCAAAACTGAGCGTTTCTTAGCAGAGAAGCGGGCCTTCATCGCACCGCTTTTTCACCATTAAATTCTACCTGCTTTCTCCGTGCTTAAGTGGCTGTATGTAAAAGTTAAAACCTGTTGTAAATCTTAATTATTGGAACATTATTCAAAGTGAAGCTAGATTAAACAAGAACTGTACATCACTGAAGCAGCTATGATTTTAGCTGCCTGCACTGCTTATGCACAGTCTGTTTTCTGCCTTAATTTCCTCAGGCAGGGAACTATGTCTTATACCCACACTCATTAGCTGCTTGGTGCTACTGCAATGAAACCGTGCTGGCTGAGGCACTCTCCTTTTCTCTCTTCTCTTAGAACTCTCACATCCAGCTCCRGCAAGGCAGCCAAACCTGCAGCTGTATCACCATAAACCTTATGTTTATTTGCAGTTTGACAACTTTGACAATTTTAAGCTTGTGAATTGTGCTTAGCAAGACTGAACACGCATGCATCGTGACCCAGTGCAAACCTGACCACAGCATTTAAAGGACACAGAAATCACAGTAATCTCCATATTGCTTTTGTTGGCCTGCTCCTTTTTGTCTGAGAAGTAGTACAGAAAATGCTTAGCTAATGACCTTTTGATAAGCATGTCCAAGCTGGTATTTTCCTCCTTGCAGTGACTCTGGCCGGCTATCAAGGAGGGAGGTAGAATTGCCGGCGTGCCGSAGTTTCAGCCTCACTGGGTCACGCAGGAGCGCGGGTTGGGTAGCAGGGAGCCTGCAGCTGCAGCCTTATGAGCAGCCTCATTTAGAGCTGTGGTGGAGCGGGCACAGCTGGGGGCAGCACCAGACACCTCCCCGCCTGCTCTTTGGAGGAGGTGAGTTTGTTTGCCCATCAGTGAACCTCCTCAGGCCTTTAACAGAGGTGCGGAARAGAAATTCCTCCTAACACAGGGAAAGAAGTGGAGTCTGTGCAGTATGGTTGGGAATGTGGTGAGAATGAAGGGTCTGACATTCAGAGTCTAGTTTGTATCTTGCCCTCCTTTCTTGAGGCTCCCTTTGCCGGTCCCCAGCGCGGTGCTGAGGCTTGCTCGGGTTAGCTGTGCCSCTCTGTGGGTCGGGTGGTCCACAGTGCATGGCCGTGAACAGCAGCCACAGCATGGACACCAGCAGCGAGTGACGGCGCTTCAGCTCAGCAGCTTTCCCCTCCATTTCCAGCTGTGAGGCTCTGTGTTTTGGGATGACCTTCCTAATCCCCCTGCCCTCCTTCCCCTTGGGCACTGGAACAGCTGCAGCCCGCAAGCGTGGGCTGAGGAAGCTCCTCTCGTCTTGTCTCTCAGGCCTCCTCCTGAGGGGTTTCACAGGGACATCAGCTCTCTCTGGTCCTACGACCATGCGAGGCATGGCCATATTTCCCCAGTCCCAGAGAGGTGGAATATGGAGGATGAAGGTGGAAGAAAGGTGGAACAGGCTACCCAGAGAGGCTGTGAGTTTCCATCTTTGGAGATATTCCAAACCCACCTGGATGCCACTCTGTGCTCTGGGTGTCCCTGCTGGAGCAGGGGGTTGGACTAGATGATCTCTAGAGGTCTCTTCCAACCTCAACCATTCTAAGATACAGGTAGCTCCCAAAGCTTTCATCCCTAACAGTGCTGGATAGCAGCYGTGCCTGAGAAAGGATGCAGCGGGTCTCTTGAGGATGGGGATAGTGTGGGACAAGTTCCTGAGCCCCCTTCTGTTTTCTCCTCCAGKGCAGGGTCAGGGAAGGCTGTAGAGTCCCAACCTGCTTTGGCAGGGCACTGCACACAGAGCAGATCACAGCACCTGGCTGGGCCCATCCTTCAGAGCATGCAG
The DNA here is from genome assembly GCA_003342815.1 of Eudromia elegans. Taxonomy (NCBI): domain Eukaryota; kingdom Metazoa; phylum Chordata; class Aves; order Tinamiformes; family Tinamidae; genus Eudromia; species Eudromia elegans. Next base: position 1,302,569 of record PTEX01000193.1, read on the forward strand.
CAAAGGSTGGAAAGCCAGAAATGAAGCTAGGCGCTTACTCTGAGCCCTCTGCAAAGAGGAAAAGGGAAGAGGTTTCCGTGTCTCCCTCGAGGAGGACCAGCTATACCCAAATCTGTGTGAGAGCAACACATGTCAAAACGACAAGGTCGACTCTTCGAAAATGAACTTGTGAGGTCTGCAGCTGCCCTGGATAAACTGTGGCTGCCGCCCTCCCTCCGCACTGTCTGGCGGGAGATCAGAAGAAAGGAATGGGAGCAATTTATCTGCACCGGGTGTAAATACTAGGCTGTTATCCCAAGCGGTTCCCGGGGGACACCATGCCCTGGTGACTGCATGTCACCCAGCCAGCGCTCGCAGGGCTCAGCAAGGGAGGGAAGCGTCGAGCCGTGCCGCACAAAGGGGCTGCCACAGAGATCCCCCCCGCCCCAGGAGCAAGTGTGCTAAATTAGGGGCCGATATCCCTCTGAAATAGAACTGCTGCCAGCCTAATTAACGAAAGCTTAATCAGCAGATTGGTTAATCATAAACTTATTAAATAACTAATTGCACTCTAAGGCTGGTTATCAAATTCCGAGACAATGGATATCTCGCTAACAGAGGGATCCAGGGCAGTAATCCTGTTAAGGAGCAGGCCAGCCGTGCAGAAAGGCTCCCTCGCTGAGCTGCTGCTTTTGCAAGGACCAGACACTTGGGCTGATAAACTGAATAGGAGGCACCCTGGGCAGTGCATGTCCTGTCCTCCTGCAAAGATGCATAGGAAACGGCGATCTGGCTGATAAAAYGATGCCTAAAAGCCTTCGTTTAGCAAGTAAAATATCTGTATGGCTGCACCGTGAAGTTGTTAGCGCCCTGCCTTTCCCTTTGCCAAGCAAGACAGTAAAGTTCCCGTACTACAAAAAGGGAATTTGTGAAAGTATGAGGAAATGAGGAGTATCCATTCAGTATGTTAATGAGTATGGTTTAGATCATCTGCCTTCATTTCTTTTTAGGTAGAAAATGCAGAATTTTGTTTGTAATAAATAGAGTTGTGGAAACCCTGTCCAGCAGATGACAAAGCTCAATGACTCAAATATTTGATATTTTGCCATCAAATCAAGGCCAAAAATGTGGCAGTGGCATTGGCAGTGACAGGAAAAGTCCACAGGCCCCTTGCAAGCAGGGTGCTGGAGGCAGCGCCCTGTGAGGTCCCTTCCAAGCCCTMCTGCTGCCTGCAGCGCTACTGCTTGAGTCCTTGTTTGTTCTGGCTACTACGGGSATGCAGCAAGTCATTCCAAGCAGTGCTATCTGCCAGGCAGTGAAAGCTTCCCCAGCTACCTCTCAAAAACAAATTAAATCTGTACTTATTATAGGCTATAAAATTCGTGCTCTCTGACATAGACCTATCTTTTTTTGTGTATTTTAGACCCGTGTAAGCATGTAAATTTGGTTAAGTGTCTATGTAGTTCAAGCCCACGTTTTGTCAGGCTCCATTCAAGTGTTTTTTATATAAATGTGCTCTATACGTGATCTCCTCTGTAACTGGAGACTGTGAATATTGGACTATTTCCTAAATTCTTTTGTCTAAGCAAGGTTTTACTGCCCATGCATTACTCTCTTGATGCACACCATACTTCCTACATGCACTGTTTGCCTTAATGCTTCTTTGTAGAACATCAGGACTCATCACAGAACAAATCTGGCRTGCACTGATATTAAGTCTGTTTATTTGGTAGATTATTACAATGCTGTAAGCACAGGAGACACTTTAAATCACAGAATCTCACAATGGTTGAGATTAGATGGGATCTCTAGAGATCATCTARTCCAACCCCCCTGCTCCAGCAGGGACACCCAGAGCACGGGRCACAGGGTGGCATCCAGGTGGGTTTGAAGATCTCCAGAGCAGGAGCCTCCACAGCCTCTCTGGGCAGCCTGTTCAGGGCTCCGTCACCCTCACAGGAAAGKWGTTCTTCCTCACATGGAGATGGAACTTCCTGTCTTTCAGCTTGTGCCTGTTACCCCTTGTCCTGTCACTTGTCCTGTCACTGTCCGCCAGCAAGAAGAGTTTGACCCACTCCTCCCCACATTCTCCTTTCAGGTATTTATATATAATGATCAGATCCCCCTCAGCCTTCTCTAGGCTAAACAGGGCCAGCTCGCTTAGTCTTTCCTCATACAATAGATGCTCCAGTCCCTTAATCATCTTTGTTGCTCAACGCTGGCCCCTCTCTAGCAGCTCCACGTCGCTCCTGTACTGGGGAGCCCAGAACTGCACCCAATACTCCTGATGCAGCCAGGAACCCGTTGGCCTTCTTGGCCACAAGGGCACATTGCTGCCACAAAATGAAGAGATAATTACTTGACTTGAACAGATAATAACTTAAATGAAGAGATCTGTTATTAATAGAGCTAAATTTCATTTAATGGACAGCTTTTTTTTTTCCTTCTTTTTTATCTGGTACACCAYAGAGCAGACTCAGGCTGAGCAAAAGGGTTTTTCTTAAACCTGTGTTTGCTTGAGTAGGAATTAGGAGTGTACATCTCCAGAAGCTCTTTTCAGATGAAATAACTTGTTTTCCTTCCATCCCTTTAAAATATGTCATGGGAGGGAATAGCTCTAATTTATGTATTATGTTTTGTAGATTTCCGATTATAAATTGAAACTTTTCAGCTAGTTTTGACAGGTTGCAAACACTCATCCAGATATCCAGCTTTGCTATTCTGGCTGATAGGAGGTATATCCTTTCAATAATCCTTCAAAATACCAAATAAATCCTTCCAAGAAGGGAGATGTTAAAGAAGAAAAATAAATATCAATAAAACTGATGCAGTTTGTACCTTTTGGTTTTGACAGTGGTGGGTGAGATCGGGCAAGGGATTGGAAACCAAGAATCAGTTTTTTTCCTTCCCCGCTGCTATAGATACTTTGGATGATAGCTTTAAGGTGAAACAGTTTTTTCTTTCGTCACTGAAACATAGCTTCTTGTTTCACAGAGATGATTCGAGTTTATACCATGTTGTGAAGTAAAATGCTCTTTGTAAATACTAATAGTAAATTCTTTTGCTGAAGTTTTCTTCGCTAGTTTGCTAATCACACTGCGTGCCCAGGTCTCCTACACACCAAAACYCCATCATGGGTCTAATTAGAAAAAGCGTTTCTTCCAATGGTTATAAGAAGGTCGGAGCTTTGGGGATGAGCGGTGTGCCTAGAGTCCAGGAGCTGCTCTCATCTGGGACATACTCATGTTGCTGGAGCATCAAGCCACTTCTGGAGGCACTTGTGGCCTAAGTAGGTTACAGTTTGGGTCTGGTCTGGAGCAATCATTTTCTTATGCTCCTCTGCAGAAAAGAATAGCCTGACACTGAAATTCAGTGTCTGCTTTCTGAAGAGCAACAGGAATAATAATATCAGTCTGATCACCAAAAAAAATCTCTGGAACTTATGCAGCTAATGTTTTAGGTGAGAGTGTTTCCAGCCCCTTGTCTTCCCAAGAATTAGGTCCATGTGGCTGTGCACATAATGCACTTACTTCTTGTTACTGTACCTTCTGTATGTATACAAAGAGAAACAGTGTATTCTGTATTAGAAATGAAGAGCTGCAAACTCATGCACTGCAAGAAGGATGCAAACACGGCCCTTTTATTCCATGGATTTTATGCCAGTTCTATGTCTGGTCAGACCTTCAGGGTAGCTTAAAACCATCCAGAGCCCGTCTGCCAGCTCTCAGCTGTGCCAAGGGGACAGAATAGCAGGCAGATCAGCAAAACATAAAGAAATGCAGCTACATGGGTGCTTAAAACACTGGTCCAAGAGGGACCTTTGAGCACAGATTTATCTGCCTGCTCTTGCTAATCAGTTCTCACAATTAGACATAGTTCACTAATTTCTCTGGGTTAGTGAAAATGAGATACTTCAGCTAAAAATATTGCAGCTTGCAGAACTGACCCAAGTTGGTAGCTGGATGATTTAGTAATCTAACCCTTGCCTATATGTGAAGACTCTATTCTGAAGCTGGGTAAAACAGTCATATTTCCAAGAGACTGATCTGAATAATCCACGCTGAGGCTTCGTGCATATTATCTTTAAACCGGATTCTCTGTATTCAAAGCAGAGAGCTGGCCACAAACACACCATTTTCATTCCTGCTACCCCTGTTCAGTAAAAATCACTTTCTTTTGCTTCTTAATGCAGAAGAGCAGAGCTATAGGCTGTGCTGATACTACCCTTGTGCTCCCACATACCCTGTCCAAATCTGTGCAGGCAGCACACTCAGCTGGCCGCACCACACCAGAGTCTTTCACTTTCCTTTCTATGCAGCCCTCCTCAATGTGCATGCTAAACTGCTGCTGATGGGCACATTCAGGGGGAAATGTGCCCTGAAACGTCTCCAAGTGACACAGTCCTAGCTGACAAAAGCTCTCTGTCCGAGGCGAAAGCTAGGGAGGGTTTCGGTGTTGACTACACGCATGCTGATGTCCTGGAGCTTATGATGTAGTGAGCTGAATCTGGAATTGGGGTTTGAAGTGGAGGCTGTAGTCAGCATTTCATTCTTTCTCCCACCTTTCTCTCTTGACTCTGTTGATCGTTCAGCAGGATGTGAACAGACAGACTGATTTTATTTACTGTGTGATTTAAATTCTCGTCTTGCTTGAGAAAGGAGAATTCATCAAGGAAATGCTGCAGTCACCAGCTCTGAAAGGGTCTGAGCTGGCAGTGGGAGATGCAGGGGCAAATACCTCCAAAGATCTCATTTCATAGAACTCGAAGTTGGAAAAATACAATTCTGTCACCCAGGATTCGTTTCTTGTCTTCTCATTGCTTGAAATCCCACGGACCAGCACCGTAGCGTCCCTGTAGCAGGAAGCTCTGTCTCCTCCTAGTCAGAGCATCCAGCCCAGAGGGAGTAGATGAGCCTCAAGTGACCCCAAAAGGCTTCAGTCGTCTGCGCGCTGCACCCGGGGAGGATGCCCGTGTCGAGCACCGTGGCTTCCTGCACCACAGCACTGCCTCTGCCCACGCTGTCTCRCCATATAGAGCCAGTACCAAGGGGCAAATGGTCAGCATAAATTTTGGGGGTGGGGGACGTGGCCCCAGCACAGCGCTTCAGCGTAGCCCAGGCTAATGTTTACCATGCTTCTGCGTGGCCTGCTAAATACTTGCAAAATGAGCGGCTCTGCAGGAGGCTGAAGCTTACAACCAGCCTTGCCAATTCTGCTTTTGAGCCGAGCGTAGACAAAACTAACACCACATGGAGCAACATGCACAAAAGAAACTGTTCAGCATTTCATTTTTAAAAGACAGGAAAATATTATTAAAACTGGTTATGATTTCTTTAACAGATGAAAGCAAGAGAATTAATTGTAAGGATTTACTCAAGGCCATTTTTTTATGTAGACACGTTCACATAAGTGTTTTCTGCATAATGTTCTCAATTACTTACCATCCCTCATCATAAAGTAGCTAGAGACATCCAGCCAACTCAACAGGTAGCCATTTTAAATTGCACTGAGTACATGATATTGCTTGAACTCATTCCCTGGGGCTTGATTAGGTCAGTATCTGGCACTCAGCAATAAGCTGATCTTTGCCCTGTTCCTCTAACKGAGTTTTCCTGCAGGAGGGTGCTCTCCATTTGTCACCAGGCAGTCATTGCCCATCCTCTGAAACATCCCAAATCAGCCAAGTGAAAGCACCCGAGGGCAGGAACCATTTGCCAAGTGCTTTGTGTATTTGTGCCACCATCTTATTCAAGACCTCTGCTTGTTGCTGTAGTGTGAGGCCATGACCAAACATGATGCAGAGCTGGACAGATTATGTACCTGATTGTGTCTGAAGCATCTATTTCCTTTGCTGCTTTATATTTAGGAGTTACTCTCATTGTATTGAAAACTTCTTGCCCTTTGCTGGTTGCTTTCCTGCCACCACGAGATCATTCCCAGAGCACATTCCCGAGTGCATTGGGGGACGCTGAAAGCAGTGTCCCTGTCCCCGTTCTCCAATGCTCCCACTGCAACAGAAGCTAGTGTTGCTTGGCTGCACTCAAGCATGGAGCTGGGAAGGTTGTTTGAAGACAACTGCCCTACTAATGAGCAAGCGGGAACTTCAGACTCATATCTGAGCATCTTCTTAATGTCAGAGGTGCAGGCAGGCTGCTTCATACCCTCCCAGCTCCCTCTGACGTATGGGGCTTCTTGGAGCAAGTGCCTGGCTGTAAAATCAGTATAAAAGCTGGCAGAAAGCTGGTTGTAAAATCCATAGAAAGCTGGTTAAAGGCAGCTGGTTAAAGCTGCCTCTCCCCTAGCTATACCTGCCCTGTAGCTACCCTGCCAGTATTGCCAGTGGCTGCCCATGGCACTGCTGGCCGTCACCTCTGCACTCACAGCGTCTCACAAGGCTGCCTCATGGCGAGTGGATGACAAGGTGCAAATTTTTAGCTAAATGCTGTCGTTATAAAAGGAGTTTCAGCTAAGTGAGRTAGTAGTTGAACAACTGAATTCAGGTATGTGCAAAAGGATTGTAATGAGCATTAGTGGAGCTCTGCTCTTATACTGCACTTTTACTGCCAACACTTAGTGATTTCTCTGAAGTAGCTGGAGAACAGCCTTGTTTCGTTCCAGTTTACATATCTCTTAAGTCCCTATCATTCATCCTTGCATATCTGCTGTATCAGCTTCTTACTGATCGTCAGAGAGCCGACCCACAAGAYAGGACATAACCAGCCTCTGAAAATCACTGTCTTACTTTATTTGTTCCTGTACACATTTCTCCRAATTTGGCAGGAAAGCTTGTTAACAACCTTTCCTCGTTCTTCTGGTGCCCGAGAGTTGCCCAGAATTAGATGGTTTTGTAGGGCTGGAATTGATTTTCCAATAAGCTGCATTGCCTTTTTGGAAACTCGCTGCTTGCCCTGGAACACAGTGGGCAGCACAGACCRTCCTGGACATGGAGAGCCTTGTCATGAGCCCTGCCAGAAATGCCCAGGTGCTGGGGACAAGCTGTGCCAAGACMAGCTGCCTGGTGCCTGAAGCTAAGCAGTGGCCTTGAGGCTGCAGGAAACCTCTGGGAACAACAATCCTTCCCAAGCCCAATGGGAAATAATTTCCTACCATACTGGACAGTCTAGGATGATCCAGAAGGAAAGTCTTGTCCAAGAGAATTGCAGAGACATTTAGTTCCTCTGTTTCACACAAGGTTTAGTGGTGCTGGCTCACTGAAGAGTTGACATGTTGGAATTCATGCTCATTTGGGGCTACCATCAAACTTAAAAATACAGTTTCCTTATGATCACACTGTGATGCCTTCTCTCACCTTCTCTTGACTGTGTTTGACTATGTGTTTGATTGCAACTTGTATAAAACTAATTTGAAAAAAAAAAAGTTTTTATTAAAACTGAAAGCAACATTTTTCAGTAGTSTCTAAATCAATCATATTTCTAAAAAGCACTTGGGTTCTTAGAGTCTGGAGTCCTGGCCTTGAAGAGTCTGCAGGGCAAAACCAAAAGACCTGGAAAACCAGGAAAACGTTCAGTGCCTGGAAATTGGCTTCACAAAGTCCACTCGTGATGCAGAAAGAAACACCAGAGAGAAAACGGGCCCCATTCTGATGCACCTTGTTTTTCCTGTGTATGAACCTGGAATTTACAGCCCAGAATTACACCAGGAGATAGACACAACAGTTCCTTGGATGCAGGCAAATGCAGGCAGCAGGAGTAGTTTATAATACATAAGACTCAGTAATGGCCTTACATATCTCCATCACCTTCCCAGAGCTTGTCCCAGCACCTCGGAGCTGGGCACATCTCCCATTGCTTCCTGCAACTCCTCGCTTTTAGGTTCAGCATTCATAGCATCTGAGAGAGAGCACAACTGTCATCTCAGGCTTAACAAATCTGACTGGGGACATGGGCATAGGTGTGACAGTTACATTACATTCCTGCAGCATTTACCTTGCTCTGGAAATGTTCACTGCAGGCCACTCAATAAGCAAAAGAAGGGGTTAAATAGGTAACATGGTATCGTTCAAATCCATACGCTGTGCTAGTACTTTGTAAGAACATGGAAGTAGTCGCAGGAAGGCCTATTGGAGAGAACAGTCACTTAGCTAATGTCCAGGTTCATCAGCCGAATGAGTAATCTGCATTGGAAAASAGCATTAGTGCTTGTGCTGAGGAATTGATGGGAGGCCACCTAAGAGGCTCTGGCAAGGCTYCCTGTCATGGCAGAAAATGCCACCAGTAACCTTGGTTTTGAGTCAGGTACTATTGTGAATTATACATTCTCTTCAAGTATCAGCAACCTGTCTCAAGGGTGTGTATTTGTGGTCAATGCTAGAGCCTCTGGTATAGGTGGGTGGAAGTCTTTCTTGTATTTAGGGTTGTAAACACTTGCTTCCATAACCATGCTTCATCCTGCTACATCCGAATGGCAGAACTCATGTGGCCTGCGAAATCCCAGGCTTTTGTTCTGGAGACAAACATAACCAATGCATTTGCTAGTTACAATCAGGAGAAATAACCTAGATTTAAGGTTTTATCTTCAATTTGGTATCAGTCTCTTTGCAGCTCAYGCCAGGAAGAGTTTCTAGCCTGATCCTGTCCCTGCCAACCTCAGTGAGCATTTCCTCACAGCTGCAGTCAGCAGGAGCAGGGCTGGACGTGGATTGTATGAGGGTGTGCTCTTGTCTGCAGGTTCCTCCACCGTGTTCAGCACCACAGTGTCTAGGAATCTCCACGGATTATTTGTCCCCGCCAAAGAAGGCAGCTTTGGACATGCACCCCCTTACACTTATCCTTGTGGAAAAGACAGAGCTTGCCCATTTGGCTCTTGCAAGCTTACAGCTCTCCTAAGACAAGTAACAGGCGCTTTTCCCTCAAAGGGAAGCAAAAAATTCTGCAGGGGAAAATAACATATAAGCATGTATATAAACACACCACATATATTCACACACCGCAGGGGATGCAGAATCAAAACAAATTTGCTATTCAGGTTCCCCAGGCAGCAGTCTGGCAATTCGGTATTACTCAGGCATGGCACAAGAATAGTTTCCAGCATTTTCTCACACTCTGGAGAGTTGTGTTTAACTGGGCCCTTACCTTCCTCAGCCTCACCTGGCATTGCAGGGTGAGGCAGGTGCAGTTTGCTCAGCTTTTGTGCCAGCTCAGCCCAGCTAATTTCCCCAAAGAAATCAAGAAGGAAGTTGAATGAGAAAATTGGATATCAAAACAGACAGGAAAAAAGGGGGGGAAATATAGGGAGATCGTCTTTTGCATTCTACCTGTCTCTCATTCAGCTGCCTTGCACTCAGGATAAGCTCTGCAAAGCAGAGGATGAAAAACACCCTGTGCATCATTCTGGGTCTGCTGTGTAAGATTTTCCGGGCACTGTTTTTTTTAATGCTTACATGGTAACCCGTCGTACATGGGCTGTCATCCCTGCTGGAGGCAGAGATGTGTTAGTACAACGCAAAGATTACAAATCCACAACAGGCTTAGCCTTTGGGGCGCTCAGACCCGAATTCTAGCTGTGCTCCTGTCGGGAAGGTATTAAGAAGAAATAGTCTTTTCTCAGTGAAAATCTAATTTAAATCCCCTCTTGCAGTGAACACCCAAAAAACCYTCTGCATGCTGTCAGTTTTAAGGTTACATCTCACTGGCAACTAGAACATACTCTGAAAATTAAAGAAATTTTATGCTGCTTAAAAATAGAGCTCCAAATGTTTCACTCCTTTTCTTAAAAAAAAAAGAAATAAAGCCCACAAGATTCAATGTGAGATAAAAAAGGAAGACCCTCCGAGGATATCACAGGCTACCAGAAGGAGAAACAGGGGAGATAACCACATTTTCTGCTATAGGGTATGGGGTCAGAGTATCCSCGACGTAGCCTGGTACCAGGCTAGCGTTGCTGCAGCCCTTCGGGACCCATCGTGGCTCACATCCAGCTTGGGTCCGTTTACCTACAGCCACGTTCACGTGTCCCTTGTCCCAGGAGGGGGTGGGGCCCAGTTCAGCTTTTGCCATGTTCCTGCCTGGGAGATGAAAAGCTCTGATGCCAGAGCTTATTAATTCTGCCCTACCTTGCAGGTCGCCAGATCCAGGTTTCCGTATGGTGGCYGTCCCGCCTGTTGCCCTAATTCTGCTTCTCCCCTTTGTGTCTCATGTGCAGAGAAGCAGCGGGAGCTGGCTCGGAAGGGCTCCCTGAAGAACGGCAACATGGGAAGCCCCGTTAACCAGCAGCCCAAGAAGAACAACGTGATGGCGCGAACAAGGTAAGGCAGCAGGAAGGTCACGGCTCTGCTCTGCGCTGCCATCCCTAGGGGCCTCACAATGCATAAGGACGATGCTCGTTGCCACGTGCCAGTTACCAAAGACACAGCGCAAGCAGTAACAGCCCTTCCCAGAGCTGCTGAGCCCATGCTTCATGCTGTGCTCCGTGTCAACCCCAGGGAGAGCCGGGAAAGATAAATAAAGGACCTGTGACAATACATCCTGCAGGAGGGCAGGGACAGCCCAGCCAGGACTTGGGCAGGGTGTCAGTCTGGTTGTCTTGCATCCTTTTGAGTAATCTGTCCCACGTAATCTGAGCAGCAGGAGAATGTGCAGTGCTACTTCATGTAGCTGCTCATGTTTAGAGCTTAGTTCTGACTTGGCTGCTTTTATCCTGATAGATATTCTTTTCTGTTGTGAAAATAACCCTTTCCCCACACAGACTGACTTAACAAAGGCTTGTGAATAATAGATCTCCATGTGCTTTGTTCTACATCTCCCCTGCACTTTGAACAACGTGGTCATACTGTGCTGGAGCTTCTTTGGCATATCTCTCTACAACAGTATCAGGCTGTGCTACAAACCACTGGATACAAGAATCAAGTTCTTGGCTAAAACTAGCCAGTTTCAATTTTTTTTCCAAGCAAGTTTCAATACAGCAGCGTATCGCTTACGGACATGCAAGAAGCAGGAACCCCCCTGTGCCCACAGGAGGGCACACTTTGCATGCTCTAAGAAAGKTGGCAATGTTTAGTAGAGGCCCTCACTTAAAATGACAGGAAAATATACGTCTGCTGTCTACTTGCAAGCTATATGTTTACTGATGAATAAGAAAGTTGTCTGGATTACCATACATTAAGCAGAACTGGAGCTGCAGGCCAGAGCCTCTCTGTATGCAACAYGTCCAACAAATGAGGCTCCTTGTTCAAAGTAATTCCCCAAACCACAATAGCAGCCATAAATCATGCCAAGACTTTGTCAGGTTTTATCTGTAAGTCCCTGTGGTGTTGATGGAATATGTCGCATTGCTCACTGCTCTGTGTTTGGAAGTTGAGACCATAAAAGGAAGCCAGGGAAGCCAGGTCCTTACTGGAAATAAGAAATTCAGCAAGTGCAAGAAACTCAGAGCTGATTTTTGCATGCCCACTGCTCCTCATTGTCTTCCAAATACAAGCTGAATACAGGACAAAGACTTGGATTCTTCTGGCAGGAAGCTGCACAGTGGCTTCCCAAGAGGAGTTGTGGCAGGTTGACTGCTTGAGAGATACAGAAACACTGAAATCCGCAGGCAGAGAGGGTAAGGGAGAGAGGGTGAGATAAATATAGACCTACCTCTAAAATTCGTGACTTCTGCAGGAGATGCTGCTGTTTAAGAACTGTAGGTGGGAAGAAGAGTAATTTGAGTGGGGAGAGGCAAAGCCCTGGTATTCAACGACAAAATCTTTAGAACAGCCAGTTCAATCTTATCGCATTTGTACCTAAACACTGTCCAAGGGACATGTGGACCCCTCCACAACTGAGTTCAGCCTGCAGGCAATAGTCTTGCCTTTCTTAGTTACTTTTCACAGAGCTTTCAGAAGCATCCTTTGGGATCCCAAAGCAGAGGTTTGCAGACGCTGTGTTAGTAGCAGATACAGCCAAGCTCCATTGTTCCCATGCAGCTGGGAGATGTTTGGCACGTTGCCTCGCTGGTCCATCTCTTCATCCCCTAGCTTTCTGTGAGCACCATGGGCAGAACCCCAAGCAATACCTCAGAGTGGTTCAATCTGTCTTGCTACAGACAGCCAAACCTCAGGAAGGCAGAAATGCCTACAGACTTTTCAAATAGCCTGCTTTCAGATATAAAGGTTGCAGTTCAATGGGAAATATTCCAGTAGGAGCACAAGGCTTGTAGTTGTTTTTTAAGTCTCATCCATTGGCTTCTTCTAGTCTCTCAGGAGGAGAAAAAGCCGAAGTCATATTGCTCTTTTTAGTAGTCTGCCTTTCTCATCTAGTATGTTTTCTTTCACTCAGTCCACATTGCCTGTCCTTGGCCCCTGTCCACTCCTCTTCCTCCCCTGGGTTTCAGTTCCTCTGTATTTTCTGTCTGAACCCCTGACATCTGGCATCTAGTACCAGGTTCCTTCACATTCTACCTCCTCCTGGGGTGAGGACATAGTGGTCTCAGAGGTAAAAGGATCTGAACACATAACGTGTCCAGCCCTCCCAAGACCAAACTCAATGTGAGCAAGGCTGGTGTGATTCTGGCATCCTCTCTAAAAGCCCAGGCAAAACTCACAACACCATCCACGTTGCTTCCACACAGCCAGCTGACAGAAACCCTAGCATCGGTGCAGCCCTTTGCAAGCTGCCCATCTGCCCACTAGGAACTGATCTGGGAGAACAGCTCATTTCATGGAGAGCAGCAATGTGACATTGTTAAGGGATCAACAACCTCTCTCCTGTAGCTGAGGGGTAGCGTCCATCCCTTTGCATCCAGTCACATTCCGGACTCTGGCCTGTGTTCTTCTGTTACAATGGGGTGACTATCTTCTCTCTGTAGACCACTCAGAGCACGAGTTGAACTCAGATTTTGTTATAACAGATTTCATGTTAGGTAACCAAAAACATCTAGATAAGGAGCTCAGACTAGATCGCCTGCTGATGAAAGCAGGTATGAATGAAACCCAGCTTTGTTGTAAGGGCACTGGGAACCAAGAATAAGGACAGTTAGGATGTGAGGGAAAAACTTAGATCAGGGATAGTGTCACAGATTCTGTCTTTTGCAGAAAAAAATGAAGTATTTTTTAAGAAAAAAARTCATTTTTCAACAAAAAGATATAGTGATTTTTTTAATCAAGCAAATTGTACCACAAAGGGCTCTTCTCCCAGATTCCCTGATACTGATTTGTTTATTCAAGAAACAGTAACAACTGCCAGTGAACATGTTTGGAGGTGTGACTTGAGCGTGCAAGGCGGTACCTGTGACATCTCTGCAGGCAGKTTCCTCTGCCAGATCATGGCCTCACTAACTCATTACACACACATCTGCTTCTGACTTCCTTCCTCATTGCTTTAGCATTAGAAGGACTCTGTGAATGCTGTGGGAATGGCTTTGAGATTTCTAAGTGGATACCATTTTCTACAGTTCCTTGATACCAGAGGTTGGAAATTATGTATAATTTTAAAATTAAATTTTTACTCTTGCGTTTCAGTGAGCACTAATCATGGGCCTGTACATGTGCTCTGATGTAACTTCCCATATAGTCTTCTCTCCCTGACATTTTGTAATTTTCAGGGCTTGGCAGGCCCTTATATGAGGGCCTAATAYTTTATGAGTTGAAGCTGGAGAGCATTGCACCTGAATAGAAAGTAGGTGGAGCGTGGATGGGATACGTTGTCCTCAGGAATATATTTTCCAAACTCTTAGTAAGCCCCTCTGCACTATTGTATGTCATTAAAGACTAGTCATTCATTTAGAAGAAAATCTTAATCACTGAATGAGATGTTCATCCGGCTCTTACTGTTCCCACCTACTGAACACAGACTCTTGCTCCATTTCCCAGTTTTGTTTGATCTTATTTTAAATGTGAACCAAAGTCCTTGTGCAGTTTTATAGATGAAAGAAGAGTTCTGTGTTGTGATCTAGATATCACTGAAATAATGTATTTTTCTTTCCTAGGAGCTCTCAGGTCTGTGTTCCATTACATTACACTCTCAGGCAATTAAAGGTGCACACTCATAGTCAGCCTTTGAAACGCTTCTGATGAACTGAAAGCCATTCTAAAATAATGGGATTTTAAAAGTGCTAATCTGCCTGGGCTCTTATGCTGCACCTAGAAGCTCATCGTTCGGATATTACTAAATTTAGGAGTGACAGCTCAGAAGTCTTCTATTGTGGAGGCTGGGTAGGGTCTCAGACCAAGTGGCCGAATCCCTGATTTTGAATAGCAGGAGTGCCAAGCCACGGCCTTCCCATAGCCTCCTTCTCCCGTTCACTTCCTGGCTGGTGTCACTTACTCATCGCTAGGAAACGCGAAACAAAAAGGAGCAATCCAGTATAACGAGCAGTGCTAGCCAAACAGGCTCACAAGAATGAAGCATGGAGTGTCCCAGTTGTTTTGACTTCCAGAGAGGAATGTGTTCCCAAGGCCTGTTCAGCATCCAATCTCATGGAATTGCCCCGAGTTAGCCAGAGACACAGCTTGTTTCCCTGGATTGTACTGATGTAAAATCTTCACCACTGAGGATGGGCTTGTGAAAAAAAATGAAAGAGGGAACGCCTCACTATCATGTGGCTTGGCCCTAGACTTGTGTGGTATTGAGCTTTACTGTGTGGTTAATGGACAACATTTCATTGTTTCAGGCTCGTCGTTCCCAATAAAGGCTATTCATCATTAGATCAGAGTCCAGATGAGAAGCCACTGGTAGCCCTGGATACGGACAGGTATGCTAAGTGTTAATGGGATGATATATGTTACAGTGACAGCAGGTTTTCATGCTAGAGTGTAATATTGAGGCTAATTCCTCCTTGGACCTCTGCTGAACCCATTCTTGCAGAGCACTCGCCGTGCCCTTGGGCATGTAACTAGTCTCTCATGTAACAAGTAGCAAGAGACATGAGTTAAGAGCATTTTATGAAAAGGTCTGAGGTTCACAGATGAAAGTTGATATTCAAACCACCTTGGTATAACTTCTCTGTGCCTGGAGGACTTCATGGTACAAGATAGGACTAATGGAGGAACACAAACCTTTAATTGTTTCCTTCTTTGCTGTATGTTGTCCTTGCTGCAGTGATGATGACTTTGACATGTCCAGATATTCCTCTTCGGGATACTCGTCAGCTGAGGTGAGTTATACTTTCTCCTGCCCTGCTTGCCACAGATGCCAGTGTTAGAGCAGACTGCAGTGGCTTAGAGTAGCCTTCCCCAGCCAGAAATGGCTGCACAGGCAGTTTGGCAGTGGTATAAATTTTGTGAATCTGGAAGGGGCTGTGACAGAAACTGTGTCATGCTTCTTTCTTCCTCAGTGATCTAACTGGCTGCCTTTCCTCACTGCTGTGGCACAGGCACAAATTTGCCTGCTGTTTTCACAACTACCTTTAGCTTTTCCCAGTTATATTCATCCTGCAGTGTTGGCYCATGATGTGCAAAAGCATCAGCTTGCCGGTCATGGCAGCTCAGCAACCATCTACGTGCTAGGAACGCAAACAGGGAGTCTGTGGGCATGCTGTTGTTTCCAGTTCCKATGGGGATCAGAGTCACCCAATGTGCATTTACTTAGAGCAGACAGAAATCTCAGAGAGGTCTTGCAGTCATGGACTCTTGCCCATTCCAGGAGAAAAGGCAGGAAGTTAAGGCTTGTCAGTCCTTTCCTGATGYCTCTGAATATATTCCCAAGCTCTCTAGCAAGTTAGTTGCTCAGCCTCAGGTTGCTGTTTCTGCAGGATTTGATACCTCCAGGTCCTGAGCGGTCATTTTGCACGCAGGCCCCCTAGGAGCTCTTACCCCTTGCCTCCCTTCTTTGGGCAAAATACCACTGAAACTTTCAGAAACGGCCAAGAGCAGGGAGCAGTGCAATAGCCCTAGACTGGTGGGAAGGGTTGTCCTGCTGCAAGTCTATTTATTATCAGTGCTATTGCATTACTCTAAATGAGGACTCATCTTCATGGAAACCATATTCCAGAATAAAATAGCATATTAACAAACTGCAGCTGCTCTGGAATGTCTCACTTTGTAGATATTCCTATTCTAGAAGAAGGGAGAACATCAGAAGGAGTCYTGAGATGGGTTCAAAACTTGGGACTCTTGTTGTCAGGACAGGTCCGTATGACAGATATTCCAGAATAAGTGAGCTCCTTGCACTTCTGCCCTGTCCGAAGGAGAAGTCTCAAGTATTTGACTGTTTGTCTCTTTGTCTGTAGCAGATCAACCAAGACTTGAACATCCAACTGTTAAAGGATGGCTACCGGTTAGATGAGATCCCAGACGACGAGGACCTCGACCTAATTCCCCCTAAGTCGGTCAACCCTACCTGCATGTGTTGCCAAGCCACCTCCTCCACCGCCTGTCACATCCAGTAGTGAGGCCGGCAGGCTGTGATCAGTGCTTTCCACTATAACTGTAAAACTTAACAGCCATTGCTTCCTCCTATGGTAGGACGTGCACCTCTTTGTGTTCATGGAGCCAGGAGAAACCAAAAAATCCATTTTATGATTGGTTGATAAGTTATTTTAAGCTATGGTTAAACGAAGCAGAAGTTGCTCAAAGTGCCAGGCAGTGCCTAGCAGAACTGACTGGTCTGGAGAATGAATGCAGAAGGGCCTAAAGATACCTCCTTCGTAGACACTGGAGATGGTCTGTAAGGTGTCTCTTCCAGAATGGAAGGATCAGATGGGGCTCCAGGTAATCCTACCCCACAAAACCAATCCATTTGCAAGATCAGGGCTGAGTCCAAGATGCAAGGTATTTTTAACCAAAAGAGGAGGTCAGTTCTTAATTCATTCACTAAACCTGATCAGTTTGTGTCAACCAAAATTATTCCATAATCAGGGCGCAGGAAGGGGAACGGAGCAGGGCATCCAGTATTATGGCAGGTGTAGCAAAGAGTAACATTATCACTTGCAAAGAGAACAAGTAGGTGGCATTTCACTCTGACTCAGTACTAGGTAGAGCTGTCATGTCACATACCAATGCAATCTATCCTTAGTTCCACATTAAATTATCATCAATCAGATCAGATTCAATCCATAATACATCCATGCTCTTCTGGAATTCAGTCCTTGCCTAAGAATACCATACTCAGGAGTTCAACCCAGTCACGTTTACTGACTTCAGCCTATACTTAATTCCCATGAGACCAATATTCTTGCAAAAACATCAAACTTTGTTCAAATAAGAAAAGATGAATCCTGCACCAAAACAGAATTAGAGTTGTACAGCCTGAAGATCAGGACAGAAAGAGGTAGTTGAAGAAAGCATATTTTATGGGTTGTGCATCCATTGATACTCTCTTGTCTTTTCGTGCCTACAGAAGAGATTTGTTAACACTGAAAGCATCTGTGTGGTGGTGTCAGACATTAGCAGTTTTCCACAACAAGGGATTTTGAACAGATTCAGCTCCAAAAGAAAGCCATGGGAGGAAACTGCTGTTTATCCCATCTCTGCCCTCTTCTGGACCAAGTTTTGCTTGTATGAGAATTCTCCTCTGTAAGGAATGATTGTGTTTATTTGGTGCTGGGGTAATCAGAAAACCGCATGGTAAATTAGGTTGCTGGACTGAATTGCTAGGTCACCGACCATTCACTTTTAATGCAAATTAATTTCTGGAATTAAGAAATGTGTGCTCTCTCTGGTCASTCTTTGGCTTCAGAATACCTAGGACTCAGGTTCTGGCTGAGCTGGCATTTTTCCCTGAGGTGAAATCCTTTGACACAGACACAAGTGTGTGTTTTTCCTGCTCTTCTTGCAGGAAGGACCTGCCCATCTTGCTTCTGTGCTTGCTTTAGATCCTGGCAAAGGCAAGAGGTGAGGGCAGTTCTTAGTTTCCCATACAAATTTCCTGTCAAAATCCCTTGGCATCACAAGAAAGGACCTGAATTGCAGGTCATCTATTTGGAATGTATAGAGAGTAAGCTGAGTTTTTAAGAAGTCCTCTTAGTGATTAAGCGAACACTTATTTCTAAACATCATGAAATTGTAACTGTGCAATGTGAGGCATGGTATTGTCCATGGCATGATTAAAAGATCAGACATATTCAGTAGTTGGCTGTGGCCAAGCACTCAAGCAGTGATTGCTCCCTTCCATAAAACAGGGGCCTTGCTACCTCCCAGGGAACAGGGAGGACTGGCCAGCGTTATTTACTAAGCCTGTCTGCCTCCTCATGCAAAAGTGCTAGTTATCTTGCCAGCTCCTCTAGAGAAGGCTCCTTAGCTGCATTTCTCCCCCTTTGTAATCACATGCTAATGCTGGGAGGGAATATTTCCAAAATGTTTCTTAAGAAGCACAAACCACCGGCTCTCCACTTCTTGGCTTTTTCCTTCATATGCCTGCTTTTCTCTCCAGTGCTGGCTCAGGAGTAAGATTAGCAAGTCGAGTGGAGGGAGGAGAAGAGCTCTCGCCTCAAAGGCTATGGAGAAAAGATAAAAGGGGGAAAAATCCTTAAGGAGCCTTTTTCTTAAGTATAGAATTTGGTCAAAACTTAACAGAAATCCCGTGGTCAAATCAAATCCTTCAGGACATGGTCAAGTCTTGGTAAATGTTCCTCATCCTAAAGCAGGGTGAGTACCCCGCAACCTCCTCCTCGTCTTTATCCTCCTGGGTCAGTGTCTGTCCCTTCCAGTCAGGTTGCACAAACTCAACCATCTGTAGAGCCTTTGCATAAAGCTTGGAGCATTTTGGCATGCCTGCTAGAGCAATGAGGCATCCTGCTTACAAGGGTGAACCTTGGCAGATTGCAGGGCTCAGATCTCTGTCAGATTATCTCTGTGTTAGGCAAAGATGGGGCAAGACATGCTGAGACTTGGTCTTCCAAGGCTACACCTCCCCTCTGAAGGACAGACCTCCCCTAATAACCTTTGCCCGGTGCAGCACTATGAAGTCCTTTTATTGCCCTTATTGCTGGCTCTGGTTTTTGCCTGCCACATGCCCTGAAGCAACCCCACAACCCTGCAGTTGCCCCCAACCCTTTGCACTGTGCAATGTGCACCAGCTTTCAGGTGTCCCTAGGAGGAAACTACTTGTTTCTKTATAGGGCAGAAAGAGGTGAGTTTAAATATTAGCTACACTCAATGCTTCCCCCAAGTACAGCAGACGCACAAGCCAAGTGTTTTTTCCTGCTCACAGAAGGAGTWGGTTGCACAGTAGCTGGTTTGACATGATAGTACAGGACCATAAAATGGCAATTTTTTGGCTTCTCCTCTCTATGCTTTGTGTTCATATATTTTACTAGGGGAATAAAGTAGAAAAGGTGGGAAAAAGTAGTTACCTGTGTAGGGTTGTTACCAGGAAGGCTGAATGAATTAAGGCAATGCACATGTGGCTATCACAGAAAATTGACCTCTGACCCTTCTGACCTGCAGCCCCTTACGCAGGTTATTAACATGGGGTATGTTTGTTGGCTCGCTGTGGAATACGATGGTCAACCCAGCAGGAYGTATTAACTGCAGACTGGGTTGGCTCTCCCGTTCTGGTCTCATGTTCAGACCTTTGCTTCAGCCAGAAATTTTCCCTTGTGCCCTCAGTGAAGGTTCTGCTGCGGTGACTCTCCCTGGGAAKGTGTCCAGATACGTGGCCATGCTGCCACTGCTCTCCTTAGGTCACTCTSTGCTGCCGTGGCCTGAGCAAGCATGAGTGAGGAGCACAGCCCCTGCTTTGTGTCGTAGCCTTATGTAGCCCCAACGCCTGCGGAGCTTCTGGGCGCTCTTCTGGCTGCACACTGCTTGCAAGAAAGCAAATCATTCCTTGTTCCAGCCTCTGCACYAGCTCAGATGGGCTTCTCAGACCCCTTTTTTAGTTCAAAGCCCTGCAAGGAGAGGAGCACAAGGTCATGAAAGGCTGCATCACTGTCCATCTAAATTACCATACAAATAGGATAAACATCTTATATTGATGCTGGCATCGCCACAAAAGAATTTGCATTTGATACCCCTTAAGCCAAGCTGGTTTTTTTTTTTTTTTTTTTAGAACCTATATAATTTTGATCACCAAATTACCTGAGTATAAGCAAATCTTTCTTTTTATTTTGCCCTTAAACATGAGTTGACTTTGGGCTGTGGGGTCKCAGCAGTCAACTCACCTCTCCTGTCAGTCTGTCAGTTCCCCGTTTTCAGACAGCTCTGCTTAAGGAAGGTTGAGGGTGAATATCTCAGTGTTGAGTGAGATCTCTGTGTGCCACCTTTGCTTTTCTGCTGGCTTTATTATGGGATTTGTGTAGAAAAGGCTGATGTACAGACAGCTATCCTAAAGGCTCATCTGTTAAGATCCCTTATCACACATACCCTGATGCCAGCCTTTGGCGCAGCGCAGGATTGTTTCTGATATTTCTGTATGGCTGCACCCAACGTGTATATTTTTGTCCATCGGGTCAGCCCCGCTAGTTTGGTTGCCTTGCCTACAGATGCTTTTGTTGCCTGTGAAAGCAGGTGGCCCGGCTGCTCCTGGGCTGCAGAAGGGACYCAGGAAGCTGTGCTCCCCCCGGATGGGCTGGACTGAGCTGCTGCTGCTGCTTTGGCTCCCCAGCTCCTTTCCCAGGATGAGGCGCCTGCTCCACTCAGCTGTGTGTTGGCTGRCACATTGGTGTGAAATCCCGAGCAGAATCCTCTCCTCCCTGTACGGGATGTCCTTGGAGTAGCCTGCAAGCTGTACATGGAGTGCAGGAAGGTTGGAAAGCACAGCACCCTGCCCATGGCTGAGCAGAAACAACAYGATGCTTTTGAAGAAAGGAAGGCCCCAGCTGGGCAGCAGATGGGATGACAGAAAGGGAGAAACAGGCAGTAACTGGAGAGGTTGCCAAGTGCTGCCTTGGCCTAGGGCAGATCCCAGTGTCMAAGTTAATCTATCTCAGTACACTGCTGATACCAGCAGAGAGCAAAGCTTGCTTTGGGATGCACACACCAGAGCTGTCACCAAAGCCACAATGCGACTGCAGGCTCTGTTGGACTCTTAAAGTACAGAAATGTGGTCTAGGGTTCTTTTCTGCTCTTGGTACATGGTACATTTGCTGTAACCTCAGGCAAATTACATCCCTGCTCCACGTCCATTCCCTTCTGCACCATGAGGGAGAAACCTGCCCCATCAGGATGCCAGCCACCCTGCCTGGATGTTGCCAAGTGTGTGGCCAGCACCAGTGGTAGGATAGCCCTGCAAGCAAGGCRCAGGAAGGGTCCTGTAACAGTGTCACAGATGTTTTCCAAGCACTACAAAAGCAGAGCAGCACAGCTCGCTCGCCCTCCGTTCCCTCCCTCGTGATGATCCTTGCATGTGCCAGAAGGCTGCAGGGTGGAGGTTAGTAGGGACATGGGACAGCTTTGGGGGCAGATGTTYGGCAAGGATTTGTTTCCTCGTTATTTGGCAGCTGGCTTCCCGATCTGCCTGCTGCCAGAATAAACAYGGAAGGAGGATGCGATGGCCCAATAGCACCATCCCCTGCCAGCAGAGTTAAGGATTTTAAGAGTGCAAGTGGATTTACATTTGAGATAGTCAGTACTAATGGGAAAGAAGAGAGCATTAAAGGACTTGTTTGTGATATCTCCAGGGCAATTTCATGCTCTTATTTTTTAACATCCATGTAGTGATKTGATAGTATAAACAAGCAATTTTTTCCAGGCTTTTATTTTCTATTCTTCCTTCAAATGCACATGGCGTATGGCCAGTCTTCCCTAGAAAGGGATCAGCTTTGTCATCTAAATGCTGCTTGTGGCTATACCCTGGCTTTGACCCTGATCACCCTGTAGAGCTGATGCTTCAGAGCCCCCTTCTCTTCAGCTGCCCCTGTCTCAGCAGAACCATCTGAGTAGTTGGGAAGGCACACGGCAGAAGTCCTCCCCATGGGAAGAMATGAGACGAGGTTCTTTTTAAGGTGTTTTTCAACTCCTAGGAGATTGTGGCATCCCTGCCGCTTGCTTTCCAAGCTTTCTTGTGCAAGGGTTTGCTCCCAACTCTGAACTACATCTTGTCAGAGAAACCTGCCTGTGTTACACAGCCACATGCACACCCTGAGAGAGCAGCTCTTCCCRCTGCTTCCCACACCAACCGCCAGCAGAAACTAGCGAGGGTCCGAGCCCTTCTTTTCCTCTAAAAAAGCTGCTTCAGCAAAAGCTGTCTTTGCCATTGGTAGGAGCATGTCTTGCTGGGCCTGGTCTGGGAAGCAGCCACTTCCACAGTGACAGGTTGTGATATAGGCAGTGGGATTACATCGGGGAGGGGAAGCTGCAGAGAAGGCCTCATTRAAGTGTGACTGCCTCGAACACCTAACTGGATACCAGCGCTGCAGGTACCAGGAGCAGAAAAGGCCACAAAGTCAGTCATGCTGAGATCAGTTGCGATAACGCACAGAGGTGCTTGCTCACTGGGGCAGCATTTCATCCCGCGGTGCCCATTGAGTGATCATCAGAGAGTTCACCCAGGAAACTGGCTGTCCATGCTTGCTACCCGCTCATGTCCTCGTTGGATGGCTTCCAAATAGCTGGGACTCCTTTTGTTATCCTCCTCAAGCCCACATGATTCGAGAGACACTAAGTTTGTTGAGAGATGTAATACAGACCCACRGAGAGAGCTGGAAAAATTGCACACRCKGYTTTCACAAGAGCCCTTCTGGTTTCTGTTACCTCGCTCTCTCTCCCCAGCTCATAGATTTCTTTGCTCCGTTTCCTGCATGGAAGAGCTGCTAGGCATAGCAGATGTGTCCAGCTCATAGCTACCTCTGTCCAGAGACTAATCAAAGGCAAACATGAGAGCAGCAAGAGATGCAGCACGCGTGACAATGGTTGACTGCAGAGCAGACCTGCAGTCCTTCCCTTCAAGCCCCTCAGTAGCCCAAGGGTGCTGGGGAAGGCTGCATRGTTAGAGGTTATCAGCCAGGCTAGTATAAAGACTGTGGTCCAGCCCAGCAAGCCAGGCAGACTGGCTCCACCTTCCAGGTCCGCGTTGCAGGAGGTTGCAGGTGTCCGGATCTGTGCCCGGGGAGCCAGGGCCTGTCTCTCTGCTCTGGATGCTGCCCTCGTGGCTCCGAGGCGTGTGGCAGAGGGGGGTCCCCATCAGACACCCCCTTGCCAAAGAGGGCAGCATGCTGTAAAGCAAGCGGAAGCTCTGCAGGAAGAAGGTTGYTCTTACCAAGGATGAAGTCTTTGCAGGGGAGAAAATTAAGAAAGACATTTTTCTCCCCCTTTTTGCACATTTTTAGCCATTTTTATTCCTTCCGCTGGGGTTAGTGAACCATCAGTTTAATAAAGGAAATGAATCACCATTAAATAGCTTTCCAAAGGGCTCTGAAGGCAGGTGCCACTTGTCTGCAGGGACGACCTGTGTCTAACAGGCTGCTCGCAGGCCTTACTTTGCATCCTGCAGATGAGTCACACCTCGAGTGCTGTGCAGGACTGGGCTGGCAGCATCAGCGCTRGCCATGGTGCCCAGAGCGACAGCTTCCCAAGCAGAACCAAAAGAAAGAGTCAGGCAACGAAGGGGGGAAGCAGCAGCAGCGACAATAAAAGTATAACTAGTTTTCACAGGTAACCTTTGCTATCCGTGTCCAGTGGTTAGTTCTAGAATCGCAAGCCTTGTTATATTGCACACGTCCTCCTTTCACTCCTTTCTTTCTCGAAGCAGTCACTGTCGTTTCTTTTTTTGCCCTGTGAACTGATAAGAGCAGCAGAGGCAGCGGTACCAAAGCAGCTCTCAGCCCAGTTCCGCATCCCCCTCTCCCATCCCAGCCCAAGCCAGTCCGGACAACTGTTGGCCATCGCAGGTCAGAATCCACAGTAACTTCACTGGATTTCTTCCCGTAGCTTCCTCCATGAGTACGGGCAGCTCTTGCCGTGTCCCAAGAAGCTTCTTTGCGCCCTGGCAGCACCTTGCAGGCTGGCACCTTACAGGGAGAGCTGGCACTGCCCGCCTGGCAGCTGATGGGAGCCCACCGGGGAACCTGGCGGGAAGGGACTGCTATCCCTGTTCTTCCYGGAGGGAGAGGAGGGTTTTAGCATTACAGTTATTGCCCCCCTCCCAGGGGCTGCACTGCTGGTTGGGGTGCSTGGCTGTCCAGGCGGGCACGGAGCTTCTCACTGACTGTCCCAGCTAGCGCCAGGGCTGTACCCAGGCTCTGGGTGCCCGCGGGGCTTCTCCCTTCCTGGCCACGCTTTCCACTGTGGCACTGGCACCGGTGCCCAAATACAGGACAGGTCCGKAGCAAACGTGAACTTCCACTTTAGGTCCTCAGCTTGGAGAAAACAAAACCCGAGTCAGTGTTTCCAAGGCCTCCTCCCACCATGCGGTATGTGGTGCCCCCGGGGAGCCGTTTGCGGGTCGCTGGGACRAGATCCTTTGGGGATATATTTAATGGAAATGTCTTTCAGGCAGAGAGACCTCCCAACCTTTGCGTGTAGCTCAGAGCTGGAGAAGTGTTTTCGACTGTCCTTGCATATAGTGAAACATAGCTGAAACAGCCAAATGCAAAGTAGAGTTTAAACATAGGATTTGACCTCAATAACCTTTTAATTAGGAAGATAAATTTGTTGTAGCTTGACCTTAGTCCATGTTAGGAACCTGCTAATCATTTGACATGCAGAGTGTATTAATGCCGCACTTAACTTGGCCATTGGTTTTATTATCTGGTCTTGGGGTGGGTTTTCTTTCACTCCTGAAGCATCGGTTTGCATCTGGTAAAGGTTTTAATTTTTCTTTCCCATCCAGAACATGTAGCACACTGTTGTACTTCAGTTCCTGTCCGCGTAGAGTATTGCCTTAAACAGATCAGTTGTGTTGTGGTTTGTTTGGGGTTATTTGGTTTTTGATTTTTTTTTCTTTTCTACCATCAGTTTTATGCATTAATTTATTTAAAAATGTGTTTTTTTGAAAAAAAAAAACAAAACATGAAACGTATAATATTTTTTTTAACATTTCCATTGCAGTATTTATCATTGTTACTGGTTGTGTGTAGTGTAACAGAACTAATGATATTAAAAAGCATACATATGAAACCCGGCCTGCCTGCCCGTGTCCTTGGGGCGGGGAGAGGGCAGAGCCGCGGCCCAGGGCCTGCTTTGGCTCTTCCCACACCRGGAGATCCTGGCAGCGCCAAAGACCCAGAGCAGAATCCAGGGAGACGCTTAAGCACAAGGTTTGGGTGCTAAAATGGAGGTTACATTGGCTAAAGGTGGGAGGGGGCTCACGGAGGCAGCAAGAGGCTGCGTGATCCGCGCGGTGCCAACAGGTAAAGKAACCCGTTCCCCGGCTCTGCAGCCCTTTCTGGTGCTCAAAGCCCTTGGTGCAAGAGCTGAGCACTGGTTCTGCCCTCCGATACCTCGCGGTTCAATGGCATGTGCTGCATTAAAGTCCCCGTCCGAAGCAGGGATGCGTTTTGGCAAGGGAGCCTGAGGCTCCCGCCAGCCCTGGCCGGTGTGGGAGCCGTCCGGGAAAGCCCTGGGGCCGTGAGGCCGGCTCGGAGCGCCGAGGCGGAGGTGCRGGCAGCGGGAGGGAGCGGAGCCCCATTCCTGCGACCCACGGCACTGCCACTGCAGGGCCACCGGCTCCACTTGCGGGTGTGGGACCGGGCGCCGTGCAGCCCACGGCAAGGGGGCTCTGGGCGCTCCCCAGGCGCCCGCCGGTGCCTGAGGCCACGCTCTGCACCGTGGACGCGTCCTCGCCAAGGAGCTGCGCCGTAGCTGTTGCAAAGGCTGTTGGCCTTTCCATTTCTGGCTAGCCCACACTGTTAGCTTCGTGGCAACCCCTTAGCTTTAAGAAACTCTCACAACTGATGGTGTCCCCAGGTCGGTGCAACTAACCTGGGAAGCCCTGAGACCCCCAGCAGCCCCTCGAGCAGCGCGGCACAGCTCCGGGTCCCAGCCCGACGCCTGGCAGCGAGGCCGCTCCCAGCGCCACCGTGGAAGCAGCAGCGCAGGAAGGCACCAAATCCCCCAGTTCCCCACACTGTGACGTCACTGGTGACGTCGTCCCCTCCCCACGGTTCCCAGCTCCATGTGGCTTTCACAGAACCCGTGGCACCCGCGAGGACTCCTCCCCTGCACCCCGCGCCGGCGGTCACAGCACCATGTTCCTCTTCGCTCAAGAGACCAAGACCCCCGTGAGCACCTACACGGACTCGTACCGGCCACCCAGCTCCGTGAAGAAGACTTTCCAAGAGCCCCCATCGCTGCTCTGGAAGGAGAACAAGTTTGTGACCAAGGTGGGTAGATGCCCGCAAGGAGGCAGCACCTCAATTCCAAGGCCACAGCCCCACGGGTTTCCATGGGGGCGCTTACAGCTCCCGCGCTGCCTCCTGGGCCTGTCTGATTTCAGCTTTCACAGCGCTTTCATGCGCCTGTATCTCCCTTCCCTCTGGGTTTGGGGTCTCCTCCTCCTGCACCTGCAGCAGCAGAGTGGTCTCGCTTGGGGTCATGGGGCAGGCAGTTGCCATCATGAGCTCTTGCGTGTTGGCACTGCCCATCAGTAGGTTTCAGAGTACCGAGAGGCCTTGGCCCAAGAGAAGAGGAAATGTAGCATAAAAAATGGGCCCTTCCCAAACACAGCAGGGGACAAGGTGCTTAATGTCACCCTGACAAGTCCTACCYGCAGTCCTGGCCTGGTCACTCTTTCCTGCCCCTGGGACGAGTCCCCTCCATCCAACCCGCTCGGTGGGTGTCTGCAGGCCCAGYGGACGCTGCGTGTGAGCAGCTGGCTCTGCCTTGCCCTGTTTTGGGGCGAACGGGAAGGTTTGGGGTGTAAACGGTGCTGCTGCAGCGACCCAGGCACAGACCAGGGTGGCGCTGGGCCGGTGCCGGGCCCGCAAGCGGCTCCGCTGGGACGGCCGCAGCGCCCACCCCGCTCTCCCTCCCGTCCCTCTGCTGCCTTAGGGCTTAGCGATGCCGCCGGTGCCAAGCCCGGGCCAGCAGGAGAAGCTACTGAAGGCCGCGGCGCAGGAGCTGGCCTACAGGAACACCGTGGAGCCCAGCGCCTACCAGCCCGAGAAGTACTGGGTGACCCGGCAGGAAGGTTGGGCCAAGGGGCCCCCCCACRTCCCCGTCCCCTTCCCCACGCAGGGCGTCGCCGGGTCCCTTGGGCTCCCTCTACGCTGGTGACCCCTAAAGAGCATCATGCAGAGCTGGGGTGGCAGATGATGCTGTCAAAGACCATCCTTGAGCCCCCTGGACAGCGACGAGGGCTTGGTGGTGGCACCGCCTCTACCGCAGCTTGGAGACCCCCCAAGAGCGTCCCCCCAGCGTGGCCACCGGGGCATTCGGACACTCCAGCGAGGCAGCACGTCCTGCCCATGCCCTTTGCCTTGCAGAGAGGTACAACCCGGTGTTTGTCAACGAGGACAGGTACGTGACGTGGCGRACGTCCCCCTACAACAGCGCGGCCTGGGATAAATACACCACCTACCTGCCGCGSCTGCCCAAGGTAGGAGCCCGCGGCCAGGGCGGCCAGGCCAGAGCCGCCGGCCTGGGCACTGCCACCTCTGCCCCCGCAGGAGGCCAAGACGGAGGCGCTGCTGGAGAGCGCGGCCAGGCCCGAGCACCTGCACCGCTGCGGTAGGTGCCGGCCGTGCCGTGGCCCGCGGCCGCCCGGCCCCGCTGCTCACGCGCCGCCCTCCGCTTGCAGAGAGGGAGGTGGCCGACCTGCTGAGCAGCCTCTCGCGGGCCCCGCTGCCCTCCGTGCCGCAGGTCTGCACGGCGGCCGCGCGGAGGCCCTACCAGGGCTACCTGAGCCCCTGCTCCGGGCGCCACTACTGCCTGCGCGGCATGGACTACTACGGGGACGCGGGGCGCCCGGACGCCGGCCGGCACCTCCACCCGCTGGCCGAGAGGGCTGTAAGGTTGGGAGGGGGGCGGGCCGGGCACCACCCTCCTCTTCCTCGTGCGGGGACGAGCGCGGCTGGCTCTGGCCCACACGCCGGGCCACGGGAGCTGCGCTCACCTGGTGCCCGCTTGTCTCTTGCAGGAGTATCCYGTACTGCAGGTCCAGCCCCGGGGTAACGTGCTATGCACTTTCATGCAGCCCGCAGCCATCCTGCCTGTATACGAGCCCTAAGTACGTGGAGGGCGAGTGGTGACGGGCAGCAGCAGCTCATTTTGGGGGGGGAAAGCACCAAATTCCTGTTCCCACGAAGGCCAGTCCCTGGGCTGCTCGCGCAGCAGCGACGACTCCCGGTGTCACCTCCAAGGCCCCGTTTCCTCCAGGTGCCCTCGTTACCTGGCACTCCAGCCTGTCCTCACCCAGCGCCCTGCTGCAGCACGAGCCCCATGTTTGGAGCCTGCAGAAAACACACGACTGGCTTAAAATTCACCAGAGCGGGCRCTAAACCCAAATGACAGCAGACGGGGAGTGCCAGGTTGGCCACCCCCCGGCCAAGCTGGGGCGAGGTGTTTCCCGCTGTCCTCTCCAGCCCGAGAAAGGCAGACGCCCACGCTCCGTGCGGCTCTGAGGATCGCCGATGTAGGGAAGCAGAGAGGTGGGGAAGGGTATCTGTTCCCAGGCAGAGCCCGCTGAGGGACCTGCAGTGCTGGGAGAGCAGGCCCAAGGTTGTCGGCCTGGGCTCTGCTGTGGCCTCTGCACCCACACAAGGCACACGCGGAAGCAACGTGGCTCTGGGTGCCCATGGATGCCCTGGAACAGATTCCCTGCTCCTCTTCCTCGTTTCTTCCTCCGTTYGCTCAAATCCCCACGTTTGTCTCCTCTCCTAGATGGGACTCGAGCCACTTCAGGAAGGCCGGCGGAGTGCAGAGAGGCACCTTCACCATCCACCCCGAGTTCGTGTCCGAGTCCTGCTCCGCTCCCGTGGGCTACTGAGGAGCACAGACCGGCTTTCATTAAATCCGCTAAGGGCAACCTCCCCGGGCCCCTCACAGCCCTGAAACGCCCCCTCCTCAGCAGCCTGTGAGAGCGGGGAGGGACCGGGAGCCACCAGCCACCCGGCACCCACCACCCCCTCCACGGCGCCTTCCCAGTGCTCCCGAGACCCTCCGCTGCTCCTGGTTGGGCAAGGAGCCCAATTCGCAGCAACTGCCTATGGGGGSTGCCCCTCCATGCGAACCCCACGCGAGGAAACCCCTAACGCCCCTTCCCCCGGCCCGCCAAGGTCCCGCGGGGCAAATGCAGCAGCCGCCGGGCGCTGCGAGCCCCGCACGAGGCGCACGGAGGGCTCGGCAGGGCCGTGGGGCGCCCGGCCGGCCCGCACTGCGTGCGGCGCTCGGACTACATCTCCCGGCGGGGAGCGGCGCGACGGGGCGGGCCGGGGGGCCGGGCCGGGGCGGGCCG
>PTEX01000193.1:1331914-1345534 GCA_003342815.1 Eudromia elegans
CCCGGTGCCGGTGCCGGTGCCGCCCATGCCCGCGCCCGTGACCGGCGCCGCCGGTAAGTCGCCGTTTCCCCGCTCGGGACGGGGTCGCGCGGGAGCGGTGCCGGTCCCYGCTGCGCTCCCTGCGGGCACCGGCGGCCCGGCTGGTTCCCGGCGGGGCCAGAGCCGAGGGGTATCGGTGGGACCAGGGCGCCCAGCCCCGGGGCAGCCAGCGCGGCCGCGGGGCCGGGGGGGCGAGCGGGGGTATCTGAGGGGCTGTATCGCGACCTTGGGCTGTAATCCTGCGGGCTCGCGGGGCTGGGCACCGTCCTCGCGGTGTGACCCACGGGGTGTTAGCATCCCGAGGGGGTGACTGCGCCCAGCCTAGAGCCCCTGGCCCTGCTTGTGCCGCTAGCAGGTGCTTGGCGGGGTAAACTTCCTCRGGAGGTGGGTTTGTGCAGCAGGTTGTGTGGTGAGCTGCTCGGGGTTGGCCGAGGAGCGCTCTGTCCCCTGCGCTGCTCAGGGGTGCTTGAGGTCCCTGTGGGTTGGCAGGGTGAGCGCGTGGCCCCACTGGCATCTGTGGTCCCATAGAGGGTCCCCATGGCTGGGGCAGCATGAGGAAGAACTGCTGGTGGGGTTGTATTCGGCCCAGGGTGTCCAGGCTTACAGGTACAGGTGGAAACACGGGATAGCGACCGGCAGCCTCGCTCCTGGAGTCCTCGGCCACTCTCTGGAGCTGAAGGAAGGACCTGGAAATTTTGGGTGACTTAATGGCCGGAAAATTGCAAGCTGCAGCACTGGAGGGCTGTGCTTAGGTTTCCCTCTCTTGCCTGGATCRCATTCTCACGCTCCGATGTTGGGATGGGCTCGGGTTTCAGGGAGCCTCAGTGCCCACAGTGCTGAGCTCTAGAAACCCGAATCAGGGCCTTTTATTTACGTGCTGGGACAGGGACTTGTCGGTGCTGGCGAGCTGGGCGCTGCCGAGTGCCCAGAGCCCTTTGGGTGCTGTGGAGGCACAGGAGGGTGACAGGAGCAAAATGCCCCCCAGCAAACGCCTCGATGGAGGGAGAACCTGGGCTGGGAGCCCCGTGGTCAAGACTGMGGGATGTGGGATGGACCCGGCGTCCTGCCAGCCCCGGTTGTGGGGCAGTTTGTCTTGGAAGGGRACAAGAGGCGGAGGAAGATGAGGAGCAGGAGAAAGGGTAAAAGCCCAGCAGGAGGTGGTGGGGATGGATTCTTGTCYTTGCTCTCCTGTAGAGAAGAGCTGCTGCTGGAGCAGAGGGCAAGGTCTGCTCGCCAAGGCAGCGCTTCCCGCCTTGTTTGTAGAGCAGCACAGTGAGCAGGTAAAAAAATAAATACGAGGGAAAGCCAAGACGGGAAACAAACCTTGTGACAGCGGGAGCTGGGCGTTGGGACCAAAGGACAGCGGCACAGGACGCCATAATCTCTGCTATCTGACTGTGTATGTTATATTGACTGTGTATGTTATATTGCACACCCAGCAGATGCAGTGAGTGTATAGCGGTGTTTGACATAGTCCACGTGATACCAGCTGAGCGAGGACGAGGCCCTGGCCAGGTCCTGGTTCATGGTGGTTGGGATGAGCGCGGCACTGGGCATCGCTCGCGCTCCCTTTGCCAGCCTGGCTCCAGGGGCCCTGGCCGGGGACCTGGTGCCAGTGTTGCTTGGCCTATTGCTCCTGCTCCCACGAGGAATAAGCTGGTGTGTTTCAGGCAGGGCTCTGCAGGAGTCGCTGGCATGGCAGGATCTGAAGCCCGGGCGACCTGTGGGCGATGGCCATGCTGCCTCCTTAGCTCAAGCCCTGACAAATGCTTTGGGAGAGGGTGGCAGCCCCAGGCCGTGGGCCGGGGTGGAAACTCCTGAGCCTCCCCCGGGGCCGGGCAAGGGCTCGGAGGTGCAGCCAAGCGCAGTGACCCCCTTTGGACCATGCCCTAGTTGAGAAGGTGCCGGCGTTGGYGGCGCTGCGGCTCGTGCAGCGGCACTGACAAAAGTAGAGCGGGCCCCAGATCGGTGCTTTATTTTTACTCTGCAAAGCRTGTCCTGCTCTGAGGCCTTGCTGTAAGACAAAAATAAAAGAAAAAGGCAAACCCGGCATGCAGGGCAGTTTTRCTCTGGGGCAGCGGGGGCGGCACCGCAGTGGGTCACAGAGCGCGTGCAGCAGCAGAGCGCGTTGACCCCCGTTGCTTCCCATCTCCTACTTGGAGAGAAGCTGGAGGTCGCAGCAAAGTCATCCCAGGGCAAAATAACAGGCTTCCGTGCCAAAAAACGGTGCCAGAAGAGGCCACGCTCCCCGTGTGCGGCTGCAGCTCCCCTGYGGCCGTGCCAAGGGGCCGCGCGCGGGCGGAGGATGCGCTGGGCACCCGCGCACAGCCCGCGCCTGCCTCCTCCTCCACGCTCCCCAGGCGAGGGGCGCTGCCTGCGGAGCCGCCCCCCGGCCCCCTCCGCCGGGCTCTTCCGAAACACGTCTCGTCCCTGCCGAGCAGTGCCCCAGTGGCAGTGTTTTCTTGTACGTCACTGATGCTGCCCGCGCCGGTGGCGAGAAGGAGATGCCTAAAAATAGAGCAGCCTCAACGTGGCTCGTAAATAATGAGCYGGTCTCCTGGAGAGGAGCGTCGGGCTCGGAAGGTCCCTGGCACCCCAGGCGCTGTGCCGCTKCCCCGGTGTCACGGGGACCTGGGAGGTGGCTGGCTCCGGTGCAGCGCGGATGGGCAGTGGGATCGGCCCTTCTGGGACCTGGGGGAGGAGGGAGAGGGGGAGCTAGGGGAGAATCCCCTGTTTATTTCCCTTTCTTCAGAAGATGTGGGAGCTGGTGAAACGCCTTCTCCTGGGCGGGTCRGCAGGTCCATCAGGGCAGACATGTTGCATTTTATTTTCCTCTCCTCAAGTGACAACCTCACCAGTCCCCAAGCTCCCCAGGGCTGAGAAAGCTGGTGCTGCTGCCCATACCCTCTAGCCTAGGCTTCGGCCTCCCATTCCCACCAGCATCCCGGGAATTCCCAGCGTGGTGTGGGAGCAGCTGCACTTAGGTTGGAGGTACGGATGGGTATTCCTAGAAGTAGGTGCTGGAGCCCCGGCAGGTCAGCACGGTGGGGATGGAGGGATGCGCCAACCRGAGTAGCATCCCCCTCTGCCTCCTGTGCGAGCGGCTGCGCTCGGCCCGGGACAGCGTGGGCCAAGGGGCTCGGGCAGGACACGCTTGCGGGAAGCTCCCGGCTCTGCGGCCTCCCCCTGGGTTCTGCAAGCTGGTGAGCGAAGGCTGCCAGAGCACTTGGCACTGGYGCAGGTCGTTTCGCTAAACCTGTCGCTTGTTCAGGCTAATCRCAGCCTAATTCCACCCTAATCCCGTTTAAAGCAACTGGCGGCCCTGGAGGTTACAGGCTGCCCCAGCAGACGGTTAAAATGATCGGCCCCGGCTGAGCTGCTGTGATCGTCCTGGCTGCGTCCCTGTCCCTCCTCCAGCTGCCACACCGGGCCCCGTATCTGCTTCAGGACACATGCAAAATGCAATGTTATTTTCCTACCCCCATGCCCATCATTTCCCTTATCTCCAGTGCATTGTATTTGCTGCTTATMGTGTTCACAAACATGCTGTGTTGAGCCAAAGGAGGAAATAAATAGATTTTTCACAGAAATCGGTGGGAAAAAAAATCTACTTTTTATACCTTTTCTTTTTCTCCCTTGGGAGAGASGTCCGTTCAAGGTGCAGAGGAAAACATGCTTTTGTAATGAATGCAGCAGGGATGAGGCACAGGGAGAAATTGTGTTTTCACTCTGGGGCACTTTTCTCTTCTTTTGGAAACAAGCTGAGCCTGCAGAGGAAATCCCTGCAACCAGCTCTGCTCTTGCCTGGAACGAAGGCTTTACATCCCGCACGTTTGCGTGCCGTGACACAGAACACGGGAAGGGGACCCGGCTCCGCCCTGCAATGGGTCTCCTGCTCTTTCCCTGCGGTTTTACTTCCCCCTCTCCCCTGTCCTGGCTTCCCTTCTTGCCTCTCTCCATCCTTACGCTGTGCTTGGCTGAGCCAAGCGAGTCCTCGTCCAAGAGGATCCCTTAGGATCCTGGCCTCTCCACACTGGCCAAGCAGGCAGCCTTGCTCCTGGAGACCCTGCAGGAGGGTGCAGGATGACTCARACAGATGGAAGGAAAAGCCCTTCAAATGYCCCGTCWCCAACAAAATTAATGTGCCCTGGARCTGCCTACAAGTTACCTCTACATCCCCACTCCTTTTGGCCACCTGAGGATGTAGGAAAGCTGAGACTCTTTCGCTGCAAAATGTCCTTAGGTACAAGCTTGAGCTGGGGCGGATGGGGAAGAGGGACRGAACAGCCTGAGAGGTGATCTGAATTTATCTGCCAAGGAGACAAGTGGATTAAAATTAGGATCAGCCACTGGATTTCATTACAAGGYGTCTCTCATGGCTGTAAATCAGCCCTGTCTGTTAAAGACGCTTGTCTCTGCACCAGCCTTGCTCCTACTCGGCGTCCTCACCTCCTGCCTCCTGCCCTTCCCTGTCTCYCTCCCTGTTGACCCAGTAATGATTCCCTCCTTGCTGGATCTTGTTGCTCCTGCTCACAAATAATTAAGGCAATGCCTTGGCATTTATGGCCATATTGGGATTCTTCAGTGTGGGGGGGATCAGGCTGTTGTCTGTTTGAGTTATCTCCCTGGGTTGTTGAGGCAGTATCTGCTGAGGGATGGGCAGCACCGAGCACATGATGGTGGCACCCAYGTGGAGCTGCTGAAATGGAGAGGGGAGGGAGATGACAAGTGATCCCTTGATTCAGAGACTCTTCACAGACTATATGTGTCCTCCTTCCTTTTCAGAGACCCGTGCTCTGGGACACAGCAGAGATGGGAAGGCTCCTAACGGCCCGTTTTCTTCCTTTGCGAGCGTAGTAACGTCAAGAYCATAGACAGAGAGAAGAAACTGCCAGTCTCTGAGCAACAGGACTTCCAGCAAAGACGTCTCTCTTCCTGATCCTTTACACGGGGAAAACAGAGGGAAAAAAGCACCATGTACACCTTCCTGCCCGAAAACTTCACCCCCGTGAAGCAGAAGCCCGCCAAGGAGCTGAGGCCCATGCTCGGGGCCATCCTGCTCGGCCTCATCCTCTTCATGGCCGCCGTGGTGGCCTGGTGCTACTACACGGCGTCCCTGCGGAAGGCGGAAAGGCTGAAGACGGAGCTGATGGACCTGCGTCCGGAGGGGTTTGTGATCAAGAACCACAACGGGGAGGTGGTTTTCCGCCTGGCCTTCCGGTCGGGGAGCCTCGACCTGGAGTCGTGCTCCAAGGAGGGAGAGATTTTGAGCTGCACGCGCTCGGACCGGGGCGCGCTCAACTTCTTCATCCAGACGGTGAAGCCCAAGGACACGGTGATGTGCTACCGCGTGCGCTGGGAGGAGCTGGCGGCGGGCCCCGCRGTRGAGCACACCATGTTCTGGGAGGACGCGCACTGGTACGGSGGCTCGGAGATGAGCACCCAGCACTGGCCCATCCGCCTCGTGGGCTACCAGGAGCCCGTGCCCTACGTGACGAGCGACGTCTACTCCTTCCGCGACAGCTTTGGCGGCATCCTGGAGCGCTACTGGCTCTCGTCCAAAGCGGCGGCCATCAAGATCAACGACTCGGTGCCCTTCCACCTGGGCTTCAACGCCACGGAGCGCACGCTCTTCTTCCAGGCGCGCTACAGGGATTCGCCCTACAAGCCCCCGCCRGGACAGCCGCCCTTCCCCGAGCTGAGCTACCGCGTGTGCGTGGGCTCGGACATCACCTCCRTCCACAAGTACATGGTGCGCCGCTACTTCAACAAGCCCTCCAAGATCCCCTCCGAGAACGCCTTCCGCTACCCSATCTGGTCCACCTGGGCCCTCTACAAAAACGATATCGACCAGGATAAACTCCTGAGATTTGCAGAAAAGATTAAGAAGTACCATTTTAACTGCAGTCACATTGAAATTGATGACACATACACACAAGCCTATGGGGACTTTGACTTCGACCCTATCAAGTTCCCAAATGTGACAGAAATGTTCACAAAACTGAGGGAAGATGGATTTAAGGTGACTCTGTGGACTCATCCTTTCATAAATTACAATTCCTCCAATTTTGGGGTGGGKATTGAGCGCCAGCTGTTCATCAAGGAGCCCTCRGGGCGGCTGCCYGCCATGGTGGAGTGGTGGAACGGCATTGGCGCCATCCTGGACTTCACCAACCCGGCGGCCCGYGACTGGTTCCAGAGCCACCTGCGGCAGCTGCGCCACAAGTACGGCATCTCGTCCTTCAAGTTCGATGCCGGAGAGACCAGCTACCTGCCCAAGCAGTTCAGCACCTTCCGGCCCCTGTCCGACCCCAGCATCTGGTCGAGGCGCTACACGGAGATGGCCATCCCCTTCTACGAGCTGGCCGAGGTGCGCGTGGGCTACCAGTCYCAGAACATCTCCTGCTTCTTCCGCATCATCGACCGCGACTCCGTGTGGGGCTAYGAGCTGGGCCTCAAGTCMCTCATCCCCACCGTGCTCACCATCAGCATGCTGGGTTATCCATTCATTTCTGCTGACATGATCGGGGGCAATTTTTTCCCTAACAAGACGGAGGGTGCAGTGGAGATCCCGGACCGGGAGCTCTACATCCGGTGGCTGGAGCTGTCGGCCTTCATGCCCTCCATGCAGTTCTCCATCCCGCCCTGGCTCTACGACAAGGAGGTGGTGGAGATTGCGCAGAAGTTCACGGAGCTGCACGAGTCCCTGGTGGCCCCGCTGCTGCTGGAGCTGGCCGGGGAAGTCACGGACACGGGCGACCCCATCATCCGGCCCATCTGGTGGATCTCTCCRCGYGACGAGGCCACGCACAAAATCGACTCGCAGTTCCTCATCGGGGACACGCTCATGGTGGCCCCCGTGCTGGAGATGGGCAAGCAGGAGCGYGACGTCTACCTGCCGGCGGGCAAGTGGCGCAGCTACAAGGGGGAGCTSTTTGAGAAGACCCCGGTGCTGCTCACGGACTATCCCGTWGACCTGGAYGAAATTGCCTATTTCCTCTGGGTTTCCTAACAGACTCCACCAGCAGAATTAAGCTTTGGGATAATCATGCCTTACACTAGGACTTTATGACAAATAATAATTCTAAGAAGTGCACATTTCCTTTTGGACTAAGATTGAGGAGGGGAATTAAATAGACTTGTCTTTGGCGATCTTTTCTTATTCAGAATGGAGTGATTCTATTTTGATTTGGGGCAGGTAAGAGATGTGGGATCGATTACCTTAGCCAGAATTTTCTGTGTGTATGTGGGGAAGGAGCTGTGAAGCTATCTACAAACACATAGTTGATAATACCTTTTACCTAATTCCTTTTCAGGTCCCAAGGGTTTTTATAGGTGGAAGTTGGTTACCGCCCAGTGGGGAGGGTTTTTCTCTCGTGGGAGCATCCAGCACTGGGAACAGAGATATTTCACTTGGGAGGATTGCTATAGCACAGCCTGCCTTAAGTTTTATAACATGGCAACACATTTAAAAGTACTTTTTTAAATGGAAAATCTATCTATCTATCTATCTATCTATCTATCTATCTATCTATCGATCGATCTATCGATCGATCTATCGATCTATCGATCTATCGATCTATCGATCTATCTCTATATATTTCACCCCTCCCTTTAGCCTAGCATGGTACTGGACTAACACTTGTCCTGTGCTCCTGTTTTCTTGGGTACCAGGCAGGCCAGGTTACTCAAGGAATGCGGGTATTTTGACTGTACCCCCTGTGTGTTTTTTCCTGGGGCCCCTSTGTCCCTCCTCACACAAGCTGGAAGGTTCCTGCTTTTGTGCTTTGCYTCCAGAGTCAACACTGCCCTTCCCAGAGCAGTGCTGTTCATATCTGTGTGTCCAATTAGTCTTTTTTTTTAAAGCATTTAGCATCCTGCTTTATGACATGATTATCCTGCAGACATCGTAATTTTGCTTTTAAGGGAGGACAGGCTTTCAGGTTTGTTCCTGGCAGAAAGAATACTGCCTGGAGCAAAGCAGTTCTCAAGAGGTACATGTGACTTCTCCCTGGGAACAGCAGGTTCTCACAAGTCGCCTGTCGTGGATAGATGAGCCCTGGTGGTAACATTTGCTGCTAGCTGGCTTGCCAGTGGGGGGAAAATACTGGCTCTTGCACTGCTGATTTTGTGCCAGTGGGTGTTCATACTGCACCCGCACAAGTGTTCTCATGTGCCATAAAAATTAAGCTAATGTCCATCTCTATCTCGTGTTGGAGTTAGATGGTAATTTTATTCATTTTTTTTTCTCTGAAGCAGCTCTTCATGCTCTCAGTAGCTTAGGGATCTTCTCCAGGCAGCACTTGCAGCCATGGAGTAGGGGCTGGTGTAAGAGCCATCTGGGGAGGACGTGGSGGGACATGCAGTGACACCCAAATCTCCTCAGCCTCAGCTGGCGAGACCCCAGGTTCTGTCCCTCAGGAGAGTTTACCCTTGCACTGCCCTTCCTTCCCCTGCTCCTGTATAAGCTGCAGCGTGAGGCTGCAAACGTCCATCCGTCTGTCCATATCTCTCTCCTTATCCCAGGCTTTCCCATTAAAGCCATTWCTTTTGGTACAGGAAGATCTATTTGCAGAAAGACATTGGCAATCTCTGCTCTGAGCTAAYAGCAGTAATAACAGTTAATAGTACCTAAATCTGGCATCCTCCTCCCCAGGGCAGGGCTTTCCCTGTTGTGCCCTCGATGGGAATGGGTCGCAGCCCATGGATTTTTAATGTATCTGTGCAGAACTGAACTGCTCTCACTGGGATTGAGAGAATCCTGCCCAGACAGTGGCCAAGCGAGGAGAGTTTAACATATGCAGGGCTTTGGAGGTGATTGTGTGTGAGCTGAGCTTGGGTTTGGCATGAGTGTGCTGTGCACCGTGCAATCCCAGTGATGGTCTGTCCATCTCCTGCACCGGGCTTTGCAGGAGGCAAGAAAAGGCCAAATCTGTGGATYATGGAGGTGCCCAGGGCAGAAATGCAGATGTCTAAAATCTAAAATGCTTGGGGAAAATCTAAAGTGTTCATATAATTAGAGGGGAGCTGAGGAACATTTTGGAGATGCTTAATTTGAAGAACTGTTTGGAGCAGCTTCTGAGGTCTGAATGGATCTGCCCTGCAGAATTTGGCGTTGTGGGCTCAAAAAAAGATTTAGGAGAGCYCTATGGATCCCTGCATCCCAATAGCACATGCATGTCTGAGACTTACCTCCAAAGGCTGCTTATTCTCATTTTAGACATGAAGGTCTCTGACCCCTGGCATCAGTCCAAATAGAGTTGCTTGTACCACTTACAGACATCCTCTGGCAGCGAGTTATTTCTAGACCCCTAACAGGGAGGAGATGGAGATAATGAACCCGTGGATGCAAGTCCACAAGCTGCTGCCTTCAAAGGTGGGGTGCAGAGAAGTCCATCAGCCCTTGCCACTCCTTGGGTGCTGCATTAGGGCAGACAGAGGGCTCGAGCCCTGTCCACGGTACAATTTCCACCYGACCTAGAGAATAGTCCTCACAAATACGTATCCTCTCCAGAACTCCAAGAAGGCTGTAGATCCAGTTCTTCTCTTTCAGCTTTGCCCTGTGAAATGTCTTGTTCTCCCTTGACTTGGGAGTGGCTCTGCGCTTTGCTGCAGAGTCAAGGTGCTAGTGACGCTCTGTGGCCCCCGGCATTGGACTGCGTGTGGAGGAGCCCACCATGACCCATTAATGTTGCACATGCTCTTGCTTCCTCCGCTGTGTCACTCACTGCACACCTCACTGGTGATGCGTCAGGCTGTGTCAGCTGCTGAAGGGCAAACTGACATGCCCTTCAGCATCCTTTTCATATCAAAATACTGGAAGTGATGGGATGAGTGCCTTAGATCTTCTCACAGTCATTTCSAGGGTTAAGAAACCCTGTTGTGCTTCGTGCTGGAGCATACGAGGAGCTTGCACCTGCTGCTGCTGTCTGTCCTTCTCATACCACTCGAGGTGTCTCCCAGACACTTGCATGGCCCTGCCTGTGACTGAAATGGCCGTGTCATTACAGCCCTGCTGTAGAGCAGAAAAGAAGGGTGAGACCATCACAAGTGAGGCCAAGAAAAGGCATCACGAAAATAAATCTTCCAGTGTGTGCTTGGTCCCTCTCTACAGCAAAGACTTTCAGGACTTCAAGGGACCCTGAAAACTGTGAAGATATCATAGAGGGGTCCAAAACAAAGATCGACTTGGCTCTCCATTCATGCATCCTCCCTGAACTAACACCCTGACCATTTGGAATCAATTGTCATGGCTAGTCCAAAATGTATATCACTAGGATGAACAAGAAACTGGAATTCCAGCTGTGTTTCCATTTCCCTTTGGTTGTGCTGGCAAGCTAGGATCTTCCTGGGGGTTATGTGATTATAAAGTCTGTCCAAGGCAGCTGGATCCTAGATGTGCCATGGAAGCACTGAAGTTTATCTGGGTGCTGCCAGGAAGGACTTGCAGGAAATTCCCCATGGACACTGTCTTTTTCCTCTTCCCCTCAAAAGAAAGAATTTATTTTCAGAAGTTTATTTTTTTTATTTATCTTCATAAATCAATACAGCTATAGACAGCCCTTTGCTAGATGCTTTAGTTAGGGTGTAAGTGCCTATGGCTGCTCAAATCTCTAGATAGAAGAAAAAGTAAAGTTGCTCTTATAAGGACATAGGGATGTAGCTGAGGAGTGGACGGCTGACCAAGAGGCTGTGTGGGTGACTGTCTCTGTGGGCTCCCACATTTTGGGGACTTGTTCTTCAGTAGCTCATCTTCAGCAGAGGGGTTTGCTGAGCGTTGTAGCTCGGAAATGCTGCCTCAAGATATTTTGCAGGCCACTTTCCATTAAACATTTTATTCCAAACACTATTTAAAACACTACTTTAGTTCTTCAGGCCAGCTATAATATCCATAGGGCCTTGCAGATGACAGCGATCTGCGCACATCTGTGTCACCATCCAAAACAGGCTCAGTTTGACTCAGCCAAGGAAATGCCTAGGGACAGGTTTGGTGGATTGGTTCAGTCTTCTCCAGTCCATACAGTTCATACCTCTGCCAGTGTCTGGTCACAGTGGAGCARCAGGTCACCGTGTGGATGTGACTGCATTTTGAAGCTTGCACTGCTTGGGGTTGAATGGATGCTTGTGTTTGCACATGACTTCTTAAGCCTGACTGTAACGTTGCTGCATTTTTAACCACTTTTCTAGTTTGTAATTGTTATGAGAACAAACTGTAACATTAATTGCCTTGATTGATATAAAAGTTGGTTAAACAAAAAGACGTTTACTATGTCCGTCTGTGTCAAGTGACTGGGGCCATTTATTCAAGCAATGAGTAACACAATTGGGGCTGTTGTAACCCCAGACTTCACTGAAATTAGAGTTGAGGTTGTTGGCTCATTTAAAGTTGCATTTTGAAGCTTTGATAGATGTCTTAAAGAGGAGAAGTGACTGCTTCCCTGGCCTTGTTTGCAGAAATAGCAGGGAGCTGGGACAAAAATGCCCCATCCTCCAGCACGGGCTGGTTTGCATCAGTGGTCACCTTCCGTGGATCTCTAAAGCAAAGGGAGCAGCTCTGTCTTGGGGCTGGTCTGGAGAAGACTATGCCCAGACAAAGCCTAATGATGCATCAGGCCCAGGAGGGATCAGGCAGCTCTGCTCCTATTTCTACCAGAAATGGAGGTTAGAGCCTTGGAGGTACCTGATCCTGCCCTGGGGCATCACGGCCCTAAAGGATATAGACACCAGGGGTGTGGTCCTTAAAACTGACAGTGTAAAACAGCATAAAACCTGYTGATTTTAAACCTGATTTCAGAGAGGCTCCCAGGAGTGACTGCTGACCTGCCAGAGACCTACCAGGGCTGARTCCATTCCCACTGGAAATCACAGCTTTTACTACAAAGTAAGGAAAGACAAAGCAGCCAGATAAACACAGAACAAGTCTGGAGAAAAAAATATGGTAAAAATACAAGCTAATAAGAATGGATTCCCCTCAGGCACTCAGCCAGGCCAGCAACCTTAGGGGAAAAATGAACCTCCTCAGCTAGGTGTGCACCATGCAAGAGCTGCTGGCCTGCGGGTCCYTCACTCCCAGGAGACTTGAGACCGTCTTGGTGGATGCAGAAACCAAGGGGCCAACTAGAGAATCCAGGGAGGAGGAGTGATTTTTAGATAAATGATGGTCAAAGATTAAGGGCAATAAAGTAGCAGGCAGCTGGGGGCTAGTGATGGGCTGGTCTGGAACCCATCTCGGAGAGCAAAGATGGGATGAGCATGGGCTTTGGGAAGGAAGGGTTGATGCCTGCCAKGACCACTTGAC
The DNA here is from genome assembly GCA_003342815.1 of Eudromia elegans. NCBI lineage: Eukaryota > Metazoa > Chordata > Aves > Tinamiformes > Tinamidae > Eudromia > Eudromia elegans. Next base: position 1,344,252 of record PTEX01000193.1, read on the forward strand.
TCCTGGCGCCCGGCTATGGATACCCAAACCAGCAGCTGAGAGCAGAAGTGCCCAGGAAAGGGGGGGGAAATCTCATCCTCTGCGGGAGGAGACACCAGTGGAGACCACTTTGCTGTGGTGGGAGGAAGTCCATGGTAACMGCCCCTGGAAAGCCCATTTAGCCCCAAACTGCTGGCGGCCACAGCCCCGCTCTGCCTTTCACACTGCTGCATTAGGCTTTGGGTTTTTTCTCTCCCTCTAGCCATGCCTGCAACAACGGCACCACGGCACAGGTTAATTTTCCACCTGGCCCTTAGGGACATGCAGAAAATGYTTTGGCTCATCCTCAGTCCATCCCTTGGCAGTGCCCGTTTGCAGAGATGACTGCGCAGGGTCCCTGCAGTGTAACAGAGTCACCGATCAGCACGGATCCGAGGCGCTTTGGGGACTGCTTAGCCCTAGCACTGAAGTGATGGATGCTCTGATGGGGCTGCAATGACAAGGACACCTGAGCCTGGCGCTAGCAGAGGACAGGGATGGGACTTCATCTCTGTCTGGGGAGGGGGACGAGGAGCAGTCTGTGCCTCCGAGCCCTGAGGGGTGGAGAGGAGCCTGTTGGTAAATGGACCCTTGAGAAAAGGGTCTCCCTCCTGCCCTGGGGCCACACACAACCCTACCTGCTCCCCCGCACCCCAGCATCCAGCAGAGGAGGGGTCAGGACATGTCCCTCATCGCCCACTCCCTCCCATGCCATGGGGTGTCCTCTGTGCAGGCTGATTTCCCTGCTGGACATCGTGAGCCGGTCCTGACACTGGCAGCGAGGCCCTGCATGGCCACAGGAGACCCGTGAGCGAGGGGGAGAGCAGCCGTGTCTGGGAGGACCAGGGGGTGTTTCATTGCAGGAGGGGCCATCGCGGACTCCAGGGCTCTCCTCGGCCATGCCGAGGAGATGTTTTTGTCAAGGCACATTTCCCTTTCCCCATGGCAGGGGCCGTGATGCCCCTGGGGGGCGGGTTTCACGAGTCCTGGCTGAGCGGCGGGGCTCACTCAGACTCATCTCAGGGGCCAGTAACATTTCAGCGACCAATTACCGGCTCTGGTGAACCTACATCAGAGACTTATTTCTCCATAATTTCTCCCAGCAAAGGAGGATAAATCACAGYGTTAGGGAGTGCTAAAGCTTTAATTCTGCTTGCCCAGTTCATGGGAAATGCAGATTCCCTTTGCACCAGCATGCAACAGGAGCATGGTCTGAAAACACAGCCCCTCTCTCTCTTTAGGTTAATCACAGACTGAGTTTTGGC
>PTEX01000193.1:1362305-1416923 GCA_003342815.1 Eudromia elegans
TAGGAAAATGTACTTGTGCCCTTGGATTATTTAGAGATTATGTGAGATTGTGCAGGAGATGTGCTCACAGATCGTTCAGAAACTTTCTTCCAGGCACACAGGATTGGTGGGAATTGTTTGGGTCACTGGCTCCATAGGACCATGAAGAGGAGTACCCCAGCATCAACACATCCATCCTCACTCAATCTCATCCAGTGCAGGAGTTATGCTGTGAATCCTGGCTGCCTCCACCTGAGTGGCCAGGCCTGACCCAAAAGCCCTGAGCTATTAACCCAGCAGACCCCTAGGATTTCCTGAGAGAAAACACGGAACTCTTTTAAGCTGTTGTTCCTCTCCTTGTCRTCATGTACTGGCTCCTGTTTACACTCACATTAGCTTTTGCAGATACTGAGCCAAATATATGCTGCCAGGGGAAAGTATTGTTCTTGCTTTGGGAGGGGAAATTCTGCAGAAATAGATGTTTAGATAAGCATCACTGTTCTTGTCTAACGTCATTTTGCTTCCCTTACTGCCCTCAACACGGTACGCTGATGGCCCTTCAAAATGTGGCCCTTGGGGAAAAGAGAAAAATTTCATCACATCAGCTGAAAGCTGTCACGTTTTAACTGTAATTAAAACCAAAAGGAATGCATCAAAAACTTGACTCATTTATTTCTATTCCTCTCTGTGCAAATTAGACACAAAATACACAATGGACAGTACACCTGTGTCAATGATATTTGATTTGGCATTTAATGTTTTGTTCAGGATGTTTTCAGGCCACATCTGTTGATTTTACAGTGAAAATGGATGCAGTTTCTCAACTAACCCCATTATTATCAACTAACCCCAATATTATTTATATTATTTGGTGACCTAAATAAGCATTTGGGGATTTGGGGAWTTTCAATTATTTTTCATAAGAAAGATTTGATGCAGATTGGGGTGAGGGAACAAAGCACCCAATTATTTTTGAGGGTAGAGAAGGATGAGTACTTATATAAAAATCCTTAGCTAGTTGAAATATTGTACTAAATATTAAAGACATATATCAGACATATATCACAAAAGTGTAGTGTTTCACAGGTAGTGATGTTTTCTCCATTAGTCATACGAGGAATTTAGTCATAGGTATTTTTCTCTAGTATCATGCCTGGTTATTTGTACCTCAGATATTAGAGAGATGTAATTCTGGGAAATTAGGAGGATATAGGAAATGCTGTCTGGGCATGATCACCAAAGGAATGGTGGGTTAAGTCTCCCTCTCCCGTGGGCCTCTAAAACATCTTGTGCCCTGAAGATGTGTTTCCCTTGGACACATACAGTACTAAATTGTGCTCTGATTGTACTGCAGTATCGGAGGGGCAAGGTTTCCTCATAAGGAACATCCGTCTGGAAAAGTGCCTCCATGTCTCCCACCACGAGCCTCACGGCATCGGCCTGACCGACTGYAAGCTGCACTCCCAGCAGCAGCGGTGGAGCTGGGACCCCGCCACCAAGACCATCGTCAGCCTCAAAACGAAGCACTGCTTGTCAGCCCACAAGACACGCGAGTACTCGCTGGTCAAGCTGGAGCCCTGTGAGGACCAGGCACGTCAAGCATGGGCCTGCAGCAAGAAGGGACACTTGACTTTGCAAAGCCTAGGCTTCCACCTCAGTACCAAGGAAGAAGGCCACAAGGTCTTTATCTCAAGGGAGAAAAACAAGTTCAGTAAGTGGAAGACTTTAGCAGATGAMACCATCTGTGCTGCTGCCTGGACAGCATCTCTGAGGCCTGGTGAACCAACACAAGCAGCTGTAGATGGACTGGGCCGGATATATGAAAGTAAGATGAGGTAGATTTAGTAACTGGTAACATCTAACCTTAGGAATCATCATTACCTAGAAGCCACCTAATGCTTACTTTCATCATCCTAACTCATGGTCACTTTGGCCAGGTCTGAAGAGATACCAAAAGGCTCAAAGACAACCTACCTATGCTTCTGTACCATCAGTTTTGAATAGTTGCTGTTCAGTGTTTTGCAGAAAGCATGCAACAAAACTCAAATAGTTTGGAAAGCCAGTTGAATTCAGTGCCCAAAGCTAAGAATTGTTTGAATTCTTTGAGCTCCTAACTCCAAACAGCTGAGGTGGAAGTCTTACGGTTAGGCATCTAGACTTTGAAGAGGTCTTTTCACATTTTGTGCCTCTGGATATCGTTTGAAGTAACAAGAAAACTACAGGCAGCTGAGAAACTTTTTTTAAATTAATATGAATTATTAAGGAGCTGCTCTATTTGAAATGAGAAATTCTTGCTTCAGTTTGAGCAGCATATAAAAGTTATCTCCTATTCGTGCTCTCATCACTGATTTCTAGGCTTTGCAGAAATGAGTAAAGAGAAAACATGATTAGTCTCATTGGCATAAGCAGATGGATTATGAGTAAAACCTTTTGACACAAAGGGGTTATATCTAATTGGAAGGAAAGATACAATAGCTTTCTTGGCTACAATGTGCAGACAAGATGGCCTTTTTACTTAGTTTTTCAATTAGTTAACTAGAAGGTTAACATGTAATTATCACAGACCAGTAGTCACAAATGTTAGTGTCTAACACAAAGGTAAATAAAGCCAATAAAAATTAGATACCATAATAGGCTAGTTAAATATAGACCAGGAAATACTTGGAACATTTAAGATATAGGGAAAAGGCATGTGAAAAGAGTTTATGCATTCCCCAAGGCAATGTTCTTGGCAGGCCAGTGCTCCCTTGGAGCCAGGCTCCACAAATAGGACTCCAAGCATAAAAACACAGGGCAGGCCTCGAATCATGTTCTGCCTGTTACTGTGGGCTGCGCACAGCAATAGCTTTCCCCATGGTTCAGAGCCTACCGGAGTGGAGGTCTTCTGAAGACTACCAACACTGTGCCAGCCATGACCTCAGCCAGCAGAAACGACCGAAATCGGGATTTCTCAAATACTCTATCAGCAAAAATTGATACCTGAAACCATGTTTACCTCACTCACTTGCAAGAGACACGAACTACTTACCACTCACACTCATCTTCTGTGTTGGTAACATCTGTGATGCTTAGCTATTGCTCTACTTGCCTCTTCTTCCTATCTCATCCTTTAACAACTAATACTGCATTCATGTTTTTGAGACCATAATTGACCTTACCTGCCATCAAAACCCACGTTCTTGTCTGGCTGTGGGTTCRGTCCCAAGAGGTTCACTTTATCATCTTTGAAACTGTTGAGAATGCAAGACCCTTGACACATAGGAGATGCTTGGTCCTATTCTGAGTCCTGTTTGCCTTGCTGGGTGCAGGACTAACATGGCAAGGCTGGGTTCCCACCCCTTGCACACCCAGGAGTCTGTACAAAAAATAAGTAATAATCATAACTATCTCCACTTTGTTCGTTCCTAAGCTAAAACCATCGATTCATCAAAGACACATGCTGTAGACAGGGAGCTTTCCATGAGCTTGACTGATCCACCTCTGAGCAGTGACTTCAACAGCACAGCATCTCCAGTGAAGACTCACCAGGCACACCTCCCAGCAAACAAGGGTGAGCACTTTTCCAAGCACATCTGTAAYAGCAGCAGGAGGGAAAACATAGGGAAGAGCCAAGGACTGATCTTTTTCTCCAGTGGGGCTGAGTACTTCTGAAGTACTTCAACACCCACTTCTGGGTGTTTAGAGGCTGCTGTCACATAACAATTTGAGACATTTGCCCTGGGAAGCAATTTGGTGATGATAGTCTTAACCTGGAGGAACAACCACCAGGAGTTATAAGAATAAAAGACTTCTGTGGCTGGGTGACACTGATAATTAAGAAGGTTCCCTTCTCCTTCCACCTTGATTCCAATGGGCTTTGTGGTTRTTGTGCATCTAGTAAGAAGCCACAGCTCTCTCTGTGGAACCTACTAATCTGAATGTCTCTGTCTTTTCTCCAGAACCATCCCACAGCCATTCTAAAAAGCACCATGGAAATCGAGGGAAAAGCTCTGGGGCCAGGCTTGCAGGTATGTCTAAAGATTAACCAGAAAATAAGATAAAAATAAATAGGCAGATGAAAGTTCATCAGCATCCCCAACCCACCCACCAACAGCTGGGTTACATTCCATCCAGCTGAGGATGTCCAGTGATCAACAGGGAGCACCACACTTCCTTATACAAGAAATTTATTTTAATGATCAAACAGATCTCCCTGGGCCTGAAGAACAAARGTGAGCGAGAACATGCAAATGCTTTGTTCCAGTTCACGAGGGACCCTTTCCCCCTGCCCTTCTATTACATATCAAAGAGTTTCAGAGTGAAGAAGTGTCAAGAGTTGACTTCCAAGCAAGAAACAAGTACCTCATGTGGCCATTTTCAATAGATGGATGCTGGCTGGAACCGAGYAACCATAATGTGCTGAATTTAAACGATTTTCCTGCTCTACTGTTACTGCTGCTCTGCAGCAATATTAGAGGTGCTTTTTACAACAGTAGTAGGTGCTGAATTAGCTATGGCAGATAAACGGTTGTTTTATACAATGTCCTTTCAGGCACCAACTGGAAGACAGCCATGCTAGTCCTCAGCCCCTTGGCATTCATACTGGGATTAATAATACTGACCCTGAATGTTCGTTACAACAAGTAAGTGAAGAGGAATGTTCTTTTGATTTATCACCCCCCATTTCAGAGTAGAATCCTTATTTTGGTATCCTCCCCACTCCCACACCTGCAATGTTTGACTCTGACCAARTGGTTCTGGTCATCTCAGCCTTTCATTTCTGCTCTCTGTCATCCTGCTTCTCCCTCCCACTTACTACTCCATCAAATGCAGCTGCTAATGGTGCCTCCTCCTGCTCTGTACCACTCTGGTAATTTGGTTAAGAGAATTTGGGCACAACAGCTGCTGACCCAGCTTGAGAGTAGAGGCATCAAGAACATGCAGCTACAGTCTCCTCTCCACTCTCCTAGGAAGAAGAAAATCCTGGCTGCTTTGAAGAGCTCCCCAGAGAGCAGCAGCAGAGCTGACTTACAGGAGCAGTCTCCACCATCTAGAGGTGCCCAACTACACACTCCACCATCTCGCTCCCCTTCCCTGAGGCACGGGGAGATTCTTATTGAGTGGAAAGATGGGACTGTCACTCCTCTTTTTGATAACACYAATTATCAAATGGAATAGCTCTGAACTGTTGCCTCACACCCTGTTACTATCATTCCCCTAAACAGGAAGAGTGCCTCCTTAGAGGATTTTCTCCTTTGCCTTACCATTTGTGACAGGGAGTTGTAAGGGCTGATTGTTTTTTTTTTTTTTAAAACACTTGAGAACAATCTCCTTATGTGGCACAAAAGCAGAACAGCCTGTTTTGCTTGCATAGGCATTTACTGCTTGGCTTTTCTGGAGCTAGTTTAACTCACGACAAGACCCAGCTAAATGAAGCTCAGTATGACATCAGCTGCAACTGTGTTGTCCTGAAACGTGAGTGTTGCTGAACATGCAAGAAAGAAAGTAATTCCTCTGAGACGAGGACTAAGGTGAAAGCACAAATCCCAGTCAATCTTAAATCCTTTCTAGCTTAAAGCTTACAATGAGCTGCCAGACACAGAAAGCTGGCAGTTGCTTCATCTGTGAGAGAATGCAACAGATAAGCATTGCCTCCAGGACTCAAAGGTGAAAGGGTCTTTCCTCTAGGTACCTGCCTCTCATTGCCCCAAGTTATCAATTAAAGATGATAATTTTTCTATACTGAAAAGTTACATCTTTCTCCTCTGCAATACAGTAAGATTGTTGCTGAGAGAGCATCTGTTTTACAAAATATTTTTATATTTAGAGTGTACTAAACCATATCATGTCTTCTCCCCCCGCACCCTTATGCAGGGCAACTTCAGTGATACCAGTAACTTTATCCAGCTGTTTTATACCAATTTCCTATGGCCATATGCAATATTCAATGAATGGACATTCTGCCCTGCAACTAGAGAAGATGGGACCATTATTTCTTGAAAGGATCATTGCACTCTTCTCAGCCTTTACACTTCTTGTAGGCACATAACTATCTACCACCCACCACACTCAATCCTGATATTAGTGAAGTTAGCAACACCTTAGTTCCTCCTTAATATTCATGAATTTATACTTTCTTTCTCTCTGGCCTTGTGACACTATAAACCTTAAGCTAGGCTRTAAGTTACTCGGAGAATAAAACATTAACACTAGGAAATTACTAGTATATGTTCAAAAGTGCAAGAGAAACTGTATCCTGACTTGTCTCTTAGCTCAAACTTGATGACATTTTACAGTTTACCTAAATTAACTTTATATGCAGTTTCATGAAGCTTGGGCTTCTCTGCAGTTTGATTTTATTTAGCCTAAGACAAAAGTGAGATCACTGGGAATTTAAACTCTGATTTTCTTAAAAAAAAMMCCATAAACGGCCTAGTAAAAAYGGCCAGTATGAGAATGCAGTAGGTATCAGAAAAGAAAATACAAATCTTATTGATTCAGGACACAGATTCATAGAGGTTACAAATGTCTTCTTCATGCAGATTATTCCATAATTATTCACTGCAGAGTTTCCCCACAGGCCTTCCTTGGGTATGTATTTTAGGACTAGACAGAGACAGMTAATTCTTCTTCAACAACATGACACACAACTGTCATTCAGAATTCAGTTCTGATTTTCCAATGCTTCCAYCTTTAAAACAAATCCAAAGACTGCGTAAACTGTCAGGTCAAGTCTCCAAATGTTTAAGCATCACCTTGTGCACAAAGTTGGTAGACATGCATTCTGTGCACAAACCCCTCAAAATGCACATGCAGTGCCTCACCAGCCATCACACTCCTCTTACCATCTGCCATGACTTACATTCCCATCTCTGAAGTTTTGTCCATGGACCATACTACATAGCAATTTACAGCAGTTGTTACCCTCTCAAGTCTTGCTGCATTTTGGGAACTATATATGCAATGCCATGAAAGTGCAGATACTCACCTGGAGTTCAGCTAAAGCTGTAAAAATAGAAAGCACTTATTTCATTACTGCTGAACAGGCAGATTATTTGGCAATAACTCTAATTCACACTTAAATTGCAAATCTTTCTCAATCACGACGTCAGTAACACCATTGTTTACAAAGCATTCATTAAATATAGGTTAAATAATAGTAAAAAATAAGACTTTGAAGAAACATAAGTGTTTAGCTATTTTCCCTCCTTCTGTTTTTTTAATTTCTCACTAGCTTCTTTAGATTCTACACTAGAGACAAAATCCAGCAGGGTAYGGATGGAGGAGGTGAGGATGTGATTATCACTAGAGGTCTTAAAGAGCAGAGTTAGCCAAGTATCCATCAGGAAAGAGACTGAAACAGCCCATTCTCCCCTGAAGAGGGGGATGGACCAGGTGACAGTGGAAGGTGCTTTTTATCCTCTAACAACCAGCTGAGAAACAGTCACTGCAGTTGCACAGCCTGTGTGTTCTTCACTGTCTGCCATCACCCCAATGCAGTGTTTTTAAGAAGTGTTCATAAATCAAAATAAAACTTGCCTTTAAAGTGGAGAAGCACTTTTTTTTTTTTTTTTTAATACAAAACAGGATGGACAAGTGGTTTTTTTTAAGTTACTCTATAGGAAGGAGGACCACAGTGCTGAGCAAGACACCATAGTCACAGAGGCACTGACATGATTAATATGTGCTGTGCTAAATGGTGAATGCTGCACATCTGGAAGGTTACACCGTGCTAAACTGCAGCCTATATTTTTCAGCCCAATTCTACTGCAGTCTCTGGCATCCTGGGTTCTTTTCCAGAGTCAGTGTGATGCTCATGACCCCATCCCTTCACTCCAGCAGTGAGAAGGAAGACAGACAGAGAGCGCCCACTTTCTCATATGCTTATCTCCCTTGAAAGGACCAAGTGCTTAGGCAGCTATGGTCATGGAGGCCAGAGGGAGAGGGGAACACTTGTTTCCCCCCACCAAATTGTCCAAAACTCAAAAACAAACAAAAACCCTCAACAACAACAACAACAAAATGCCTTGTTTGCTCATCCAAAAGTGCTAACACCACCAGCATAATTTTTTGTTATTAAGGTACCCAAATATCCAGAAGATACCACCCATTACTGTCAAGTCATACATGATCATACAAAGCACTAACCAGCTCAATTTCATCATCATAGAATCATAGAATCATAGAATGGCTAGGGTTGGAAGGGACCTGTAGAGGTCATCTAGTCCAACCCCCCTGCACACGCAGGGTCCCCTACAGCATGTGGCACAGGGTGGTGTCCAGGTGGGTTTTGAAGATCTCCAGAGAAGGAGACTCCACCACCTCTCTGGGCAGCCTGTTCCAGTGCTCTGTCACCCTCACTGTTAAGAAATTCTTCCTCAAGTTCCTGTGGAACTTTTGGTGCCTCAATTTTTGGCCATTTCCCCTAGTTCTATCACTGGCCACCACTGAGAAGAGGCCAGCCCCCTCCTCCTCACTCCCTGTCTTGAGATATTTATATACATTGATCAGGTCTCCTCTCAGTCTTCTCTTCTCCAAGCTGAAGAGGCCCAGCTCCCTCAGCCTTTGCTCATAGGGCAGATGTTCCAGACCCCTAATCATCTTTGTGGCCCTGCGCTGGACTCTCTCTAGCAGCTCCACRTCCCTCCTGCACTGGGGAGCCCAGAACTGCACACAGKACTCGAGGTGYGGCCTCACCAGGGCTGAGTAGAGCGGCAGAATCACCTCYCTCGACCTGCTGGAGAYRCTCTGCTTAATGCACCCCAGGATCCCATTGGCCTTCTTGGCCACAAGGGCACACTGATGCCTCATGGTCAACTTGTCATCCAGCATGACGCCCAGGTCCCTCTCTGCGGGGCTGTTCTCCAGGAGGTCGGTCCCCAGCCYGTAGGCATGTCTAGGGTTATTYCTCCCCAGGTGCAGGACCCTACACTTGCCCTTGTTGAACTTCATGAGGTTACTCGCCGCCCGGTTGTCCAGTCTGTCCAGGTCCCTCTGGATGGCAGCGCAGCCCTCAGGGCTGTCAGCTATTTCCACKGATATCACAGAAATTTAGAGATATTCACAGGGGATCAGATGCAGCTGAGCTCACCAACACCAAAACAGGCTACCATGGTCATGCAGCATGATCATCTACAGCACTGCATGTGAGCTTCCTCCTGATGTGCGGTTTGCAACCAATGAAAACCTGCTACAATCAGACTGATGCAAGACTGCACATTAGCTCAGGTATTCTGGGCAGAAGCTCAGACTCCAGGCAGCAAGACAGTTCATTCTCCCCAAGGAACAAGGTGGCAAAAACAAAAAGCAAAGACAGACAGTCACTTTGAATTTACCTTTAAATACTGCATGTCAACTGTTTACTGAGTTTCCTTGGATGGAAACTGTTTTTATAACAGTAGATTAATGATGTACAAATACTCATAATACAAAGACCTGAAATGACAGGACAAGTTATCACAGCAAATGAAAGTGCCATGAACAGAACTGCTGCTGCCTTATTTGAAATGCAACTTTTGAAGAGCACCTTTTGCAGTAAGCATTTGTTATTAATTATCTCCATATGCTCATTTTCAGACCTCTGTAGTTCTATATCAGCAGCTCAGGAGATGTCAAGCACTTCAGTTTCAAGAAAGATCCATCCTTGCTCAGCACTTAAAAAAACCACAGAAGTCACAGAAGAAGTTTTTGTTAGTTGTGTTTCCAAATTAGACATCTCTGGCTTATAGTTGAATCAGATCACGCTTTTCTACATGAGCTAGAGAAGCTAAGGGACACAAAAGTACAAAGTCTCTGAAAGCTCCAGGTATCTTCACTGAATTTGTATAGATTAAAAAGAGGAATCTATGTTTCTGCAGCCATCCAATTCTATTTGTTCCCCCTTATCTCTCCCCCAAAAAATCAAGTTGTGTTTCTTTAGAAGTTTCCCTTATCCTTCGCAAAGCATTTATTTTCTGGAGCAAAGAAACTGATGTGCATCTTTTAGCATTGCTTGCATATCCTCATACTCTGCAAATTTGCAGGCATCCTCCAGCTTCAGCCATTGAAAAGCCTGGTGCTCCTCAGAGAGCCTGATTTCCGTGTTATAGTCCTTCATTTCTGCCAGCCAGTAAACGACAGTCTTGGGTTTGCCATTGACTGGATAGTGCAGCTCTTTCTTGTAGCCATCTACGAGGGTGAGCTGAGTGGCCTGGAGACCAGCCTCTTCCCGAGTCTCCCGCAAGGCTGTTTGGAGATCATCCTCTCCTGGATCCACGTGGCCTGCCAAGAAGGTGAAAAATAAGTCTTGCGCATGAAGCATGTTTTGGCTTTCAGTTGGCAATGAGGCAACATTGATATTTTAAAAGTAGATTTCAAAAGAAAAGGTCTTCAGACACTGGATTCACACCAGAGGATATGGGCCCCACAACAATGTGAGTGGGCCCATATATATACATAACCAAAAAAAACTAGGCTCCCCACACACCTGCCTTATTCCAACACTTCCTAAAYTCGTGCAGAGCTAATCACAGAAAGGGAGCACCCTCCACTGCATGAGGCAAATTCATTCATTCATGTAAATGAAACAGGGATTTGTCTCTGATCTTCATCCTTGACATGTCTGTACGTCCATGGTAGATCAAATGGTTACGTATTCTGAGATGTCTTTTGTCTTACAAACTTTTGAGTGAAAAATTATGAGACTAAAGAGATCAAAATGGTCTCATTCTCCTATGTTTGGACACATTACACGCTGGTACTTTCATTGTTCTTTCATAATCCTCTCTGAAATAGAGCAAACCCAAAGCCAGACCTTCCACCAGCTGCGTAATCCTCCAAGGCTCTACTCCTCTTTTATATTACTTAAAATGAGAGGTGCCATTACAAACAATGTATAAATATAACATATCCCCAATGGTTCATACTTTTGTTGAGACAAGTCAGATTTCAGTTTCTCATGAAAGCTTCAGATGAACAGAAATAGAACAAGCCAGGAAAGACCTCAAAAGATCAACATACAAGGAGTTGGAGATTTTTAAAAGAAAAAAAAAAAAAGGGAAAAAAAAAAGGAATATTGCCTACTGATGTCTAAGCTGTCCCCCTTTTTAACAAGGTCAGTATTTCCACAGCTGGGATTTTTACTAACAGCTGAGAAACTGAATCCGCTCAGCCTGAATATCTGGGTTACTTTTACTGTATCAGTAAGAAATACCCACAGAACATTCATCAACAGTAAATAACTACTTTTTAAAGGATAACTATGGCTCATAGTCATCAAACATGTGATGAGATAAAATTGCAAAAAGAGTTAAAGGACTGAGATTTCCTTCCAGATTAAACCACAACTCCCTGTCTGCTAGCACAGGGAAAGGCAATCACTYCATCCCATCCTTGCTAACAACAAATTGGAGGTCAGGAAGTGTCCAGTTTTGTGCCAGAGGCCCTGTTTTTGAGATAGAGAAGAATTGCTGCCAGCACATCACACAGCACCTTCCTGATCCTCAAAGCACTGATTCACACTGATCAAGTCCCAATATCCTGAGGAGTAAAATGAACCTTGCATCCCCTCCCATCAGGCTCAAGACAGTCACTCAAAATGTCACTGTGCTAGGAGCTGAGACTGAAGAAGTTCATTTGGGGGTATTCACGCAGGTACAGTTTAATTCCCTAAGAACTGCAGCTGCTTAAGGGACTTTTAAAGTATCAACAGCTGTACCTGTAAGTGGACTCATCTCCTGTGTGCTCTTGCAGGTGTGCTAACTCCTTTCCAGTCTCTCTCCTGGTACATTAAAACCCATGTCTAGTTAAAAACGCAYGTAGAGTTATGTTTTTGCATCACACAACCTGTGGCTGCTTTTGATGGCCACTCATTCCACACACAATATAGAGATGCAATGGCTCATTCATTTACTATTTCAAAATATGTAGCAACTATTATATCTGCATCAGATTATGGCTTTTCAATTATTTTTGATTCAAACATCTTAAAAGATGCATCTCATCCGTTCAAATTTTAAGTGTTTGAGTCATTTAACTCATAAGTGTGTTGGCCTATCCACAACTACAGCATTCCCAGTGAATCTTTCCATATGGAACAAGTATCATGTCCCAGCCCAGATTTTTTTTTTTTTTTTTGGCTTTCCAATAGCCTGCAAACTACTCCAGAAGTACTGAGGGAGAGGTATGGAAAATTTTGTTCTTTCCCTTAATAGCAGGGCATGCTTGGTACTATCAATAGCTTTTTGCCAATTGACAAATTCCTGTTGCAACGTTGTCCATGTGCTATGCTTTAAGAGTGCTCCGTTTTATGGAACAAGTAGCAAAAAGTTAAACAAAAAATAAGGCAGAAAGAAATCTTACAGTGTAAGAAAGAGCTTGAGGAGATATATGAGGAATTTAAATTATTTGTGTTGTTTTTTCACCAACAGAAGGCCTGCAAGGCTGTACAATCAAATTTAGCTCTGGCATGCATCTTTACAGAGAAGATGTTTCTGGGAGCCCCGGGGCACTGCAAGGGCTTCTTCTCTCTCCTTCAGGCCTTGCTGGTGAGCAAGGATGGCTGATAAGGCTACTTCTCCTAGCTGTTTCTCTCATCTCTACTGCATACCTTCCTATCTCATCAATCATCTTCTGAATTTTAAGTTATTTTAAGGTAAGTGGTCATCTATTTTAGTTTGTCATCTAATGTTGTGCTTCATATCATGACCACTCTGATCAAGAAAGATCAAAGACATCATCAACAACAGTGATGTCTGCCAGAGGGTCAGGTCTGAGATGGAAGGTGGTAACTCATCTACCTACCCATTTAATTAACTGCTGAATATGTGAAAAAAGCTTCAGAAGTTTGAATGAGCAGGGCTGGGTGACCTTCTCTTCACAAACTGTCAGGCCCAGGAGTATGTACAAATATTTTTAAGGAATTTGGGTCACAAAACTCCCCCACTCTGCTGCTGAAAAACCCCAGAGCTGCTGTAGTTACCTGATTAAACTGCCCCACYAAGGCGGCTGCAGCAGTGTTCAGCCAAAGGTCAGTTTGCAACCTCTCTAACGCAAACAGCACTTAAATGCAATACCAGAACAAACATCACCTTTGGGAGGAGTCCAGTGATGGGTCCCATAGGACGTCTGCAGAAGGAGGTACTCAATGTTGTCGGCAACCTTTGAAGGAGCCACTGGCTGCAGCCTCCTGTAGATTATCAGGCCACAGGCTCTCACGGCCATGTCCCTGCAGTACTTGTAACAGGCACGCGRAGGATCTAGCATGAACAACAGTGGTAGCTTAGATGAGGCACGTTTATCCAAAAAGCATCCATTTAAGAAAATAATAAATAACCCTTCCCTAGCAGTTACTGCATTGTTAAGGTATCCCCCAAAGCGACCCCGCGAGGGCAGCAGCRGGGAGCTCCCTGGGAAGCAGCCAGGGCTGAGGAAGGGGCTGCAGGCCRGGCTAGAGGCTGCAAGGCAGCACCAAGGGGCTCTTGGCACACGAGCAGAGAAGGGCCTAATTAGCGAGCAATAAACGGCACGTCCCTCAACAACCCACGCTGTAATTAACGACCCACCTGGGCAGGCCAAGTGGTTTAATGTGTTTACACACAGAGATACATATGCATGAAGAGCCATGGAAGGCAGAAAACCACTTAAAGAACACAGCAACTCAGCCTAGCCCTGGCTAGAGCTCTGCGTTTTGACAGATATTTAAACAAATAAAACATTTTCACAAAACCGCTGGTTTCCCCCTCTCGCGGGGCTGGCACGCGGAGAGCAGCCACCTCTCCCCGCGGAACCGCTGTGTAGCCGCTGCCGCCTCCCCCCAGCCCCGAGGCGCCGCGAGGCCCTCCCAGAAGGACCGGAGGCCGCGGGGCGCCACGTAACGGACCCGCGACGCGAGCAGAGCCGCCATGACAGCCCCAGCCCTCACCTTCCCCTCCGGCACCTGCAGGGGGCGGTGTTCGGTGTCCAAGTGGCAGGTGCTTCGGCCAATCACAGAGAGTGCAGCCGCGGCTTCCGCCCTCTCTCCCTTCCTTTCTCCTAGTTCCCTTCCCCTCCTTCTGCTTGGAGCTCTCGATTGGTTCYGCCGCTCCAGGCCCCGCCTCCTTACCCACCCCCCCTCTCCCCATTGGATGGCTGCGGGCGCCAGCGTTTGAAGCGGGAAAGGCACCGTTGCYATGGGGACGCGGCCTAGACGCTTGTGTGAGGCTGCTGCTCTCCTCGCTCTCGTGGCCGGTGAGTGGAGCCGGGCGGGACCAGGGCGGCTCGCGGGAGCCCCGCAGGCCGCGGCAGCCGCGAGGCCGCCGCCTGGCGCCGGCCAGTCGCGATAGGCGCGGCCGGGAGGAGAGAAAAAAATAAACCCCGGAKGGGGCGCTGGGGCTGGATCAAGGGCGGCGAGGCCGCAGTGCGGCGGCCCCGAGAGCGGCCACGCAGCTGCCGCCGCCTTAGCCCGGTCCCGGAGGCGGGTGGGAACGGCTGCCGCTGCTGCCCATGCGCCCGAATTGATTGTTTATTAATTCTTTTCTTTATTAGTTTGTGGTAGAGACACATTGTGCATGGGAGCGACACTGCAGCTTGGGAGCACGCTGAGGTTTACCTCCCCTCAGTGTAACTGGAAGATCCCCATGGTTGGGGACTTCCTCCAATGGAGGAAACCATAAATGCCAAGTTCATCACTCTGGGAAACTCTAAAATACAAAGTTTCTTGCTCTAGGACCAGATATGAGCAGAGTAATCTGTAATTRCTGACTTTCTCACCACAGGGGCAGCCACAGGAAGYGCAGCCCGCTTGGCTCCTCAGGCATGCTGGCAGATGCACAGTGGTTTGCCTCCCTGCACTCACTAAACTAAATAAAAACCCAAAGCCATTTGGTAAATGTTGCTTGCAAGAGACACTCAGGCATGATTTTCAAATAATCGGCACCCTAATATAACTCTCAGATTATTTTTTTGTCGCTGTGGTTGAATATTGGACACTTCCATTTCCAAGCAGCTGCTCCAAGCAGCTGTCATGTATCGGCTGTGGAATCTCTTCTGCTGAGGTCACTGGCTATCATTAGTGTGGGATTACAGTTGTAGCAATTGTTAGCCTTTTRCAAATTAAAATAAAGAAAAAAACACCACCAACAGATTTATTTTCAAATAATCAAAAAACCCACCACACAATATAGAATTCTAAGTCTGTTCCGAAGATTAACCAGTGCTGCAGTGCTCGGCTCTACATTAAATATACCAGTATGGTGTACCAGTATGGAATGCTGGTGAAGGGAGACACACATTCCTTTACATGGTCCAGCTGTAAGACATTTATCAGCTAATATTATGTATGTTTCTCCCTTTCCATTTGCTTTTCTTATGCAGATACTATGCATGGTTTTCTGTTACTAGCTAGTTTTTTTCAAAATGGCCTGCTGCACTTGTTGCAACAGCYCAGGGTACATAATCCATATTGTTCATGTGCTGCATAGTGTAATCCTATGATATGGTGAACTGATCAGTGTTTCAAACTTTGTTTTATAGCTCACTATGTATTGCATTTGGTCTTAAACTGAAATTATGAATTTTTTTTTATACCAGAAACCATCTCTTAACATAAGCATTTTGTGCTTGTAGGACTACAGCTATGCCATAGCTTTTCTTCACAGGAATACTCTAGTATTTAAGGGAATGGTGGTCAAAATGATTAGAGGTAAAACATTTTGTGTGGTGTCCTGAAAAAGCAAATGAGCCATTCTCTTTCAATAGTTGGGTGAATATTGGCATGGGTTAATAAGTCTCTCATTTCTCCATTGCAGGATTCTTAGGAAGGATTGGTTTCGTTCTTCTTCTGTACCTCACAAAACATCAAACAGCTTGACACAAAGATTGTGCTGAAGACGTGTTTGAGGTAATGTGGCTACAGTAATGGAGTACAATACACTGGTATACCTGTGATCAGGAGAGGAGGCATAAGTACCCGCTACATATGTTTAAAATTTTAAGGTCACAAGCTTTAGTTTTATAAGGTGACTGTAAAGCATAGAGTGCTTTAGTGTTTGACACAAAACAAAGTCATAGGTAGAAAAAACAAATGCTGTTAAGGTTGAAAATTGTTATTTCTATCTGATGCCTTTGAGAATTGTTCCTAATAAATTCTGTAGGAAATTTATTCCCTTCTGAATACATAAGATATAACCACTGTTTTCTACTAGTTTCTASTATACATGCCCTTTTCATTCTCAGCTTTATGGCCTTTTGAAAACTCCCATTATGAAAACAGTGCAGTTTTTCCCTGATGACATACTGTGAAATTAATCTGTGCTTTTTGTTGGTCCCTTTACATAAAATTTCAATGCAGTTTGCGGTGGATATTTACTCATTATCAGAGCCTGACAGACTTTTAAGATCTTTTCAAGACTCTTTTGCATRAGAAATAAGTTGTAGATAACTCAAGTTTGCCACATAAAGAAAATAACTGATTGGTYCCTAATCCAGGTATCCCAATATTTAGACATCTTACATGTTTAATCTTTAAGGATATTATGGCTGCTTGTCAGAGCAAAAGCAAATCTCTTGTTTGAGAGAAACGTGAATATTTCATAGAGAAACTGATTCCTTCTCCCAGTTAAAATAAGAACATCAACCACTGASCTGTAACAAATTATGCTCTGTGTTACAATACAGATTGAATGAAAAATTACTAAGACTAAGGCTATTTGACCCTGTAATTGGGTGCTTGTAGAGAATTCTGCCTCCAAATTGACTTCTTTCTTCCTCAAAGSATATGTTATATCCAGCTATTTTAAGAAGTTAAAGAATTATATCTCAGTCCTGTTTTTCGGGAAGTCACCAGCATTACTGGAAGCAAGACTTGGGCTTTGATATGAAGCAATCACTTTGAGGAATGCTGTGTTTTTATGCACCAGAAAGCAGTGTTGTCTCACTTGAACAAACCAAACTAGATCCTGGCAATAACTGAGGGAATGCTGGCTGTTACTCATTGTGGAAAAACAAAAATTTTCTCCCCTTTTTTTGCCAGAAGATGGCATTGTCATTAAGAGTCTAGAATTCTTGAATACATTCCTTGCTTCTTTACAACGCTAATTTGCTTTGAAGAATTGTATTTCTGTTTGAGAAGCGATATAGGTAGGTTGTTTATGTCTAAAATATTAAGCAAATTAAGCCCTTCTTTTTAAGTGCAGAAAGGTACTCCATTCTTCCATCAGAAGGCCAATAGAATTTATTGTGATCATTTGTTTGACAGCTGTAATTCCCCTGAATTCTCTTTTGTTTGAATCAGAATATTTTAGAAGACTAGCTACACTTGAGTTTTAAAATGATCAGAAATGATGGAATGTATCATGACTTCTGTCTATTTTTGCCGAAGGTTAAATAACTTGTTACACCTTTATCTGTCAATGTTAAGTTTTCCTGGATTGTGAAATAGTTGTTCCATATATTGAGAGACACTGTAGTTAGCTCCTGAAACCACTTGGATCCAGTAATATTTATTATATTCGGGGGCAGAGAAAGTACTTTTATTACTTTCAGAGCTACYTTCCATTTGAAAAAACAAATGTATAGTAATTTATGGGTATTTTATTATGGGCATTTAATTGTTTCCACCCTTGTCTGTTGACACTTTGAAAAATGTCTCCTTTTTGTTTCTTTTTTTTTTTCTCCTCTCCGGAAGATTATGCCCAAGTACTCATTCAAGTAGAAGTTAACATGGAATTAGATTTTGCACATTTTATTGGTCTGTTCTTAACTGAAGCTTATGCAATGATGTGAATATAGCGTGTAATACATAGCAAGAATGGGTGAGAGGAATCTGCTGCTTTTATCAAACAAAATAGGTTTCCTGTGGCAGTGCGAAAAAAACCCAAATTTTCAGAGGACATGTTTTATCTTTTTTAGATACCKTATGTAAGATGCATTTTTTAAAAACATAATCGTCTTCTAAATAAAAACTGAAGCTCTTGTGCCTTTAATTGTAGATGTTAAAGACTTTGGGAAATGTGAATGTTTGCAAGAGGTCTTGTGTGTGTGTAATGATTAAACTGTGCGATCTTTGGATTCACCATCCTCATTGTGGATTTTGTTTTTCCCTTGCTGGGTAATAATCACAGCAGCAGCAGCTCTGGCTTTACCTCAAAGCTCAGAATTGCACCACATGTGCATCAAAAAGTCTGCCCGTATAACACTTATTTTTTTTCTTGAGGTTTGTTGCTGCTGACTCCATAAATGCAATTTTGCTATGGTTAACCCCTATTTACAGCTTAGGCTCCTTTATTATGGTTAACCACTATTTACAGCTTAGGCTCCAGTTGCAAAATTGTTTTAGTTGACCTCTACTGTATCTTTTGGCTTCTGTCATATCCTATGCAAATAACATTTTAATAGAATCTTTATTGTTTTGTTGTTATTATTCCAATTGTGTATGTAATAACTTTAATGATATAAAATCAACCTTGAGGTAATATGTAATGACYTTATTTTCTTATATAAGATTATTGTAGACATGCTTATAAAAACTGCTAAGTAACTTACCCTGAATTACAGGGGGGTAAAAAACCTTTCATCTTAAGTAACCTGCTTGTAATGAATGATATTGTCACTTCCTAAATTGAGGAAGATTTGAGGAAGACTAAGTTCCTGGACTGGACAAACATATAAGAAGGCAGTGGGCAATAGTTATTTGAAGTGCTATCATTTTTCCATTTTACAGAATAAGTAAATATATCTGCCAATGTTAATCCAGGTGGTTACAAACAGCATCAAAATGTATTGTTGGGAATATGTGTGTTTAGGATTCTTTTTTTCACTAACTTTTCAGTCATGTATGTCAGTTTTCTGGGTTTCCCAAGAGTGCAATACAGACTTCCAGTAGCATACATGGATTTAGGTAAATCCTGTGTTTCAGGTTTTGCATAATATATTGGATATTCTGCCAAGTACACTTGGAATTGCTCACAAGATGCATTGTGATGAAATTCAGTAGAAAATTACACTTATGGGAAACATAAAACCAAAACTTTGCTGTAGTTCATCTGTAAGATCTTCGAATAGTCTTAACAACTCAATCTGACGTGAGGACAAATGCAATTTCTTTCCTATGGTTAGTTAACCAGAGATAGCTGCAGAACCACACTAGACCACATGCCCTGATATTAAGTTGAGTATCTAAAATTAGGCATTTTACATTCTGTAGCTTAAGGACAGGGTTTCAGTAGCTGCGGCATTTATCAAGTAGACATCAGACGTGTAGGAGCTCTGCAGCAGTAAGTAAATGTGTATTGTGCACTTCTCTATCATTTTAAAATACAGCTTCATTTGAGGAAAAGTGTAGCTACTTTGATAACTTTGTCAGCCATGATATTTCATACAAATCTAATATTTCCTTTGTTTGATTTCTTGTAGACTTTAGCTTGAAGATGGCGTCATGCCTTTATGAATGCCTTTGTGAGGCAGAACTTGAGAAATACTATCCCCATTTTGCTGCTTTTGGTCTTCAGAAGATTGATGAGCTTGCCAAGGTTTCCATGAAGGATTATACCAAACTGGGAGTCCACAACATGAACGACCGCAAACGTCTGTTTCAGCTCATTAGAATAATCAAAATTATGCAAGAAGAGGAAGACATAGCAGACTTAAACAAGCAAGATTTCCAAACAAGTGGCCTTATTGTTGAGCCTCAGGTGACCAGATCTGGTCCCCGCAGACAACTTCATTTTGACTCCTTTTTTGAGAAAAATGCTGGAGCTGCTAAAGACTCTGAGCCTGAGTCGTATGGTCCATCTGATTTCTGTGCCGGTGAAGAAAGGGACAGTCTAGTGGAAATGTTGGGACACATTCCACCACATGATTCAGAGCTGATTAGAATAACTAGAAGAGACCTAAATACTCCTGGAATATGCACAAAAAGTGAACTAGACCATACTACAGTATCTGATGATATTGCTCCTCTCTTGGGCGATTCTGAAACTCCTATAATACAAAGAATAACTCATATTTCAGGGTATAATTATGGACTACCTCATTCTTGTATCAGGTAATAATTCATCCCCTTTACGTTTATCATATTTCAAGTTAATCATAATTAGTAATTTCTGCATTGGGGAGGAGAATCTTTCTTTATCAATTTCAAATCCACAAACTATAATCCTACTAAAGTTGTATAGAACATGTAAAGGATGTTTTAACAAACACTTCACCCTCTCCACCTCCAGTAGAAAGAATCAGTTGCATTCACCAGCTGCTACTTTCCAAGATTGTCTAAGAATAGTTTTCACTGTCTTGTAGGATATAAGTCTTTATTTTCCTGATGTTTTGGCCAGTCTCTTTCTTTCTTTCTTTTTTTTTAATATGATTATCTTGCCAAATACTGATTTCCAAAATATAGCATTGCCTTCTGATGGTAAATCTGCAAAGTTTTTCTCAGTAAAAATGATGCATACTTTRACAGTTAGATTTTGTATATAAATTTCTGAACTAGAGCATTAAAAAGAAACAGAATGTATATAACCGGGACTGGATACAGAAAGTGGTAAGAGGGAAGCTTTGCAGCTGCTCCCTGAGCACATGATCTACAACGTTCACATTGTTCCCAGTATTGCTAACAGGGGCTGCAGTTATCTCGGCCTCCTGATAAATCAACCCAGGAATATTTTTAATGCACAATATAACTTGGAATGGCTTATTAGGTGGTTACCACCTCCTGCAGGCAAAGGAGCTGTATGGAGTGCTGGGAAAAATGGAGTGAGGGAGGATCCATTGAGTCTGGGTTAATCACAGCTCAGCTGAGGATGTGCAAAGCCTGGATGGAGCAGATGCTGCCACAGTGGGGAAAGCCCTGGGGTCACTCGCAGTTAGAACACTTACCTGTGAAATGAGAGATCGGAATTTAGAACTGGGAAAGATTTCAACCTGCTACTCCTGCCTTTCAGAGGACTGTACTAACCTCAGTATGGAGTTGGCATCTTGGTGTATTCTGTGCTCCCTCTGGAAACCCAGCCAAGGTGCAATAGAAAGAGCAGAGCTCACAGGGCTGGAAAGTGAAAAATAAAATATAACCTAATGGACCAGCTGGAGGAGTTTGAGATCCTGAATCCTGTAACAGAGCTGAGCTCTCCATTGTTCTCACTTTCTTCCCTTGTTCCCCTGGGCTTAGCACTGGGGTTCATCCCGTGGGCTTCCAGCATCCTCCTGACATGCCTGAGTTTCTCTTTCCTGCTTTGGACACAGAGCACATGTTCTGCATTCCAGGCTTGGYGCCAGCCTGCGTGCCCTTGAGCTGGTGGCTCCTGATTTGCAAGTGGGATTTGACTGCTATTAAGACTAATCTAGTCTCACCTACAAGTAACTCTGGACAGTGGGTCAATTTAAGACTGAAGAAAGATAAATAACTTTTTAAATGTGCTTAAAGATATTTTCCATTCCATTTCCAAGCAAATCACTTCACTTTCCTGTCAGTAGATAGGACATGGGGTTCTGCTGACTTTTGTCTGTTCAGGTTTCTAATGATCTTTTTTGAGTGTTTAAAATACAAATATATCTTGTCATAAAATATAATTTCTGTAATTTTTCTTTTTTTAAAGAAGGTTAATAGAAAATTAAACTTGAGGTTCAATATACAGAATTCAAACATACTCTATTATTGTACAAGGTGATTACAATTAAGTGTACACCTCTACAAGAAGTAATTTATGCCTTTTCTGGCATAAACAAAATGGCCATATTTTTTGGTTTTTCCATTCTCCAAATTTTATATTCAGTCCCTTCTTCCTCAAGCTCCAAACCATTCCATATAGGTCACCAAATTCACCTTCTGGTGRAATGAGAAGTAAATTTCAGTGCCTCATTATTTGTTAGCAACATCTGATGTCACTGATATCCATAAGCTTATAGTGGCTTATAAGATAAAGTATCTTATTTCAAGTATCTTGGTCTTTCAGAGGGAAGAAGTTTCCATCTAAATAGAGAGTCTGGTCCTGGTCAGCATAGGCAAACCACACTAAAATTAATAGGAATACAGATTCAAGAAAAAATTCCTTGTGTGAACTCTTTGAAGACTACAKCTTGAGATTTCTACTTGCATATTGTGTGCTTCTGGGAAATCATGCAGCACAACAGCAATGACATTACAAGCTTGAAGTTGTAATGAGATATTGAATAGCTTGTACCTTTGTGTTTTTGTTTTTAATTTACTAGACAGCGAGTCTGTATTGGGTTTTTAGTCACAACATTAAGAGATTTTTGAATGGCACTTGGATAGCATGGCAGAAATAGTACTTTGAGGTAAGTCAGGGCTTGATTAAACAGTTTCTGGCAATTTGACATTCAAATCCAGGCAGAAAATTCTTATTTGTTTGGTTCAAGACAGCTTGAAAAAGAGAAAGGTGAAATCAATACATTTCAGTTAAATTCAAGTGTATTCCTTATGCTGCATCATGAAATGATTTACCCAGCAGTTCAATTAATATAAAATGGGAAAAAAACTTCATGCATCCAAAGTGTCTAGAAGGGAACTAAAGTAGATTTGTCAAAACACAAGAGCACAACTTTGCCTGCTCTCCAAAAGAGCATAATTTTATGGTAAAAAGAACAAGTTSGAGAGAAGACCAAAGAGGAGATAATGAAGAGATTGATATTTCAAGTTTTCTTTGAAATGAATAAAAACATGGTAACACTTTCTAGGTTCCTGATCTGAGAAACCTACTTGCAACATGCTTGACAGCTTATGAATGAATGAAAGTCGGTATAAGGGGAAAAGAAACTAAATATTCTTTTCAAGATCTGTTTATACTCTTATTTGTAATTAATAGAATTAAGGGACTAATAATTGCTGAGAATAATTTCAGCAAGAAAGTTTAAGTAAAATTGTATGTTTTGTCAGTTTGGAGCATACATTTCTGGAGAACTGAGGATAGGCCAGTCCAGCAACAAGCTCAGTAACATAACTGTATAAACATTATCATTTTAACAAAGTACACAAAAGTTATTAGTCTAGTTAGACTAGCAAACAAACAAAACCAAGCAAACAGCAGAATCTACACCATATCACAATGAGAGCTTTTTGGCTGTATGTGACAAATATTTATCAGGTAAAGCTAGAAATCCAAGTTAGATTTATGTATATTCTGCMATGTACAGTAACTTGGTTTTAAAATGCAAACCTTCAATGTTGTTGTAGATCGAACACCTCTGAGAAAGAAACTCCATGGACAGAGAGTGAAAAAATCCGAGTGTGTGTCCGAAAACGTCCCCTGGGCCTGAGAGAGGAGCGACGTGGAGAAGTTAACATCATCACAGTGAAAAATAAAGAAACTCTACTTCTTCACGAGAAGAAGGAGGCAGTTGATCTCACACAATATATTTTACAGGTAATGTGCTGCATTTACATTTTATGTTTATGGGCCAGTCACTTGCATTGTGGGACAAAGCAAATTGTGCTAAGAATGGATGTGGACAAGAATCACCTTGGAATTTCATTAAGGGGAAACAGAAATGGACAGTTTGTATTTCTTGCATAAAATCGTTGGTGAGCTCTTCTATCATCTCAGCCTGAGTGTATTTGAATTGCTCCTGATTTGTACCAGCTTATGGCAGAAAACTTGAGAATTGTACGTCCCCAAAAGCATGTCTCTTGCAGGTTGCTTTGCCCATAACAAAATAAAAGCCTCTGCTAGTGCCATTGTTGAAACAGAATTGCCTGCTGCTGAGTCCTCTAAAAGCTTTCCAGGATACTTGAGTGGGGAATTTCCTCTTCATGCTATTTCAACATTGTAGTTTGTTCCAAAGAATTGCTTGTGTCTTCACCCCCTTCCCTTCCAAGTTCTCAAATGCTTCTGAAAATTAAGTTCTRCTTTTGCCTTTGTTTCTAAATCCCAAGGATCTTGAGCTGTCATAGTTCAAATTCTCATTTTTGACTGACAGCACCAGGGACAGAACTGATTTCTAGAGAGCAGCAAGCCCAGCTCTCTCTGCTTGGTGTGTTATTTTTACAGTCTGGACCCTTGGAACAACTGTTGAGAGTATCCAGTAAAAAATCAGTTCTCATCTCTCTTCAGCTAGGTTCATATACCACCTTTTACAGAGTGACACATGCAGCCTTTCCACCCCACTCCCTCGTCTATATTTGGCATTTGTGCGGTGCCTGTCACCGTGGTATCCCAGCACTAAAATAACTGCTATTTTGTTTTGTTCTGGTAATAGAAATCTTGCTCTAAATCAATATTAGTCAATCAGAAATATGCCATGGCAGGAAGGCCATATCCATAGTGTATATCCATGTAATCACTTCTCTTCTTACAATTTGTCTTGTAATGGGGGTGAAGGGGAAGTGAGATATATTCTTTTTCATGTAAAGATCATGTTTATTTTTCAGCATGTGTTTTATTTTGATGAAGTCTTTGGGGAATCATGTACCAATCAGGATGTGTATATGAAGACAGCTCATCCTCTCATTCAGCATATTTTCAACGGGTAGGGCATCAGTGCATACATTTTATTTTCTACCTTTTTGTTTTCCAATTTAATATACTGTTTCAATTTTCCTTTTACTCTTTTCATCTTTTGCAAGTACATCCATTTCTCCTTTCTCCCATATCCTTCTCATTTGGACTGCAATTTTGATAAAATAAATCAGGAAAAAGTATTCTTCACCTTCAGTGAGAAGAAATGAAAACTGGGACTTAGCTATAACAAGGAGACAGGATGGACTGTCTAGAAAAAAACAAAACAACAAAAAAAAAGGTGTTAGGATTCCTGGAGTCTAAACTCACTGCTAGCAAAGACTTCTGTGTGATACAGAACAAACAGTCTAATGCCTTGATTTACACATCTATAGAGAAATAATATCAGCTCTTTCACAAGGTAATTTTGAGGTGGTTTTACGAGTACTTGTGCAGTTTACATGAAAATAGAAGCTTGTGGTTTATTTTGATTTTATTAATTTCTATTTTTAGAGAGTTAATTGTAATTACATGCTTCCTGATTAACAGCAAATTGACAGTGACTGTACATGGATAATCTTATTTTCATGCAATATAACAAGCTCGAATATAATTATATTTCGGATCTTTGAAGGCAAGAATGACATGTCCATGCTGCACATTGATAAAAAGGGCTTTCTGTTACTAAAATCCTCTTAAGTATCATCAGCAGAGAAACATAGCATCATACTGTTGAGGAAAGAAAAGTGAAAGAAGGAGAATTAGGTTTTTTGCCTGCTGTATTATAATCACTAAAGACAGAGATTTGCATTACAGCCAAGCCAGTCATGCCACCGAAAGAGAAGCTACTATTTTTTCTCATTTCCCCCTGAGGGGCTTGCAAGGCTGCAGAGCCATAACCCGAGACCTGCTTGATGTTTTATTTGCATCGCACTTATAACATTAAAGTAACATGATTTAAAAATGGTAGTAGCATGGAATAAACTGAGACAGTGTTTTAGGTACCCTCAGAGATGAAGTGAGGGTACCTAACAGCTCTCTGCCGCTAAAAGGGAATGATGATCTTCCTTTCCCTCCACGTAGCCACACTCTCATGGGTAAAATGAAGCTGATTTTGACATGTTTTGTGATCCTGCAAGAGTTCCTTTACTCCACTGAAATGACAGAAAAATAATATGAAAAAAAAAATTGAGAAGCTTTCTGCTGTTTCTGTAACATAAAATCAAATGTCAGAGCCAGCACAGAGAATGCTGTAGGTCACACAGCTAAGAGCAGAGGAATGGAAGAGCAAAATCTTCTCCTAGGCAGCAACAAGTTGCCAGATTGGCTTAGCTGCATGCAGGGCTGTAGCTTGTGATAAACTAACTTTACTCAGTCATTCATAGTGCTTGAGCCTTAATTTTGGAGAACACTGTGTGCAAATARAGAACCTGTCTTGTGGCTGTTTCACACTTGTGTCACAGGTATTTTTTTCTGTGATTCATAATCAAAAGGATTCCTATTCATAATCCTGCAGTATCTCTGTAGTGTCTAAACAGTTGGAAAAATATTAATGTATCGCTAGCTTCTGTAAATATATTTTTGGCATCAGGAAAGAAAGAAGAGGGCCAGCACTCTCTGACATGCCAGCTCTCCGTAGGGTGTGCTCGACAATCACTGTTAAGTGTTTTGCAGTTTCTCAGATGGAGATGCAAACCGAGCTTCATTGCTGAGGGTCATCTCTATCTATTTGCATTGCAGAATCCCTTTTAATAGACATTAATACAACAGATGTGGCACTAAAATATGATTTATCATTACAGAGGCAACGCAACCTGCTTTGCATATGGACAGACTGGTGCTGGCAAGACTTACACTATGATAGGTACTCACCGGAACCCAGGCCTCTATGCCTTGGCTGCCAAGGACATCTTCAGGCACCTGGAAGCACCACAGTCAAGGAAAGATCTCCTTGTCTTAATCAGTTTTTATGAGATCTACTGTGGACAGCTTTATGACTTGCTAAATGGAAGGAAGAGGTATTTGAATAAAGAGAAAAACGTTGCTGTAAAACTGTTGCTGTAAAACTAGGATTATGAACTGRTGGGTTACTGTTTATAAATCACTTTATTCCTGATCTGTGCAATTACATTTAATATATTACCATTTGTAATCAATTTTACATATTTATTTAGGGTTKTTTCTGGGAGTGAGTCAGTGAGAGAGGATGTCAAAATCTGGCACCAAATTACCAATAGGAACTTCTGGTTTGGTTTATTTTTATGAGGCTAAAAACATGTAAAAATGAGGGTCCTGTCTGAGATAGGAATTGTATTGCTGGTTTGTGTATACTGTTTTGCTTATACTCCACTATGCATAAGGTAACAGCTAAACATCTGCAGGTAGAGAAGGAGTATTCCTGTTGCCAGAAGTCTTTCTATTGACCACTCTTGTGTGGTCTCTGTCTTCTCTATGCTTGAACACAGCCTCTGGGTGTCCCTCCTACTGCACAAAGATGTCTTGGGCTCCTGTCATTGCCCTCTCTGAGGATCCCATCAGTGCTCCTCTTGCTCTACCTAGAACTGTAGGGTCTGCTCACCCTCTCCCTCATCTCCTTTACCTGGCAGCCCAGAGACTCAGCCAGAGCACACCTCTGCAAGTGGCACTGCTGTCACCTGCCAGCAGAAGGCCCCAACACTCTCCAGCCCACAAGCTGTTCAGAGGGATGTGTGTTCCCACAGGAGCTTCACCTGCAGTGGAAATCAAGACAATTCAAAACATGCCTGTGATTTGAAATTTCAAATTTGAACTACTGTGATTTGAAATTTCAAATGCCAGTTAAGATCTCGGCAGTGAAATCTTTCCAGCATGATCTCGAAGGAGCATTACCAGTCATCTGAAGGCCTTCAGCAGCTTTGAGAGCAGGATGTTGAGACCATCTATTCTGGATGGCTCAACAGGGAGGTTTTCAACCTTGGGGAGTGAGCATCTGTTCACCTGTTTCTGAGAGTACTTCTGTGAATATGTGTATATGCAAGTGTGTGTTCCCTTTCTCCAGAACAGCCTTGAAGGATCTTTCTACTATCGTTCGTGGACTTCCCTTTGAATATAAACCAGATAGTATAATCTGCTGTCAGCAGTGGTTTTACTAGGGAAGGCAGAGAGTATTCTCTGCATGGCCATTAACTATTTACATATCACTGATTGAAGAGATTAAACCTTCTCTGCCACAGATGTCCTGGCTATGTTCTTCCTGCATAGCATTTATAATGTTTAATTTCTCTGTGATTCATAGCAGAATTGCTCCGTACTCTGACTGTGGAAGCTGCTATGCTTCCATTCAGAAATCTTGAAAAATTCAACAAGCTCAAAGTTACACAGTCTGAACTTCCTAGAAAAGGCCTGAAATATAGTTCAAAGAAGGAGAGGGACTCTGAAATATAAACACGACGATTTATTTGTCTGCTTCATTATATTACTGCTCACTATTTTAGCAGAAATGCATTGCTAATAAGTCTTTAAGTGAGTTATGAATAGTTCTTATTAAACATGAAATAACTCTTCAGCTCTGAAACTAAGTGAATGCCCTCGTTATCTCTCCCCTAATTTGTAGCATCAAAATATATTGCACATAGTGCTATAGCACTGACATGTGTTTCCTTTGTTGCTTGTTGAGATTTCATAGATTTCATTTCTGCAAACCTTGTTTCCCTTTCAGACTTTTTGCAAGAGAAGACAGCAAGCATGTTGTTCAGATAGTCGGACTGCGAGAGGTTCAGGTGGACTCTGTAGACCTATTGTTAGAGGTAACCTCTATGTTGCTGCTTATTTTGTCTTCCACAACTCAATACACCAATCTGTGAGATGAGTCATTTGCAGAGAAGACTGATATTCGTTGACTACTGTATGCCCGTGTTCTTATTGAAGACTCTGATCTTGGCAAACTCGGCAGAGAACTGAGTTTGTTTTTTTACTTGTTTGATAGATCTATATTTTTCTCCAATGTGATTTCTTTGGCTTCTATGAGCTTATGTTTTCTCTATAAAAAGGATGTGTGGGCGTGGGAGAATAGATATAATTTTGAAAATCAATAAAGCTCGAAATTATAAAATACTTAAGATTGAGATATTGCGTTGATTTAGAATTGAGACTTTACTTAAACAATAGTACATGATAATAGCCTTGTAAAATTAGAGTCTTTAAACAGTAGTTGACGTTCAGCACAAGCAAGGCTTCCGTCTGTCTTCTCTGCTTGGCTGAGCTCTACAAGAGCTTTAGCAGATTTTCTGCTCTGTCCTGCTCTAAGAATGCTAGTTAAATCTGCCTTCCATTTTTCTTGACTTTGCATAGCTTAATTCCTTTCTCAGGAAGGAATTGTAAATTAAAAGTGCCTGATAGTGTAATTGACCCATTAAAATTGGCACAGTATTGCCCACTTATAGTCTATTTAATTTTGTTCTTTATCCTCTCATTAACTCCAAGCTTCAGGACATGCTGGTGATGCTTCTGCAAATTAGATTGTAAATCTACTATATAGCTGATTAAAACATTCCTCTGTATTATCACATTCCACACACAGAAGAGCTATTAAATGACTACGTTCTCACAGGTATCTTGGCAAAACTAATTTTGCTCACAGGATCTTTTGAAAACGGAAGTATCACTACATTGACTCAGAGCTTTTGAATAGCCTGCAATAGATAAATGGGAAGAGTCTTGAATATGTTTTCAGTTATTCAATATTCATTAAATTGAATCCATCATTGCCTCTGATTCAGAAATTTTCTGGGCATTCAGCACTGATATAATACACAGTTACTGCAACAGTTCATTTTGTTGCTGGATAAGGGCTCAACAGCCACTGAAAGGCAAGAGTAATATGCATCTGTCAACTGAAACCATATTGATTTTGCTAGATTAATATTCTAATTTGTTCTTGCGACCAGAAGCAAAGTTACTGACTCGGTTGTATGAATGCCCCACTGTAGTTATTGCTAAACTTCCTGCAACGATCTTTAAAATTTTGCAAAGGAGAATTGTCTGAAATTTTATCTAGAAGATCTTGCTGCCCTTCTGATGTGCCTCGGCTCTTTGTTTTCTTACTTTGTTGCTGACCTTGAATATAGTTGATGCTTTAGCCTTGTTGTATTGTCTGACATTATTGCTTTTAGTTGTGGAGAAACGTTTTGGCACTTTATGCCACGTAAGCCTCTTGATTTTTTGGCTAAGAGTACCAAAGAACATAAGAATGTGAAAGTAAGCTAAAAAAAGAAAAAGCAAACAACAAACAAACAACAACAAAAAAAACCCACAAAAAACCCAAACCACAACAAATAGTCAGTCTGAAGTTATCTCTGCAATCTACCTTCCTTTTATAACCCAGGTATTTTGCAAATCAGATTGTCTGCAATAGTCTCTGAACTTTGTAGTGCCACCACAAGCAAATCCATACACAAAGTTCTGAAAGAAACATTGGAAGGGATTCAGTGTAACTTAGGAGCTGCCCTGCATCAAAATAGGAGGCCTCTAATGAAGCATTCCTTTGAATGTAACCTAAAGTGAAAAGAATGAGATCTTTTCTTCGGAGATGGTGTTTTTATGCACAACTTACTTGTGTTTTGTACCCCTTGTTTCCAGGTGATTTTGAAGGGGGGAAAGGAACGTAGCACAGGAGCCACYGGAGTAAACTCTGATTCCTCTCGATCTCATGCTATCATCCAGATCCAAATTAAAGACACAGCCAACAGGACATTTGGAAGGTAAGATTAGAAACAGAACTGCACAATCTGTCAAGGTTGGTCACCTGCTGGTCTGTACCATCAACAGCTGATGAGGAAATCAATCCTGGGGACATCCAGGGTGCAAACTGAGAAGAGATTGAGTTTGTGGATGACTGTTAGCTAAACCAGAAGACAGGGTTCAAAGGGGCTTTGAGAASTTTTATAACCCTTATTCTGCTCCTGGGAAGAATGCTTAAGCCATTTCTGGCAAATGCTTGTTAAACTCCTTCACTGGAAATCTTTAAAGAATGAGTTTTACTGCCATCTTGACACAATCAATTCCATCTCTTCATCTTTAGCGCTGGAAAGCTTCTCCTTTCTAGCACTAATCTGGCCAAAGGTAGATATCTGCAAGGGTTCCATCTGCATGCGAGTTCATCACTTCTGAAGTCACTGAAAAGGAAGAGCCATTTCTAGGACCTGATTCATCCCATTCTGCAGAGTCACTTAAAATAGATCAGATGGAGTTGCTTCTAAAAAGCACTTTTCTTTGGTCTGTAAAGGAAGCATGGAATTCCTAGCCCAGAGGGAGATGTTTCTATTCCAGAAGTCTCCCTTTGGTCAGAGGATTCCTTGTGACTCGTCTAAGGATCTCTCATAGCTTGAGCATGAGATTTTGGTGCTATTTGCAGCAGACTTGTAAAAAAAAAAAAAAAAAAAAAAAAGCACTTTATTACTACTTGTGGCAGTCGTTTTACATAATTAAAGACTGTAATTGTGTCTTTTCTCAGTCACCTTTTCTCCAGACTAAACAACTCCAAGAAATACCTTAATTAAAGATGTCTAGATGTTTACGTTACTGTTTGAATGCCCAAAAATGTGCTGACTCAATGTATTTTTTGAGCTCAATGTATTATTTACTATACTGGAAATTTCTGTACATATTGCCCTGAATTCCCATTGAACCTAAGCAGATGTCTGTTTTATCTGGAAGGAGACTCAAAAGGTTTACAGTTTCTTACAATTTCTTAGGAAGCTACAAGCACAATACTTTTCTAGGGAGGTTTGTTTTACATTTTACAAATGTGCTTTACATTGTAAATAGCTTTACCCTACAACTGTGAAGCACTTTTACTGCATGCAATTAGACTATCTCTTATGACTGTGTCAATGCCAGAACACTCTGACCGTGTTCCTGTAGCTGCTTCCATGCTGATCTTGATGTCTCAGATATTTACAGTGCATATTTTCCCTTGTCCAATGGTAGTTATTGCTAATCAATTTCATGATGTCATGTTTTGTTCTTTTTTAAATAAGAAAACAAATCTCTAAGATAAATGCAAATTTGTTTTTTTYTAGGATATCATTCATTGATTTGGCTGGCAGTGAAAGGGCAGCTGATGCTAGAGACTCAGATCGACAAACAAAAATGGAAGGAGCAGAAATAAACCAAAGCCTTTTAGCAGTAAGCTACTAGCTTGTCTGGGGAGGGTTTTGTAATTAATTTTTAGTGTGGGTTTCAATTTGAAAAGAAACCACAGAATAGCACATGTATGATTTCCATGGAGTGGAAAAAGTAGAAATAAATTAAAAAATTAAGTCTAAGTGTTCCCAGTTTAACTTTCAAGACTAAAAGACATTTTAGAGGAAAAAGGGATGTAAATCAAGTCTTTYTTGATTTTCTTGATCTTGATAAATCTTTCTTATGGGATGAAAATCAAGTCTTTCCTATGCATTCTTACAGCCAGACATTTAAACGTAGCAGAGAAAATTTTAGGTGTTATAGGTACCTTATATTTTATATAGAAATTTTATGTCCCTCTTGTGGAGATTATTAGCTTAAAATTGCCATATTTTTTCCTAAAAACACATCTGTTTCTGCTGCTTGTTTTTACCACTTAAACTCAGACTTCTGTAACAAATCATGAAGAAAGAATTTAAATACTCAAGAGGATAGGATATAGGAGTTCACATGTGCGTAGAAAGGAATGCATTCTTGATGTAAACTGACTTCTGTAAGTGTGCACAGTAATACAGAGGGGGACAAGGAGCAGAGAAATGTCGTCTAAGATAGAACAGAAGTGCAACTAGTAGAAATTATGCAGCAGGCTTTTCAAGCCCATGAATTCAAATGAATTAAAGCTTATTGATGAAGTGAGGGCTTCCCTGGATGAGGAAGGTGTTAAGCAATCAGAGAGTGTGAATTAACAGCACAGAAATTACTTCAGGCAACCATCCTCTGTTTATGCTGTTAGTGTGCTGCAAATAGGATGTGGCTTGTTCTGCTTTGAAAATGGAAAATGTTATTTTGCACAGAGCCTTTCCAAGTATGGAATTAATAGCATCCGTACTGGGAGATATCATGTAAAGCAAATATATTTATGTGCTTCTCACTTTCTTGAATAACTGAGTGGCACCAGAGTCAGGATTGACTTTGTGTCTGTTGCTTTTCTGAGTGACCCTCACAGTTACAGTGTGTCCCAATTTATCTCTGTATACCGAGGGACTGAGACTTGACATAGGTTTGTAAAATTGTTTTAGTAAGAACTGTTTTTAAATGTGTGCGTTAACTGCTGTTGTGTGAAGCTGAGTAAATTCCTGCCAATCTACCAGTAGCAACAGAATTAACTAGAAAAGCCATCTTTGAGCGAGTCTCCATGATCTGCAGTCTGTAAAAACTTARCTCTATTGACTTATGATCATAATGTTCTTTTCTGGCCCTAAAATATATGACAATTGAAGTCTCCTGCTCRTTTTAATATGCATGTTGGTTTCAAGTAGAAGATATTCAGATACTGCAGTTATAAGAAGCAGTATCGAATATGAAAATAGTTTGATGATCCTGCACTTCTTGCCAGAGCTGTGCTTTGTAAAAATATGCAGTAAACGTGAGAAATATGTATCATTTTAAGTGGGCATTGTTCCTTTAAATGGAGAAAGTTTGCTTCATGCTAATGTCGCCATGACAATACCGTGATCTGCTTATTTCTCCGTCAGTATTTGCTTTTATAATGATTTGCCTCATGGCTGTACACACTTYTACCAATTTTAGAGAGCATCCAAGCTCGATATGGAGTGTGATGCTATTGTGCTTGTTCCAGCACAAACTCAACCAAGAGGACATATATTTAAGTCTAAAAATGTCATTTTCTGTAGGCTAGTCATAAATCAAGAGGTGTTTCTCCAAGACTATGAACTACCTCTGCTCATAGTTATTAAGGAGGAGARACTAAATGTGTTTTGTGAAGGGCATGATTATAGCCAGCTTCTCATGCTCTGTTGGTTTTATTGGGGGTGCTGTGGCTGTATCTCCTCTCCTTGGGTAGTCTGTTGCTTCACTTCTAGTTTTTTTTGTGCATAGTTCTTTTTAGCCAACCAAAAGGCACAGTAAAATGTTTGGTTAGATAGACAGGCTACATCTATGCTACCTTCTGAGCATGGGTTTGAATGTGGGCTTGAATCTAGCTCCCYTTATACCTAATTATTAGGAGCTAGCCAAAGCTTTCCCCTCTGGTTAGGTTTGGGACGCTGCTGGTGCAGAAAGGGACTGGCTTGAGATCAGCCTTCTCCTAACGCAGCCCAGGGCACCCACTTGCAGGATATRGATGCAGTGTCTGGGCTACAGGCTAGAGATGTGTGGGGAGGAACGTACCCTTAGTTGCTTGGGCCACTTTTGGYTAAATATAACCAACAGAGTGGCATAAGGAATTTACACGGCTGCTGTCCAGAGTGTTTAGTGTTTTCCCTTTTTCAGAAGAGCAACAACTTATTCTAGAAGACCTCTTTCAGGGGAGCTCCAAAAGCTCAGTTCTGTATTCACAACCTGCAACATCCTAAGGATACACATGCCTGCATAGCACAGCCCCAGCTGATTTGGCTTCAGACTTGCTACCTATGGTGCAGGCAGCTGTTAGTCCACAGCAGTGTGGATGTTTGTGGGTGTCCACAGAAGCTGGGTGTTTGCTGAACATATTTTGTAGATCCCATAAAGACAGCAGCCTGAGCTAGCTGTGCTTGGTGCTGTACCTTGCTCCTTGTGAGTGCAGCCACCCTGCTGCTGATTCCCAAGTTACCTATGGCTTCTCTTGCCCTGCTGTGRCTTTGAGGAAGGTTCCCCTTGTGAGCGATGCCATGTGGAAGGACCCAAAGGCACATAAGGAAAGCAGCAAATTTTGTGGGTTAGTTATGGCAAAATTCAGTTCCTCTCCTGCTTGTGATTGATGTATTTTTCCCCTTCTTGTGTTGATAGCTCAAGGAATGCATTCGGGCCCTGGATCAGGAGCATGCTCACACACCTTTCCGGCAAAGCAAACTGACTCAGGTAAAACCAGYGAGAAGGCAGCAGTAGGTATTTCGTGAAAAAGATATTATTCAATAACTGTGATTAAACCTTTGAAAAACAGAGAAATTAATAACTTTCCAAATATTAAAGGTAATCACAGAGTTAAGGTCAACTCCTAGCAAGAAATATAATCAATCCAGAGGTCCATCATAGTGAAAAAGGTACCAGCTTCCCAGAAGTGCTCTAACTCCCAAGCTTCATGCTTGAATCCTGTTAGTCATATGTGATTTTTTTGCATRAACAGCCGTGTGGACCAGCTGTCAGCAGATATTCATGTTGTGAACATCTGCAAAATCAGACTTGAAAGAGTTACGCTCCATCTCTACCCACTCTCCCATCAATCTTGCCTCCTCTGTGCAGTAACAGACAGGGGAGTTTTGATCAACATTTCTTCACTSTAGTTGTAACATATGCTTTATTCCTCAAAACAGATGGGCAGCCCTGTGGCACCTGGTGCAAGGGCTTGTTTGGAGCTCTGATTAACACTTGTGTTCATTTTCAATTGTAAACAAGRAATTACAAGACAAATTAAGACATGTGGACTACACAAAAAGAGACAGTTAGTGTGCAGCACTTGAATCATGTTAAACTGCCTCTGTTAATTCATGGGAAGCACAAGGTAATGCAATTAACTTTTTATAAGTTCTAATCAGAACAAAATCACTTTACCACATATTTTGTGCAAAATGGTCTGTACAGGGGAGTCTCATACACAGTGATCCCCTCAAAAATTCTTTAAACTGCAAAGCTTAATCCTGAATTTTCTGAATTTTTATCCCCTATTATTTGAAAATAAATATATGAATTTCTAAGAATCTGATTTTTTTTTCCTCCCACTTCTAGGTCTTGAAGGATTCTTTCATTGGCAATTCCAAGACATGTATGATAGCCAATGTATCACCCAGCCACATAGCTACAGAGCACACTCTGAACACTTTGCGCTATGCAGACAGGTGAGTGACATGGTTCAAACTTGCTAAGGTGGAAAACAGCAAGAAAAAAAGTAATATATAACGCATTTGATATTGCATTTTTTTTTTGATTGCATTGGAAATGGTGAGTTAAGCAAGAAACACAATGAACATTCTAATACAAATCACATCCTTACCCGTTCCACTCTTACATTAGGTCATAAAATTCTGCAAGTCTTGA
Organism: Eudromia elegans; assembly: GCA_003342815.1. Lineage (NCBI taxonomy): Eukaryota > Metazoa > Chordata > Aves > Tinamiformes > Tinamidae > Eudromia > Eudromia elegans. Next base: position 1,397,858 of record PTEX01000193.1, read on the forward strand.
AACTTCCCTCTCTGATGGCAGYTTTCAGTGAGGAAAATATCACTGTGCTCTCTGTAGCTGCAGATTGCTACCCTCAGTGCTCAGCGTTTTGGTTTAGCTTCCTACTGTAGCTCGGCCTAGTGTGGGCTAAAGCCCCTCGCCCTCCCTTCTGTGCAGTGTTCAAGGAAGCACTTTAAAATGCTGTATAGACCTTTCCAGAAGTGCAGGCATTTTGGTACAGGTGTTATTGATGCCTGCTAGGGTTACTGATAATTTAAACATAAATCATGATGTTCAGTTAAGTTTTTAGCCTTAATATGTCAAAGTATTACTTTATTCTGAAGGCACCGCTATTTCTCTGAGAGAATGGTATCTAAAGGCAGCCTCATTTTCAGGGTCAAGGAGTTGAAAAAAGGGATCAAGTGTTCTACCCCTGTCACCAGCAGACGTCGGATAGCTGGAAGTGTATCTCCAAAACGTATCCAAAACTCGCCCTCTTTGCCCCCTGGGGAAAAGAGCTCACCAAAGAAAGTGAAGCTAGGCCTCCAGCATCCTTCAGCTGCTACAAAAMCAAAATCATGTCCTTCAGCACTCCAGCCACCTGGTGTCCCTTTCACCTCCACCCCCAGGGGCGTCAACAAGGGACACGGCTGCAGAGCGAACCCCAGCTCCCCATGGTTCCACCACAGCAGCCCGGTGAAGGGAGTCCTGCGCATGGGGCAGCCCTTGAAGAAGAAGGCGGATGACCTATCTCCCCACCCTGCAACTCCCCACATTGCAAGGGATTTTGTCATCAAAAATGCTGCTGTGGCCGAGGCAAAAGAGAGTGGCCAAAGAGACAAGAACATGCAGGATAAAGCCCCTGGCCAGTCCCTGAAAGTCCAGACAGTGCAACCTGTGCAGAAACAGCTTGTTTCTAGAGAAGATTTTTCCTATGGGAATGGAAATCAGCCTTCTGGTGGTAGTCAAGAGTGGGGAAATGCCTTTGCTAAACAGTGTGTTGAAACCTGGACAAATCTTTCTCCATTCCAGAAGGAAAGGGAGGAGCATTTACGTCTTTATCACCAGCAGTTTCAGCAGCCACCTATTCTACAGCAAAAATTGAACTATCAACCTCTTGAGAGGTTTTTAGCTCAGTACAAGGCCCAGGAGAGTGAAGTGCAGCAGGAGCTGAGCTTTACCTCCACAGAAGCACAGAGCAAAGAGGAGATGCAGCTGGAAGATCTGGATGACAGTGACTTTAGTGAAGATTCTTTCTCACCTGTGTGCAGTCAGAAGAATGTGAAAAGAAGAAGCCCCAGTGAATGCAGCCAACATTCATTTTTTCTTCATCAAAGAGAACAAGGAACTGAGGAAGAGCAGAAAGACCAAAAAAGGCAGGATTTATTGTTTAAATACTCATTTCCTGTGCAAGAACATGAACTAGATGATAGCTGGGATTGTAGCAGAGGCTGCCCAAAACCAGAAGAATCTATTAAAAATACAGGTGGATRCAAAACCCCATCAGATTGGAGCTATGACTTAACTATTGAGTCCTCTCCAAGCAATTCTGCAGAAAAACCTTACTGCCTGCAAGATGATCTTGCCTGCAACTGGAAAAATGGCAAAGATTTCTCAGATGATCTGAAACAATACAAACMTAAACACAAATATCTCATTTATTCCAGTGAAATTCCCTTAACTCCAGAAAAGGAGGCTCCAAAACCATGTRTTTCTCCCATATCGAAATCAGGGACTCCAGAGTATAGAGAGATCAATCTCCTGCATAGGCAGAAGGAAGAACCCACCTTGGATGGACAGGCTGCTCTTGCAGGAGACTTGAAATGGAGAACTCGAAAAAATGGAGTTAGCCAACGTGGAGCTTCCAGTACTTGCTCAGAGTTGACTTCTGAGGCAGCAACCCCTCTCACAAGGTCCCTTCTTGACCATGAGGAAGCAACTGATACGGARGCTGTGTCTTCCAACGATGAGCAGTCTCCCCACAAGAAGCAGRTGATGGAGAAGAGCATTCATGGTGCCCAGAAAAGACCTGAGGAGGAGGCCTGGCAGTGCACTAGGAACAGAGCTCTCACAGACAGCATGTTGGAGTTAGGGGAGCAAACACGCCGTGCTGGAAGGAGCTGCATCTTGCAGCGTTTTCCCCAAGCAGGGGACAAGAGRTTTTCATCTGCGGGCTACTGTGTAAGGCCTTGCTGCTGCTTTCTAGCCTTAGGGTCGTCAAATCAAGAAGTCCTTCACAGTTTGTTTGTGGGAAGTGAAGCCCTAACAGAGGCATCTGCAGCTGAATCCAGAGGTCCCACAGGAGAGAGGGAGGGTAACTTCCTGCTCAGTAACTTGGTGTGCGAAGGATATGCAGATAGGAGACAGTGTGATGCTGATGCTAGAGACATTACTGAAAACTTGGGAAAATCCCATCCAAATCAAGGACTCTGTGTTGAGCCAGCTGGTCAGCAAATCCATGCTGATATTTCTGAAAAGGAATCTTTTACAGGTACGCCGTGCTTTCCCAGCAGGGGAAATACGGGTTACTCAGCCCAGTCCCCCTGTCAAGAAGGCAGCTGGCTGCTGCAGCCCTGGTCAGGACTGAGGAACCAGGATGTGACCCAATCTGAGGACACAGCCAAGTCGTCTTTTGGGAGCGAGGAAATTGGGTTGCTTAAGAACAAATGGATGGAGAGTATTTTTACAAAAGAGACTTTGACAGATTCAGAATCAGCTGCCAAAGAGATTAAGCCACCAGCAAATACAAACAGCCCCTTAGATCTGCCCAGCATCATCTCTCCAAGCGYTGTGTCAGAGATGGGAAAGCAGCAGACAGAAGCCCTGGAAAAGGCACAGTAAGTCTTTCTTATCACTGTAGTTTRACATGGAGCTTAGGAAATCTAGACACGAATGTGGTAGTGGTACCTCTGCCTTTATTTGTATCTCACACTTTTATATATTTCAAAACTATTAGGAAGTCAAATAATCTATGAAATAATTATTTAATAACATTAAGGATAATTAATAGTCATTATCTTATGTAAATATGTGATTGACTGTTATTTAGTGACATTTTAAAATCTCACAGGAAGCCAATTATTCCATTAGTGCTTTCTTGGATAACATTAGAAGAATGAATAATATGACACAAACTGAAATTCTCAGAACTAGCTTCCTTTAAGATGGAAAGTGCCTAAAATATATCAAAACCGCCCATCAAGAAGCAGGTGAGAGCTGTTGCCTCCATGTAGAATGAAAACCATCTAGAACAGCAAGCAGTCCCCGAGGAGGCGAGTATGCAGCCTCAGGATGCTGCAGGTACCGCCACTGCCGCACTCGGTCCCCATAAAATGCTCTAAAAGGCCAGGGAAACGCAATCGAAGCAAAAACAGCAGCACAGCCTTCCTGATGCACTTTTTTTTTTTTTTTTTTTTTTTTTTTTTTTTTTTTTTTTTTTTTGGGCCAAAATGATTTTCAGCCTCTTGGTCTTATCAGGCAGGGGCTTTTTTTCTTCCTTGGTTTCCCTATGGTGAAAAGCAGTGTGTGCTCCTGTGCTGCCTCTGCCTACATGAGGCTGGAATTGCTCCTCTCAGATCAATCCTCACTCATCAAGCTTTTTACCTGCCGCTTGAAAAAGTGTGGGCCACTGTGCATCAAGAGCTGCTCTATCTGTAAATACCTGTGTGTGTATAATGTGTATATATATGTGCATGAGTGCCAGGGACTTGATGGTAATTAGGGGTAGAGTGGCAGCTGTGTAACCAAAGCTAAACTTCATGTTCATCAGACAGGCAGTGATTCGAGCCCATCGGCAGCAGCTGGAGGAAATGGCAGCCTTGTGCTTGGAGGAAGAGTGCTTGATAAATCAGGCGTCAGCAACGGTAGGTGTTTCAGATGATGATTTCAATGTCTGTTGAACCTGCAGAAATTAATCCTTGTTCTGAAGCAGGGACTTCCTCGTACTCCTCCTGTGTCCTAGGAGGCTGCTCTTTCTCATACCTGTCCTGTCTTTGGCYGCCTTCACTCGGCCGGGTTGTGGGCACAGAGTGAGGCTGCTGCGATAACCCTGAGCATCTTGTCCTTGCTGTCCTCCTGTCTCACAGTGTGGTACCTGCCCATAGCACTGAGGGCCTCTTCCCACATGAGGGCTTCTCCCCTTGCAGGCTGGACCAAGTCAGTCAGTACTGCTGGAAGGAGCACTCCCACAAAGCGTGACACCGAGGGGTCACAGTCGGGGATGAAGTGCCACACTGTCACTTCCTCCTTGGAGTCCCTTGGTTACCACCTTGCAGCTGGGCCAGCCTCTGCTCAGCATGGCCCGGCTGAGCATGCTCACTCCTTGGCTCTCAGCACCATGATAACTGCTTCCCTCAGAGGCTCCTCATTTCTTTTGTCACTCAAGGGGCTCTTGGCCTTGTCCTGGATTGCAACAGTAACGGCTTRACAGGAAAGACAGGCACCCGCAAGGCCCCACTGCTCATCAGGCAGTTCAGATACTTGGGTTCCTCTTCAGATGCTGCTCTGTGGTTTCTCCCACTTCCTGATTGGYGCCTGTCCCCGTTGTGTGACAAGAAGCCTCACAACTGTGGCCCAGAGAGCATCACCACTGCCCAGTGACAGCCCTTGCCCTCCTCCCTCCCTCATCCCCTCAGTACAGCCAAGTTTGTCTGCCGTGTTGCAGCATCGAAGCCACGTTGGCTCCTAGCACAGGTTCCAAGCCCACGTGCAGCTGCAGGGGCCTCTGGCCACCAGGAGGTGGGAACAGCAGCCGCGTGCAGCAGATCTGCCATGGGTTCCAGCAGGCCGCACCGGAGAGCACAGGAAGGAGTTCAGGAAGGGGCACAACAACCATCAGCTCTATTAGATTTGTGGCAGAGATCAGGATGCTACGAAGCCTTTATTTATTTATTTATTTAGCTTTAGAATTACTCCAGGTGGTTATTGTTCATTATGTTGTTTGACAGAGACASCCCTTCTTCCTGGCCACCCCAAACTCCTTCATTTGCCCTAAGCAGCAGTCATTTGGGGGCTAGCAGGCGAGTGCTRTCCTTGCCAGGCCTCCCAAGGCATGTCAATAGCTTCTGCCTGTGCTRTTACTGCACAGCGGGATCCTTCCTTGGGCAAGGAAATTACCTTGAACTTGCTGGGTCACTTTGTCCTTCAGCTGCTGTCAGGTGGCTGCCTGGGTCACAGCAAGACTCCTGACAAGCCCCAGCACATGAGCACATACTACACCAAGCAGTATTTAAAGTGCTTAAAAAAAACAAGCCAGGGCAGCTGGGTTGTTATCAGCCACAGTGCTCATGTCTGCAGGACACAGAGGTAGGGCTGCTTGTGACGCAGCAGCAGCTGAAGTTCCCAGCCCTACCTGATGCCGCCCTATTTCAGACTGCTCCTCCATGCACACAGGCCTTGTTTAAAAACAGCTGCCTCCATTGCGGTGTTAGGGGCAGTTTCAGATGGTTTGTCTAGTTTTGTGGCAGGTTGCTCTCTGCTCTGGGCCATCCATCACTGCTGCTTCTCATGTCAGAGCCAGCAGGCGTGCAGCTCCAYGGGAGCTGGGCTGGCTCTGTGGCCTGGTGTGAACGCTCCCTTCCGCTTGCCCACGGCTACTGTTATTTGCCTGTGTGAGYGTTGCTCATGTTCATAACAGCAGCTGCAGTGCCAGAGGGGTGTCAGGACCATGGGCAAAAGCAGATTCAGTGTGCTGGAGAACYTCACCTCAGCTGAGGAGTATCTGCGGCAAAACCTCTCGACAATCACCTGTGTTGGGGGGCGATGGCAGGGCTCATTTCTTTGAATCTCTTGTTTTTTAAGCCAATGTAGACAGCTAAAAGAAAAACAAAACCCAAAAAGCAACCACCAAGGAGTAAATTAAGCTCAGTAACTGGAGGCACCGAATTCTGCTGTGTTTGAGTCAGGACTTGAATAAGGAAATATSGAGCAAGTCTCTCACACTGTGTGTTAGAAAACATTCTTTTAGGCACTGCTGCAGTGCACGGGCTGACTGTGTCTGACCTGCTGCTCTGTGGATCTCCACGTGTCCCTTTTGTTTTTCTCCCCAGGACTTTGCAAGCTTTGTGGCCAAGCTGGATGACATCCTGGTGCTTAAGTCCAAGTGCATCCAGACGCTGCGAGCGCAGCTGCGGCTCTGTGCAGCCGCGGGCACCGACGCGGCCTTGCAGGCGCCGCTGCCCGTTTAGCTCGTCTCGGCTTCCATGTCCTGCGCACACGGACACGGTCAGTCCCTGTTCCACTGCGCTCGGTGCTGCGGAGGCAGGGGAGGGCTTTTGGTTTGACGTTTGCAATTAGATTTTATTTTAGAAAAGGATGGAGAGAACTTTGAGTGAGAGAGAGGGGAATGCTCATCAGCACAAGCTTTACCAAGCTTAAAATATGTCAGCCACCTTCTTAACATGAACAGTTCAGCGCCTTTAAATACCTCACTGGGCAGCCTAGGCCGCAGTATCTACAGCAGCTTCTCACCTACTATAGGCACTTGTGTGCTGCCAAGGGCACAGGGGGAGGAAGCCCCTGTGAAATRAGGCACAGCTGTAACAGGAACACTCCAAAGCTGTCCAGAAAAGGGTGCTGGTAAACAGAAAAACAGAATGGAGGAGTCGGAGGGGAGCTGTGGTGTAAGAATGCTAAATAACTAGACCAAAAATGAAGATCCAGGTAGGAGAAGGTGATGCCGGTGCTTTCAAGAGGCAGAAGGCTATTGCTGCCCTTCTTTGCCTGGGACTAACTTCAAACCATCTGACAATGATGGCTTAAGTCGCATGTAAAGGGTGGCTTAGCAGCAGGCTTGCAAACAAGGGACTTTGCACCAAAGGTTCATCTGGTGTGTTAATAAACACGTGGGTCTCATACCCAGGCTGGGAGCAGCCAGCCTGGCTGCAAGGGATGTCTGACCCCCAGTGTAGCTCTCCCGGAGGGGGCTCAGTCCAGGTTGACTTTGACCCTGCAGAGTCCTCTTGGGCAGCTGCATTTCAGAAGCTGCCAACGTCGCTGTTCAGCAAACCTCATGCTTGGACTGTACTCCYTGCTGCTGCACGTGCTGTTACACAGACCTGATACAAAACTATCAGCTGCAGCCCTGCTCGGTCCCTGCTGCTATGCAGGGAGCCAAGCCTCAAAACAAACCCGCCTGCTGGAGCCACAAGCCAGCTTAGAACGTGCGTGAGCGAGATACCACCCTGTGTGAGTTACCCCAGCCCAAAGCTGGGGCTGCCCCAGCTCCCATCCAGCTCTGTGCAGGAACGAGCCGCACTGTGACAGAGCTGTGTTAGTCTTGCAGTAGCTTCTGAGACAAGCGCAGCAGTCCAGGTGAACGGCCAGAAATCTCCAAGTGCAAAGGAAAGGGAGTCAAACCGGCCACGGACATTGTGTGGGGTTCGTGCGGTCTGCAGCAAGTCAGGCAGAAAGCCTAGAGCCCAGGCAGGGACCCGGAGCAGCTGCCCCTGGGATGACTGGAACACCGAGAAAGGTGCAGGGGAGAAAAGGATGAAAAAGAGCAGTTTGCAAGGCCCGAGRAGCTCCAGATCTAGAAGGGCACCTGTTAAGCATAAGGCCTTAATTTCCAGGCAATTTCTCAGCATATTCTTTCCCCAGCTGAAGGCAAGACACAGTTCAGTGGCCAAAGAAAATAACTAAACATATGAAAGCACCTCATCCTTAGCAATAAGAAGCCGGCTGACCTGCTTGAAGTACTGCTTGTCCACAAAAATAACAAAACGGGGCTTACAGTATGTAGCGGAAGCTACCAAAACGATGGCATGTTTTCTCTCCACGTAAGGTTGTTACCTAGCTGCTGCTTTAGCTTGTGTGACAGGGTGTTAATGTGAGTGTTTCAGGAAGAGCAGCCCTTTGCAGCTCTGCAATGCTGCACTGACAGCYGCTATGACACCGAGGAGGGGCCGCAACATGGGTGCTGTTCCAYGAGTCTTAACAGGTTGACAGAGCCTGGCCATGCACAATCAAGTAAATTAAGACCTGTAATGTATTTAACTTCTATATTCRACTGCAACAAAGACTAGTAATGCTCATGGCAGGTGCTCGATATTTTATTTGAATACTTTACATTATTTAAAATAAAATTCCGTTTACTACAGAACTCTGGTAAATTTTGTTTTAAATTAAACACAATCAAATCTAAAAGCATCTGATTGCAAAAGATAAACTTGGGTTGGAAATAGACACAAGACCCCTGCGGCGCCCGGCCTCTTTGGTCAGCTGGCGAGCCACCCTCGCCCCCAGCGTGGGAGCACGGGGCACCTCGTGGCCGCAGGCACAGCCCTGGACCCCAACCTCGGGCAGGGCTGCGGCCGGGAAGGCCTCGGAGGCAGCTCTGAGCCCTGCGCAGCCTGGCCTAGGCCTCTGCCCTCTCCTCACCTGCCTTTCCCACAGCTCCCAGTGTCCAGGCAACAGTGGTCACTCAGCAAATGCTGCCAAGGGCAATTCATGGGTATGGAAACGGAGCTGATACTGTGGGCACTTCCAGAGGAAACGGGGCTCACACACAACTGGGAACAGCCACCTCCTCCCCAGCCCCGGGCACGGCGGGGCTGCAGGGCCTCTGGCCCCTGCACAACACGGGTACGTGAGAGCATCGGTGCAACCAAACCAACATGCAGCACTCAGAAACAATACCCAGACTTCAGCACTTGCGGCTGGTTCCACATTTAGTCTTCTCTCCCCTAACCCCTCAGTTAAGGCCCTTGCTGGAGGCACATGCTGTGCAAGAGAAGCCGGGTTGCTCGGAGAGCAGTACCCAGGGCCTCAGGTGCCGGTAAACACAGCAGGCAGAAAAGCCACAGCTCCTCGGGCAAGGAGGCTGAGCGAGGGGTCACTGCCCTGACTGGYACTTTGCACAGACATCAGATCGGCACCTCTGCCCCCGCTCCTGGCACAGTCTCTTCCAAGAGTGCAGCTTTCTTCTCTAGCTCACAGCAACCCCCTACGAGGGCAACTGYGAGAAGTTTAAAAGGAATTCAACCACAGAGATGACTTTAGCAAGAGGGTTGATCTACCTGAARAGCTACTTTTCCACTGGAAAGATTCCTAGCTTATTCTGCTGGCCAGTCTAGCAGCAGGCAGGGGCCTTTGTTTAGTATCAGCTCTGAGAATCAAGAAACSCAGACTGCTCCCAGGAGCGACACCCAGCACTGTGGTTGTTTTCCAGCTCGACTGCTAGGAGCCCCAGCTCCTTCCCTTTCAAGCCATCAACACTTSTCATTGAGGAAGGGAAACCAGGCTTTACCCAGTCCCTCTGGAGCTGCTCCCAAGCCTAGGAAGCTGCTGCCAAAACTCCTCCTGAGAAACCTCAGCAGAGGCAGCCAGAGCCAAGCCCAGCAGCAGCCCCAAGCTCTAAAGCTGAAGCTCTAGAAGCGCTTTGCTCCAGCACAGGAACGAAACTGTCCCCACAGAGAGACACGTCTGCAGCGCTGACGCTGCTCATGGGCCCACGGGATGCAGAGCCAAGAGCATGAGAGATGTGAACCATGACACAGGGAAGGACAGGTGAGGGTTTTATTAGTTGCTCTTCTGCAGAATCAAAATATTTAGCAAATTACCTTAAAGATTCCTCAAGACTGCTGCTATTTTATGTATTTAGAACTTGAACAACRTACAATGTAATACACTTCTTACTACCAAAACCCACCCCAAACTTGATTTCTAGTGCTAGGTGTTATTATGTATTTCTATAGCAGTGTGGAGAATGKAACTAATGCAGTGGGTATATTTTTTTTTTCCTCCTCAAAGAAAGTGCTTAAAAGAAACTTCCTGCTTCACACTGAATATTATTTAAAAGAAAACATAACTGACTTTCTAGCAGGGCATTTCCTTAAATAACCTACAGACCTGGAGGTTAAGAACACTGAGCCCCAGCTCTTTGCCTTCTGGTTTAAGACCCGATACAAGCTGCGGGTCCAGGGCGAGGTCACAGCTTACCTGTTCCAAGGGAACATACGAGCACTCKGCCTCAGATGCTTATGTCTGGCAGAAGAGTTGGATGCATGGGTCAAAAATAATAAAGAACACAGAAGAAGAACAGCTTCTCTTTTTATGCATAGCAACAGTTTCTGAACCAGTGTTTTACTAAGTTACAGACTAGCTTCCAACCAAAAAATAAAACTCCATTGCACTAAAGGTCAAATGTAGCCAGTTAATCTGGACCGTGACAGTCAAGTAATAATTCAGTACAAGCAGACACCATGAAAGCAGCTTTAAAGAACCAAAGCATCCTAGTTTTAAAACCAACTTCATATTCTTCTGTCCAACTCCAGTGCAACAGTAGGGGGAAAAAACCCACTCCTCTGTCTGCCTATGTACAATTCCAGTAGAGGTTGTGCAGTCTAAACTCTCCGTGGCCAAGCTGGAAAAAGGAAACTTAGGAAAGGGCACTTCAAAATTTTAATTTAAGAAAGAAAGTTGGCTCTCTGTTTAAAAATGCTGTAGTAATGCACACAGGCAGGCTTGCTAAGTTCTCTCCAAAGGATGCGATAAGCTGGACTCCTTCCTGGCGAGAGCAAGTCACGCTGGATGTGAAGGTGGCAGGGCTGCTCCTGCTCCACTGCACGCCGAGAACCCAGCAACGCTCTTTCAGCTGGCTCCTGCACGGGCCACTAGATCTTCCAAAGCRTCATGCTGGTCATTGTCATGTAATAATAAGACCTCCTTAATGTCATTTAGTTCAAAGCCCATTTCTTTAAACTGACTCATTAGCTTGAGAAGTTGTGTGGTCTGGAAGAAAGACACAGACAGTTGTTTGCAAGACAGAAAAGGACCAAGGCCCAGGTAAGTTCAAGAGCAGTAGGCAGGTATGGGGGTGTCTGGGGGAGTTGGTTTGCAGCTCTGAAGATTTAACACTATAGCTCAGTGCACAAGCAGCTGACACACTAGAACAAGCAGCCTTAAGTCCTGTCCTGTTCCTGCCTCTGTACCTTTGGTGCTGCCAGACAGCCAYACAGTGAACCAGTCCCCCAAAAGCCATTTTTTTCTCCCAAACTTTTCCCATACTTCTTTTCTCATTTGCTGTGCAGCATTTCAGTGTATCAGCACTGGGAARTCATGGCTGGGGCAGACAGTGTTTTGAAAGCAATTTACTGCTTCTGAAATGAAGTGTCTCTATACTAAGCACGAGTAGGGGCTCAAAACAGAGAGGCTCTCTATGGGGCCCTGTCCCCATACAAATGCATTCCAATGAAAATAATGGAAAAAAGTTACACAGAATGTGTCTAGTACTTTTAACACATATTCCCTTTTCAGCACAAGGATGTTGTCTGACAAGGCAGCATTACTGTGAAGCCAGTGCCACCTCAGCTACTTTAGAGGAAGTRCTGCAGGAATTCCCCTTCATGGGGCAGTTGCACTGGTTTTAAGCATATAATGTCTTTACCTTCTCTCCTGAAGACTGATGCATTTCCAAAGCTGCTTCAACAAGAAGTGGATCAAAACCCTTCTCACAAAGCTGTCCATGTGCAAACAGGTAATCTAAAACCTGTGGAGAACAAGGAGGAGAACCTAAGTTTGCAGAGTGCCATTTTCATATCCTCAACACTTCACACCATCTGTGTGCATGCAGAAGAGCTAAGCATGAGACTAKCCCAGGCTTCACTGGGGACTAAAACAAAGTTTATTTTTTTCTCTAGCAGAGCTGGGAAGTTCTTTCCATGACAGCTTGTTCACAGAAAATGAACAGCCTTTTGGGGCTTTTCATGCTCCTACCAGCTCTGAACTTCTCTTTCTGCTTGAGTCAAACCGATCTTCAAAAGGCCTAACTTTAGCTTGCTGCTCCTCCTCACTGAGCAGAAGGCAGAAGTTTAAGATGAACAGTGCTYGGACCCCACTGTTTCTGAAATGGCGCTGTAGGTGCTGCAACCAAGTTTAACATCACTTCAGATGACTGAGGAGGTACCTGCAAATCCCACCTCTCAGAAATGGTTGACAAATTTCTTATCCCTTCTCAGCTTTGAGAGGTAGGGGTTTGAGATAGGTAAGGGTTAGATGGGTGAAGGAAAAGTAATGCTAAATAYGACAGAACACAACAACACATGAGGAATTAAATGAGCCCTTCAAGGTGCCTTCCGTTTAGTGCTACAGTTCATTCCAGTGCAAAGTTTAAGCAKATTCACAAACGGTAGACAAGCAGAACAGGTCAGCAATTTTTTCCCAGAACAGGAATTACTGAGACACAAATTCCTTTCCCCAGCTCCCTGCAGAGTCCAGTGAGGGAACGCTCTGCACAAAGCACAGCAAACACTGCGTCAGCGTGGAAAGCCCAGCCAAGTTCTCCCCCTTTTGAGCATGTTTGTTTGAAGCTRAGCCAAGATCTAGAGCCGTGTTTCACACTGCAGCGCTCTAACGCTGCCCCGGTTTTAACAGGCATTTGAGGCAACATTTGGAGCAGGAAACACTGCAGTCACAGCCCAGTCACCAGCTGGTCACTGGGGCCTTGCAAGAGCCTTGCACAGTCATTTGAAGCCTGCCRGGACCAACCCCTCCAGTGAAGGGGAGCACAGCACAGGATGTGCTTGAGCTCAGAAGAAAGGAACTGCTTTGGCAAACAGCACAGAGCAAGGGGTGGCACCTGCTAAATATCCTCAGCATCATCCTCTGTGGCTCTTGAGAAGATCAAGAATCTCTCCCAGCCTCACGTGGAGCTGACAGCATCCTCTACTGCAGTACCAGAGGAGCGGCTGCCATAAGCAGCACCTCAACAGAGGATTTGGGGGAAGGAGCTCTCAGGGACACAAGTCCAGAGGTGAACCCCACAGCAGCCAACAGCTACAGCCCAGCGTTAGAGCCCGAGAGTTCCCCCCTGCCCATTTTACAAACCCTCACTCCAGTCTCCTGTCAGAATCAGCATCTGTCCTGTTCTCACCTGGTCTATGTTCTGTCCCTTCTTCTTCATGGCTTTCAGGACGCTCTCAGGCGAGTAGCCCATATTCACAACTGTCTCTATGCACTGCCTCTCGCTGGCAGAGAGGGCCTGCAGCAGCTCGGGAGCGGGACCACCAGGCCGTTTCGTGCAGCTGGTGTTATTGGGCACTTTAGACACTGCAAAGTTTTGGTGCGTTACCTAGAGGACGAAGAAAAATTAAAACACAAACAGATTAGGTGATGACCACCTACATCCTAGGGTCCCTACGTGCTTCCATCTAGCACAGAACTAGGGCACTCCACTACATCTGCAGCATGAGTCATTTTGGTAATAGTTAACTGAAGACTGTCTATTGGGAACTTGGTCCCAAGCAATGTGTATAGGCTCACTCCCACCACTCTCCTTCCACTCTCAAAATCACCTCAAACCACCCAGATGCCTCTCAGAAAAAACCTCCTTCCACTGCTGGGGCTGAATCCTTCAATACCAAGCCCAACGTTTGCAACAGCAGGAGCTGTTAAGCTTTGGGTTTGACAGGTTTCATACAGGGAAACCCTGTAGCTCCGAGGGAAGCATGGAGACACATCCTTTCCCAAAGCCAGTTTACCTGTCACTCATGACCTCCTGTACCCAAGTGGARCGTTGCTTTGGAAAGCCCTTCAGGACATTTTAGAAACACACCACAGTGCAAGCACACAGGCACTTGAGAACTTACCACAGGGATTTCTGTTTCCTTGTAGTCTGCGTGTACCTGTTGGGCAAGACAGTAACACAATGAGCACCACGTGCCCACGAGCAGAGTGTGCTACAGCTGGGGGAAGGGCTCTAGGGAGGAGGAGCTGCAGCAGAGTCTGCCGCACGAGGGAGGCTTGTGCTGTGGTCAACCTTGCACAGCTTGGAGATGCAGCAGCGTGCACAGCTACAGCAGACCAACCCGAGCAGTATCTGTCACTACCTCTTAGCACTCTGCAAGTGGATTACCCTCCAAGGAGAATGTTTTTCCTTCCTCACAATAACTGGGAATGTGTTTATCCTGTCCCTGTCAAAGCTACAGATTCATTCAGCTCTAACACAAACTCCTGCTCAGCTCCCAACTCAGCGGCAGGCTGCCTAACTGACAGTGGTCAGTCATTAACTGGAGGCTTCTTTCGACTTTGATGATGAGAATGGATAGGGGACACCTATAGCCCCATTTCCCCTTTTCTGCTCTCAGTTGTGTACTGCAGAGGCCACAGGCCAGCAAGGCAGCACACTGGCTAAGAACAGTGTGGGATTTCTAAACCAACATCTTCTCAGCATTTCACCCCATGCCCAGTAGATCCTCAGGAGGCAAGGCCCCTCYGATGGAAAAGTTTGATAATTTCCCTCAGTAAAACTTTCACTGAATTGCGAGTGCCCTTCTTTGAGCTCTGAGCAACTTTCTAAACCCAGCTTCTCCCCAAAGGTTGGCAGCCTAACCTGTGCCAGAGCAATTCTTCACATTGTTATTTACAAATAACCATTTAGCTCCTTACTAGCATTTGCTGCTAAGTCCCGTGGGGCTTTGTGCCCACGTCTGCCTGCTCCTAACTGTGCTAGCACATCTAGCAAAACATCTCCCAGAATATCTCACTTCCCCCAGRTCCAAGCTTGTTGGCTGATTCCACTTTCCCACAAACAGCAGCAGACATTCTCACTGGACTTCAACATGAAAAGCTAAACCAAAGGCTGAATCAAAGCACTTCGCCATAACCAAACCTGCACGGTTCACACCAACCACTTCAAGTCTCCCTGCGTTTTAAGCAGAAGCAGGAAAATCTACAAGTCATATTGACACAACAGCCTCAGTTTACTTCCTCTCTCTCTCTCTATATATATATATATAATATATATTATATATAGTTTAAGTCACTATGGATTGAACGAAGTAGACAAACTTTGGAGCAGAAGGGCTTTTTTGGTTGGTTTGCAGTGGAGGGGAAGAGACCACAAAAATGTTTTTATGTGTATAAATACCTATATATTTTCATGAGTGGTTGTTCTATTAACAGTTTGGCAGGTTTCTTTCACCTAGGACGAGGGAAGAACTGTTGTCTCACATTTCTGCCCATTTTCATCTACAGGCTAAGAACGCGTCTTCTAGGAGGCAAAGTCGGAGAAGCTGCTCGCAGCCCACAGGGTTGGTTACACAAACCTCCTCGAGAGTGAYGAGGAGCTCCAAGCAGTCATGCACATCTTGTCCAGGCTTTCACCAGAGAAACAGCACTGGGGTAAATGTCAAGAGCCCTGAAGTCAGCTGCTTATCAGTTTGCCTGAACAGAGAGTGCTCTGTTCTCTGCTTCCAGTGTTAGAAGCAGCTTTTGGCTCTTCTGGCTGCAATTCAGTGTCASAGGAGGAAGGGACAAGCAGACTCCTTCCCATGACCTGCTGCAGCTTTAGAAGCTGGTCCTGGGAAGGAGCTTGGTTGTCAGTAGGTCACTCAGCAGCCCCACTGCCTTGGTCTCAAACCAGCCCTTGCGGCATCCTCTGAGCAGGGGCACTGGTGCTCTCAGCATGGGCTTTGCTGGGGACYTTAGGGACCTCATGCACCAGCCAGGGACCCCATCAGCTGCCTCAAGATCCACAGATCAAATACACCACACACTCACAAAAAAGAAAAATTCAGCAAATAGTTTTCAACTTGTTTGTCATTTCCATTAATCATTTCTTCACCGGTTTTGTAAGCAGCAGAGCAGCGAGCTTCAAAGAAAGAAAAATTACATTGACCTCGGCAGGGCTCCAGAAACCAGAGCTCAGCCAGGGACAGGACCTACACTCCAGGGGGAGCAGACAACCCAGAGGGCAGTCATGCAGCATCAGATTCACCAAAATTCTCAGCTTTGGTATTTATATCCAAGAAATCCTACATCCAATTCCCTGATAAAGCATAAGATCAGAAAGCAASTCCAAAACCAAACAGCTACTGCTAGGGATCCTGGTGAGAAAAACATATCACCTGGAATACTCAGGGATATAATTGTCTGGARGCTTTCTGGAAATGGCCAGGTTTATTCTGAGTAACTTTGCACAAAAAAAACATGTGACCTTTCTGCTCAAGGAGGCCACAAGGATCCCTCTGAAACCCTTCTCTGTCATTTTTTCATCTCTGAGGATTTCTGTTTCATGAAATTGCCATAAATGCAAATACAGCAACTTGGCTGTCATTTTCCAGCACTGGGACAGGAAATAATGAGCCTCCTGTGGAATTAATCAAATAAGTACACCCTAAAGCATTGGAAATTAAACAGAGAGAAGCAGAACTAGCTCCACCCTCATACTCATCTGGTTGGGCTACTCCAAGCAAAAACAATTTCAACAGAGATTTAATGCACTTAGCAGATCCCCTCAATTAGGGGGTTTTCTTAGTATTTACTCAGTTCTTTTTTTAGCTTTATTGTTTTGCATCTTCACTTAGAGCACCCTAGAAAATACAACTTTGGTCTTTAACAGGTTTTAATCTAGCAGAGATGTAAATAACTGGTTTGAGAGTTTGACCATCTTAAAACCTAGCTATTTGGTTTTACACAATATTGTACATTCATCCCCAGAAACATGGGACATTTGGAGGTTTTATTTCTAAGCTATCTCTGGTGACAATTTCTCAAACCTGCTTTGTAATAGTGAACAGTTGCTCAGTGTGCTGTTACTTCTGCCAGAAGTTCACTTATTAAATACTTATATTAATGACCAATAGATAGTTATTCTGCTGTGCTGGGGAATAGACTAATTGAATTATTGACAAATACCATTTTTGGCATTTACTAAAGTCTGAACTGAGGCTATAGAACCACAGGAATGAAGCACTGTCACTTTACAGCACATGGTATCATATAGAAGCCTATAGCATGTCAAAAAAAGCATAGCAGCAGCAATGCACTTTTATTGAAGAGAAGCTGCCTTCCACTTCCTCAAATTTAGAAGTCATCCAAAGGATTTGCAGTTTCCAGTGGCTTTCATGAGTATTAGTCCAAAACTGCACATTTCCCTCAAATCTAGACTCTCATCCACAAAACAGCAACAGTCACTGTGAAGCTAAAATGCCTCCAAAGTAACAGCCAAATGTGCTACAAGCTGGAGGTAACACAGCGCTACACTCCTGTGTCAGGGCAATACAGAAACCAACTATTTCAGTAATTTTAGGTGACCTTCAGCAGTGCATTTGGCATTCACAGAGCAACCCTTTCATACCTCCTCACCAGGCAGAGGGCTAGTATCAGATTCAGGCCAGCATTATTCTTTCACTTTTAAAGTCTATTTTCTTTAAAGGATCTAGGGCAAGAAAAAGCACAATTCTTTCATTGTGGATCAATTGCTTGCATTATTTTCCTAGCTGAAAGCAGCACAAAACAAGTGTGACAGCTTTTTATCTGTTACTGCTTCTAGTTCTTGCAAAGGCTGCAAAGATTCTCATCTTTTCCAGCAACTGAATAAGTGAACCCAGAAACACAGCCAAGAGCAGCTATTTTGCACATCAATTTCCTGCTCTTAAACTCAAACCTTAGAATTAATTTTGAATGTTTTATCTCAGTTGCTCAAGACAGAATGAAAGATTGTGCAAAGGACTCTTACCACTCTTAGCACAAGTACACAGCCACACACAGCTACCAGCTTGCCAAAAGTGGTAGGTGAAGGAACTAAAAAATACCTGAACTTTGAGGGGTTGAAAAATTACTGCAAAGGAATAGTCAGAAGATCACAATCTCAGCATAAAGACTTACTGGACCGATCAGTTTACAATTAAATGGAGGGACACTACTACACCTTTGCTCTTCTGTCTACACATCACTCAGTAATGAAAGTAAAAATGAAGCCACAAGACATTTTAGAAGCAAATTTGCCTCCACACATCCCTCCAATGCAAATGTAATGAAATGAATGTTTTACCGATGTCGCTGTGCTTTGAGATGATGGTTCTTCTTCTGTACAAACTGTTGACGCAGCCAGAGAAGGCAGCCTGGATGAAGAGGATAACGCTGATGTCTCCATGCCACTTGGAGCAGAAAGACCAACCACGTGGTGTCCATTCAGTTCACTAGCTTTACTCTGAGCACAGGTCTGCAAAGAGCTCAGAAAAGTGCCATTGCGGAGACAGGTAGTGCTGTGGAAAGTGCTCGTGAGCTTTGATGATTTTTGATCGCTCTCATCAGAGTCAAGTTTAGGAAAGGATAGGGATTTGATATTGCTCACTGAAGTGATAGGGGACAGGGACACTTTGGAAGACAAGGACATCTTTTCACAGTTTCCCAACTGTGGTAAGGTGATAAAGCCATTGGGTTTGTGAAGGGGCTTGAAGTCCAACGTGGCCCTTTCTATGGATGCCAGAACTTCTTGATCTTCTAAAACAGATTCAGGCCCTCCTTTGGGCAAACTACTATCTAACAGCTGAGCAACAATCGGCCCCGTAGTACCAACGTGAATTTCAAGAATGTTTTTTAATTCYTCCTTCTCATCAATAGTTTTTAATTCCAGTTTGTCAAATGGGTCTTCTTCACATTCAAAATCGGCTGGGTTGAAATCTGCTTTTGGATGAGGTGGACTTAGAATCTTTTGCTTCACGGCACTGCTGTCAGCTGGCGTGGGAGTAAGAATGTTATTGTGCAGCAGACCAGCAAGGATAGGGTTAATAGGAGGTGGCATTGCCTTCGGACACGGTCCTTCCGAGAACCCCCTTTTATTGCTGTCCTCCGAAGCAGTCTTGGACTTTGATGTCGTTTCTTTTACCTTTTGTTCAACTTCTCTCTCGATAGCTTGAATTTTTCTGATATTTTCAGCCCAGTCAAATGTTTTCTTTTCCAATGAGAAGTCATACTGATAAGAGGAGAAAAGAAAATAAATTGTAAGGATCACACCTACTCTTTTAAAACGCAACACACAAAAGAAATAAAAGCAACATGCATTACCAGTTATTAATCTGGGGAGGTATTTTTTTTCCCCACAGCATGTCTTTTAACCTACAGACTAGCAGAACCAGCAGACACTGAACTACTACGATTTGTCTCCAGCAAGCAAGCCTAGCTACAGCTCAGAGCAGTGTGCCAAGTTTTGCCTCCTTCTTATATAGTTTTGCTCTAGAGCTACTGATTGTCACAAGAACAATTTCCTAACATCCACTCCCACAGACAATAGATGCAGTAAGTGGAAATCAAGTGTATTAATAGAAGGACAGTCTTACCCAGATCCCTGGCACCACTGAACTACCCT
>PTEX01000193.1:1417043-1436422 GCA_003342815.1 Eudromia elegans
CCCAAGGTACTCAGTTTCCCTTCCAAGATCTGAAAGGGACTTCCCATGAGCATTTTACACCCATTGGCTGAAGAGGTATCAATATTCTTGCACCAACAGTAATCATTAATATGATGACTACATGACTACCTGCCATAGCTGATTTTGCTACTATTATTAGCAGGATGGCATCCCACAAGCTTTCCTTATTTTCACATCATCTTTTTAAGGGTCAGATTGGCGCAGAAAGACATTTAAATAAGCTACCTGCTACCAGTTTGCCAGTTGACAGTGGCTTGTTTGAAAGAGGATCAAATTCTGAATAAATTATATCTATTTAAAGCTTAAACAACTTACGGAGAACATACAGTCTTAGTGCCCTTTAAAAACCACAGCTTGTTTGGAGAACACAGCCTGTGAGCTAAGGTCAGGGTGTAACCTACCTGTGACTCACAAGATGTTCAAGTGCAAATTCCTTGCCAGGATAATGTCATGTAATCAAAGCAGTAGTGTTCTTGCCATGGGGCTGACCGGGAATCAAAATTACCAGCTCTAAAGAACTAGCCAGCAAATTTGCTAAGCACATGACAGGCTTTTTGGGGACTCATGATGTGTCCTGACAAGTCGCAGGCTGGAGTGGGTTCCAGTGAGACACCTCAGATCTGTTATCCCAGATGTAGATAACACAGCTTCCCTCTGCTGGCTCTGAGTCTGATATACAACACATACTCCCTCAGCAAGATGACTTGGACACATGACAGGGGACACTACTCATCACACATTCCCAGATATCAAAACAGCCACCAGAGGAGTGTGTRTATACAAATAGAGCACTGAGCTTGGGGCAGTTTTGCTTCCCAGCATTGTTTTTTGTTTGTTTCTACTGCTGTAAAAAAAAGTTGATCATACAACGAGCAGCACAGCCTACATAGTCAGAATATCACACAAGACATGGTGGTCTCACTGGGCATGCTGTTTTTGAGCCCTRTGTGCTTGGCAAGGAAAGGGAGAGAGAGCATGATTGCTGGAAGTAGCCAAAGAACGCAGAAGCTCCCCCTTTACCGCTTCTGTACCAGCCTAACTACAAGGAAATATGAAGATCAGGCAATGGATTAATGTTACACTGAAAAAAAAGCGACAATCTAGGAAATTTCAGGTTCTCAGCTCTTCAGCAGACAAGTCGCAGGGCAGAACAAGGAGAACAGGTTAAAAACATTAGTCATAGCTGATATGAAAACATTGTCAGTCGGGACTGACCAAGAAGCATCACAGATCCAAATGAAGAACACAGTTCAGGTATTATATTTCAGTAATCATGTCTAAGCATTTGATTTTATGCTACCAGAAGTTTAGGGGAATAGATCCACATTTTTGGAAACAACCTAGTATGCTGTATCAGGTTTGCTATATTGCTGGACGACAAGTCCCATTGCACAGAGCTCAAGAACTGCAAGTTTTTATCTTCACCCCTTTAGAGGGAGATTCTATAAAATATTACCATAAAGATGTAATATCTGTTATTCAAATGGGTTTTTGCAAACATGCCACTGCATGGATACTCAGGTTTTTACCGTTTCTCTTCAAAAACACTACTCAGTTTTAGGAATGTCAGAGGTAACATCTAGATCTGTAAATACTGCATAAAAACATAGTGCTTTTTGAAGTAAACAGACATTTTGAAGTGACAGAGTTATGGAGAAAAAGCATAAAGTTTACGTGTTTTATCTTTTTACACATTCTAACAGATTTTTTACCTTTCCTCTGGCATAACATCTGGTACTGTAGCACAGTTGAGACTAACTTCTGAATACTAAACTTCTTGTGACTTGTTGGCAACAGAATGGAGGAAGAAGAGAGCAGAAGGTAGAAAACAAGCAACTCCCCCATCTCCCGCCCAAAAAAAAAAGCAATAAAAACACTTACCTGAGTATCTCTGATAAGCTGAGGAGAATCAGGAAGGCAGAAACCAATGGGTAATCCAACTTTAGCTGGGGTTTTGAATTTGTCTCCTATCTTAAATGGGACATCATCAAGATAACTGAAAGGACCTGAGATCAAAAGCAGAAGTTGCATCAGAAATTTGCTTAATGCATTCAACTGAGACTCACATTTCCTCATCTGGGAGTTATTTAATCTGTGCAAACCTAGCTGTACCAGGTGTCTAAGTAGAGAGGAAGTTACTTGATCAGAAACACATAGAATGCACTTGGATTTTGCTGATGCAGTTGTTTCTTTCCCTTTTTAATATAAATTTAGGACATAATTACATTTTTGAGACAGATCTTTAAGCCAGTATCCCCACCACTAGCTTCCCTTGTGACAAGATACTGCCTACACAATGGAAATTATAGCTCTTTTCAAAAGATAGACTTCATGTGTCTATAACAAGATCAATAACATTCCAAATAGGCCTAAAACCAACCCGTCTCTACAGCAGCAAGGAAACTAACAACTATCTTCTTCCCATATGTGGAAAATAATATTTGGTCAAAAGCATTTGTAAGCGGGCAAGATGGGCCAAAAAAAGCCCCACTGTAACCAAAATACAGTGAAACAGCTTAGGACTATTTAACTTAACAATTCAGATTTCTGGAGAAAAAAACCAAAACAACGCACACAAAACAAAAACCAATATACACCCACAAAAAAACAAACAACCCAAGATCTTGTTTGTGACCAATCTGACAAGCGACCACAGACCCTCCAGATGTTCCTCTATCTGTCCTTTATACCCATGACATCCATGGGGTGTTTAAAATTTGAAATAGAAAGTATTCCTCCTGCAAGCTCATAAGAATCACAAGATATTCCTCCTGCAAGCTCATAAGAATCACAAGAATTCAGTTACCTTCAATAAGCCTACAAGTTTTTTTTTCCTTGAGACTCTATGAAAAAGCACTAGACTGCCCACCCTAAGAACACCCCTTCATTTGAGTTTAACTCGAAAAGTGTCTTGAGTCATTGGTTGAAGTTCTCACAGTTACAGGTGASACTTTTGGCCGTGTACAACAGTTTGAAGTGTCCCCCCAAGGACTCATTTGACACTTTGCTCTGGTTGCTCAAGGTACATCAAGACATCAGTGACAATGTCTTAGTTGTTGCTTAATGACTAATGTCTTGCTCTGAGCTACAATCATCATTTTTAACTGACCCATTTTCATAGTTGAGCAACAKTTTAAATAGTATTTGTGTTCTTTTGCTGTTGACTCATCTACAACAATGCAGCCACAAGTTCTAAGAGGAAGAGCAGCTTTCAAAAACAGGAACATCTAATTAGTTTGGAGTTAAACACGTGTTGTCATCAGTTGAGTTCACCGGCAGCCAGCACAGCTATTGTGACACAACATTCAAACAAATTGCATTTGAGCTGGCAATTTAAGATTATCTGRATAATTTCAAGGTGTTTGCTTATGCAGAAATAGCAGATGCATCAGCCTTTGCACTGGCACATCACAGCCTGCAGATGAGCTGATCTCTTGACTGCTTGAAGGTGTGCAGCCTGGCTGCTGTTCCTATACCCTGCTTGGTCCTAGTCTGGATGTAACTGGGACTACCAAAGAATGAGTGAAACAGGATCTTCTCTCCTCACTAGTCTCAGAAGAGCCTGAAGGGCTCAGTACACTGGAGCATGTCTTGCTAGACATACTGATATGAAAAGGAAAGCACCTCACGCTATCCAGCTTTCTTGTTTGTCTTGGGGGACACTAACCCCTAAGGGGACATGCACACCACCTCTGGACTAGGCGAGCTGAATTGACAGCTGCTAGTATAACCTCCATTTAATATGGGCTAAGAAAAAGAGACTGCAGTTCCTTCTCAGGAATAATTTTTTGATAGTGACTGCTAATACAACCTMATCTTGAGGAAAATTCTGCTACAAAAGCAGCAAGCACATTCCTAAAAAAAAAAAAAAAAAGCTATTCTGAATATTCATTTTGTTCCAGCCTAATTAAAAGAACACTAGTTAAAATTAAGTTCTAATCCAAGAAAGCAATCAATTTATTTGCTTATTTTTTAATAGAAGGATAACATTTCTACCTGCACAAATCTGATAGGGAGARGCACAAGTTTTGCTTTATTGCTTTAGAGAATTTGGTGTTTAAATAAAGCCCAAATATAAAGCATCATGCAAACTAGTGCTTTAATGGTCACATGTTCAAACAAAGCAAYTATAGCTCAGAAATCTTCTGTTATTTAACATGGCTCTTAGCTCCTTCATCTTTTTATGGACTTGAAAACATATTGTGGAAGGTCTGAGAACAGCCCCGGCAAAACTATACCTGTTAAACTGATCTATGATTCCACACTGTGTGTGTATGATATTCTTGGCCCAAGRAACTAGGGGAGATTAAATTTCTCCCCACTTTAGCATAATGCAGTAATCACTGACGATCTTGTATAAACATTCTCCCATTTAGACAGCATAATGAAAATAGTTCAGATCAAGACAGTTATCAATTATCACCAAGTAACAGTTTGAAACTTTTAACCTCCAGAAATTGGGAACAAAAGCATTCAAACTGCCCAGCAGTAGCGGCAATACAACAGCAATATTGCACCACACTTGATATACCCTTTGCACACCAGATGAAAGCTGCATTTCTAGATGCCTCTGATTACTAGAACTGAATCCTGAACTTCCTATTATTCCAGAGACAGGACGGCACTTGAAGCTAAGACAGCTAAGATGTGTGCTGAGTTCACCCTTCAAGATGGGAAGCAGTTTCCTTCCTCTCCAGCTGCAGCTCCCATATTCACCTCAACAGCAACCCAGTAAGTAGTTCAACAGTAAGTYTGAGGAATATATTATCTACATCAACTCAATTCCATCAGCCCTAGGCCAGTAGGTGCCATTGGGCCACACACTTTAAGTTGAATTTCAGTTAGTGGGATTGATTCTAACAGATTCTCAAAGGAGCTTGAAAAATTGTCCTGGCTGTTTTTAGAGACATAACAAGCCAAGAGAGTTGCTTCACTGCTGCTAAAAAACAGAACTGCCAGTGATAGCTGTGCTGATATCATTAGGAACAGAAGGTACACAACAATGTAGCTCAAGTTAACTGGTGAGGTTACAACACCATTTCTTTTCATTTCGGTACTTTACTGCCCAGGGCATGTTCCACCACACCGTACTGTTTTTAAGAAACAGGTTGATTTGTAGCTCTGAGCAGTGCCCACAGTAGCCTGCTATAGGAAGCAGGAGAGAGAAGTGCAAGCAGCTTAGAACATCCAGACACCATTCATACATTGGAGAAAACAACTGCTTAACTGCTAGCAGTCACCTGAGGACTTGTTCCTGCCACAGRTCTGCTGGTCCAGAACAAAGGAGGCCATCTAAAAATCAAGTTTTCACAGACCATTTTTATTAATTCTTGGTCACATGCTTAAATTAAGCATTCCTTACTCCATGTACTTTACACTTACAAGTGCTTTACACCTACAAGAATGAATAAAAATCCCTGAATARCAAAGCCCAGGGCAAAGGGAATGCCTTGGGACTCTCGTATCTGAATGATAATCCAAACAGATCAAGTCCRAGTTTCTAAAAGCAGAAATCTCTGTGGCAYTATCACRTTMGGATTKTCACATAAACTACCAATAGAGCCTTAAATAACTGATTTGAAGAGGCTGCATTACATATGTGCAATACAGTGTTCCACACAAATATCAGCCCTCCCAGATTTATACCTCATTTTCTAAAAGATAATTGTAGAGTCACAAGTAATTCTTATGGTAACAGCTTTCTGTAGAAAGTTACACATCCCGACTGCTRGAAGAATTAAACTTCAAGGAAGTTCTTTTCTTCACCCACCTAACTGCAAACTACTGAATCAGATCCAAATCAGTTACTGAGATATAGTCCAAACTTGCAGAAAAAAAAAAAATCACTGCTAAGCAAAAGGTAAGTATGTCTCAGTGATATAATGTAAGCTTTCCATTAATCCAGTTTCTTACTTCACTTCCATAGAAAGGAACTGCAAATTTCATGTCTGCCTCAATAAATATTAGAAAGGTATCGCAGTTGCAGTTCGGCTTTGATTTTGGAGGGKGAAGGGGCAGATGCTATTCGGTCATAAGTAGGGAAACCAGCCACAGGCAGTGCAGCCTAATGAGAGCACAGCCACAGCATCAGCACTGCAAGTAACCATGAAAAATAAGAAGTCAGGGCAGTTCAGCCTCCAAGTGGTTTGTTAGGAACGAAGAGAGTTGTCTCTATTACTCTCTGGCCCTAGGACACTAGTCAAAAGCAATATAATACTAATATTCATCCTTTTGATTAGAAAATGGATACCAAGTTTCACTTACCATGAGAATCGGATCCCAGTTTCTTAGAAGCCATTTAGAACCTGAAAAAACATTTTAAAACAGCTTTAATAACTTTTTTTATGTGCAGCACAGCATAATTCTTTAGAATTCTACAGCCTTAACTCTAGATTAAGAGTTCATAAACTTTTTCTACTTGTCCCGTTCCTAAATTACATAAGCAAATTCATTTTATAGCTCCAAGAAGCAACTGAGAAAACAGATAACTTGATGCAGGGCCTGAATCTAAATGGCAGAAGCCAAGAACCACTGAGTGGGTACAGAAAGCACAGAGGGAGTTCTAGATTTCTGAGCTTATTGAGCCCATTCCTCCCAAGCCCCAATTAAGCACCTTACGCCTTCCCTAGAATTAATAAAAGCTCTTCYTACTGGAAATACCACACTGATCCTCTTCAGTTTAATCTGTCTTGATCTAAAAGATACACCATGGTATTGGGTGTGCACAGTCAGTCAGCACTGCACTTATCTAGGTACATGGGACAACACATAGATTAAGAACTTGGCCATGTGAGAAGAACTTGGCCAAAGTGCAGAAGCTTCTCCATACACACAAGCGAAAGCAAAGTCAACAAGAGTTAGCATCCATCGCTCATGCAATTTAACCAAAAATTTCTTCAATCTGAGAAATCAAAGCAAATACTACAAGGCTAAGATATTAGGTGTGGGAATGAGCATCTACGCAGCTTTTAAACAAGAAGCAGGCCTGTCTAGGGTGAACAGCTTTGTAGAACTGGCTGGTGTTTTAGCTCACAGATCTGCTAATACTCTGCTCCAGGGCATTTATGATATGGTCAGCAACACAATGACCACRAATCAGAGTTGCCTTTTGTTTCCAGTGCGCTCCAGATGGTGGGCTGAAAGGCCCTGAAGACTTACTTCAAAATCAGGAAATTGTCTGGTACACCCACACYGGCAGCACACAGGGCTCATACCTAATTTGCAGCAGACCTGACATTCACACCCTTCATTCCCCAAATGAGGTCTTAGTCTTCATCCTCAGTGTTTCCATTAAAGATCCAACTGCAAAGCTCATTTTTAAGAAAGGGTGTCAAAAGGTGAGGGTTACACAGAGTTTTCTAGCTCTCATTCTTCCCACCAGCAGCTGACRTATTTGGAATGGTAAGGGGCAAGAA
Organism: Eudromia elegans; assembly: GCA_003342815.1. Taxonomy (NCBI): domain Eukaryota; kingdom Metazoa; phylum Chordata; class Aves; order Tinamiformes; family Tinamidae; genus Eudromia; species Eudromia elegans. The sequence continues at coordinate 1,424,480 of PTEX01000193.1, forward strand.
GAGTCAATTTCGAGTATTTTTGGGGAGCCCCTGCAGCTGGGCATATATTCATTTCAACATTAAAAAAAATAAGCAAGTCAACTACTGTCAAGAATTGGTCTCTTCTGCTACTATTTCCCTTGTTCAAAGCAAGGGATAATATACATACACATATATTAYATATAAGAACTCTAAACCACATAAATTCTCTGAAGTAGTTCCCACTTAAGGTTCAGRCAAATGACAAAGTGTTTTTATATGGATAAGATAACCCCAAATGCTACAAGTTATCACTCACAATCAACCCAGGACACTTTTATCTTCACACAGAAAAAGATGTAATTTTGAAAATGTCTTTTCCAAGCTACTACACGTTGTGGGGGCCAAGCACACAAARCTGAGGATGGATGCAATCAAACTGCAGAAGATGAAGATGACTTGGATCACCTTCATGCTGCTTATTTTAGAATCAAGGAATACTAACGATTCAACAGCAAATCCAAACAGAGGAAAGCATTTTGACTCAAGCATTTGGCTTATCCATGACAAGTATTTCAGACTCAGGAAACATTTTAGAAGTTTGCCTTCAAACTACTTGTTTTCAACACCAGTCAGAGACTATGACTAACATCAGGATTCTGCATATAGCTTCATACAGATGCAGCTGCAGGCTGCCTGCTGTTAAGATAACACAAGTCAATATTCTCACATCAAAGCTTCCCAATGTAAGTATTCAATCCAAAGCATCCTTACACAGCTGAGATCTTTCAGACAGAGGACAAAATGGCAATCACAAAGTTTAACACAGCAAATCCAGATTTTGTTTACTGCAGTCTCCAAAGAGATGACACCACTCAAAAACCTGCAGCAGCTACTTTTGCTTTGCACAAATAACAACTCTCCAAACCTGGAGCACATTCTGCCAGTCGGCTGCCTGGAGACGATTCCCCTTCTTAAACTACGATGACACTGAGCCACTGGTAACTGCTGTTTTAATAAAGTCATGGTAAAAGTGGATTTGACATGTTGCAACCACAACCCCTTGAGCAAAAAAAAGCATCACTTTCACCAATTTGAACAAGGGGAAAAAAAAATATCTGCAGTAACCCCTTCAAGCACCAGTGTAATCCAGAGAAAGTGGTGACTATCTGAGGACCAAGGCATCTCAAACAAATGAGACCATCACTGAACCCGACATGGGCATGAAATTCTCATTTGACTTCAATAGCCACTGGTCAAAATAAATCTCCTGAAATGCCTTCATCTCATGAGATACAAGTGACCAGGTTATATGCAACCAGCTTCAGAGCAGGCATCATAGTAGTGACAAGGAGGGGTGGGAAGAAGGAAAGTGCTAGGGATGAAATATCCTCACTGCATACAACATCCACACATTAAAGTCTGGATCTCTCCCCTGAAAAGCTGTTTGGGTTGTTTAAAGACAAACTCAATTAATTTGATGCTTACAGACCATGAAATGACCGAGGGACAGAGGACTCAGAACCAGTAGAATGGTGGTTATTTAAAAGCATTTCTAGAACACATGAGGGGGAAGGACAGGGAGAAGAGTCCCCGCAGAGCAGGTCTATGCACATATCATATCATATTAGAGACACATATCATATTAGAGACACCACATTCTCTAATGATGCTGATAGCCCCCATTAAGAAGTCCTTCAGGCAGAGGCTGAATAGTCTTCCCAGCAGTGACGAGCATTAATAGAAATGGATTTCTCAAATTGTGCAGTTACTTAATGTGACATAGTGCCAAATTACACCCTCTGCTTCAGTATATATCCATCAGTGGGGAATTAAATTGGAAGACAACTCTTTGACACTCTCTGAAAAGCACTGCATCTCTTGCTCTGTTGTTTCATATAGATTCATTGCAGTGAACCTCGGGCAGCTATAGCTAAGCAACATTCCTCACATAATGTGCCATTTCATTCTTTAAAGACTGCACTTGTTAAAAGCATATATTTGAGTTGGTTAAGGATATAAGGTACTTAACTGGCAAGAAAAAGCCTCCTCTTTCCTTAAGGTCCTGACTGTACATTGGATTTAAGGTAATTAGCCCTAAATTTCACCCAGTAATAAGGGAAAAAAGAAATGCAGTAATGCTATAGTAAATTAATATACCAGGATTTCAGTTACCAAATTGGGATACCAACCACACCAGTTTCCAGGGAAGCTGGAACTTATGAACTGCACCAACCTAGAATTGCAAGTTTCACACACAGGAGCAAAATTAGGGGATAGCTCCAGTTCTGTTAAGTCTAAAGACAGATATGGCATTTAGGGCGCAGTTTTTACTACTGACTTGGATTAATTTATTTAAGATCATCTAAACAGAAAAGCAAAGGGCGAGTGGCGGAATGTGTTTACATCATCTCTGCTTCTCAACAGCTTTGTTTGCCTAAAAAGGTTGAAATACCACTAAGAAAAGGGTAGGAAACTAGAAACAAGTCTATCCTCCCCTCCTTGTTATACTACAGAAGCAAGAAAGCTATTTGAATGATAAATTGCAGCCAGATATAGAGACAGATTGTACAATTCCTACAACCCAGGGTAAAAAAAAAGCCACACAGACAGAAAGATATTATCCACATCTCTCACTATCAGCRAGAGCAATAAAAACCCCACAACAAAATAATAGTGAAATAAATTCTAAATTTATGGAATACAAGTGAGCAGCATAACTGTTTTAACCTACCACTTTCATATCTAAAGTTTTGCAAAGAAGATATCTACCACTTCTGACAGCTTAAAATAATCATGTAGAAGGCACCTAGTAACTACTAACAAGTTAAACTGCTTCAGCTTAATTAGCACAAGATATACTACTAAGAAAGAAGCAAATCTTTAACAGTAGTCTCAGTATTAGATAGAGCCAGATATAAGCGTTAACTTTCCTAGTTAAATCACTTCAGAGGAAAAATAATAATTTAATTTAAGCCTCTTCTAGTTAGAGCCACTTTGTTTTGGTCAAAATGGATTGAAATAATACTAGAACATTCTGCACATTTAAAATGCAAGCCTGGAACCCAGGACAGTTTAAGTAAAGTAAGCTTAAATATGACATAGAGATATTTCAATATGGAACAGCCTGACCATTAATTTCATGAATCATGTTAATACTTCAGACTTTCCCAAGCTAGTTATGATGAGAATTAGACAAACACTCTCAACATGCTGCCAACATAAAACTACTACTGCCATTAACCAGAACGTTCTGCCTCTCTAATGCAGAAAGAACAGAAACTGCACAGTTTCAAGCTTTTCTCTCATGTTCTTTGAGCAAAGAGAAAAGTACAAGTCTTTCTGTGTAACATAAACAAAAGTTTTAAAACACAAAACTAAAACTTGTTAGCAGGCCAAACATTAGTTGTCATTTCATACACTCACTCAACCAAAAATAGGTGTATTGTGCTCTGCAAGAGTAACATACAGTATTAAACTGTTGCAAATTGTCCAATCTGCCCATCACATGTACAGCCCACTCTCACCACACACTTCGTGTTTTCCCAGCAAAACTCAATATTGTGCTGACAGAAAATGCAGCCTTTAACCCTCCACTTACATGCAGCTATCAACTATCTCTGCCCTGTAGGCTAAAACCTCCAACTAAGCATGGGACCCACTGCTTCAAAACCCTGCCTGCACCCAATGCAAGTTTAAGTACACATAAGGCCAGCAGCAGTCTTAGCTATTTGTTTTTTGTCAAATTCACTTAATTCAGAGTGCACTTCAAGACGTATGAGAGGAAGAGTTTTTAAAACTTATTACCAAAGTGTCAGAGAGCTGATCATAGGCTACCATGAAAGTGTTTCTTATCAAACACTTTCCTCGAAAGGGAATACTTATTAAAACTTAATCCATTTGAAATGAAGTTTCCTTATGTTCACAACTTACTTATTGCTATCAAGACACAGGCGAACCAAACTTAAGAAAGAGATCAGAACTCTGTCTTAGGTACTCTCGCTTAGGATGTGATAAGATCTTCATACACTCCTGACTTTTGGAGAGTTTTAAGCACTTTGGCCACCAATCAACATGTCACCGGCACAGTCTCAACTTTCAGTGCCAGCTCTTTTTATCCTAAACTCCTATCTACCAGCCTCGAAGCAATGTATCTGTCATTATCCAGCCTTAGCTGTAAATCTAAGATTGGAGGCAAAAAAGCATATACAGAAATATCCAGCTGAAGAGATTGCCAGCTTTGCTGCACTGACGAATGAAGCTGACAGTTGATGAAAAACCGACCACTAAAGGTGAGCACTGACTTTGTACAAGTTCACTTGTAAAAATTCACTTACAATTCATTTTTACAAGTTCAAGTTTCAGCTGACTTCTTGATAATACTGTGTTCCTTCCCAGACTAACACAACAAAAACAGGCAACCAAACTGGAAATCTAGAAATGAGTCAAGGTACTAAAATATCACCCCCTTGGTTCTTACCTAGACCTTACTGCAATCTCATTTCATCTCCAGATAAGCCTGCTTTCATGCTTTTTTTTCTTCCCAAATAGGGCTGAATGACGTTGTTAAAAAGGTGATCTAGAAGGGAAATAATATGAGTAGTTAACACCAAATTAAATTTTGCTACCAGAAGTTACACTTCAAATAGAGATGAGCTCCACTCAGTCTAATTAAACACAGAACAAGCACATACTGGAGCAGAGAGAACACAAAACCGTTGGAGCATTATACCTCAAGTGTTAGACCTTAACTGCTTCTTCAAAAGGTCTGTTCACAAAAGGCTAAAACTGGCAGCAAATATCAAGTCCTGCTCTATAAAAGACAAGAACTTAAGTGTCATCGCTTGGTATAGAAAAAAATCAAAACTAGCAGGAGTCAAAGTGGTGGTGCCAACATCATGCACATCTTGTCATTTAACTCATTTCGRTCACAAGAAATTAACGCGTCTTTAGCGAGCTTGTCTGGCATTAAAAAACAAGAACCCAGCTTTGCACAGAAAAGTCAAACTGAATTTGCCCTGAACTAKAACAGTTGGCTCACTGCAAAATCAGAACGTGAAGAGTCAAACCATAGATTAGAAAGCTTCAAAGCGGTCTGTGCTACCTGGAGGCAGTGGAGTCTAGGGCTGAAACAAACTTCCTCCTGGCAATCTCTTGACTTTGGGGTTTTYGGGCAGCACAGGCCACTCTTTATGGTCACTACTTGTGACTGCTTAAGTTGTTCAGCCAGAGTGCAGTAGAGTCTTCAGAAAAGGAAGTGACGTGCTCCAGGAAGAAAAGTTAGTGTGTCAGCTGAACAAGGTCCACTGTCCTGCCACAAGAAGGGCTTACCAGTAGTTAACATACGAGCATTTGCAAACAACCCTCACCCTTTGGGAAACAAAGGAGAGCAGCTCACAAGTCCCCTGGCCACATCTTTCAGCCATGTCCYAGTTTGTAAATTTGCTTTTACAGAAGGGCTTTCTGAAGCAGTCTGTATCACAGGCATAAGACCTCACTGATAAGCAAAGGCCACGAGCTACAGGCAACAAGATATTCAGCAGGTCCTTAAGCACCATAAAATTAACCCTATACTCATAATTCCAATTATTTTCATGTTGAAGTTCACAATTACTCACTAACTGGAGAGAGGAAAAAAGAAAAGAAACATCTATGASTAAGTCTGTTTTGAAACAGCAATTGAGTATGCTGCCCGGCATGGCAATCATGCATTAGGAGTTAATGTTCAGAGCAGACACATTTGGGAACATACATAGACTGGAAACCCGCTCTGCACTACAGACATCGAATGATCTTTTGGTCAGGAAAACACAGAACTAAACCCAGAAAGCCATGAAGCTCTCAAAGGGAAAAACAATTACTAGCCACCCACAGATAAGAACAATCAAATAGCAAGCTACAGTTTCAGGCTCAAACAGAATGAAAAAAGGTAAAAGACATCCTTATCTTTATATGCACACTGACATGAAATCTGAAAGGCTACAGGGTATTCACAGGGCCAGGAACAGAATATCCTTGCACATGCTTCCCCCTACACTGCACCCTCAAACTTTCTGCAGAGCAGAAAGTTATTTTGCTGAAGCTCCACATACTATTACCACCCCCCATTTCTCCCACAAGGGTAATTTGAGGCATTTAGCAAGAAATAAAATGTATCCCTATTTTGCAGGTGTGTGGAGCARGATACAATGCTAAAGCAGTTTCCCTGCAGTGATCCAGCTCTTCCAGCAACTAAACCAGAGCAGAGATGTATTTCACAAATCCAAACCCAGAGTTGTCCCAAGGATTTCACTGCATCCACTCAAGTTTGGCCCTACAGCACTGGCCTTCAGTTTTTCCCTTTTAAACCACTTCTATTTAGCTTTTCATCTTACTCCAAAATCCTAAATTTGTTCTTCTGCATTTATGAAACTATATTTATTCAAAGAACTTTCTAAATTACTATTTGAAGTTATTTTAAATTTGTAATTTTGGCATATGTTATTTTCAGTCTCACCCACCTGTACAATTTTTTCYTACATATTAGCCATTCCTCAACCAATAATGAATGCAAGCACTGGTTATTCATAGTTCCAAGTGTTTCAAAGAGCTCATTTTGCATGCAAGAGAAGCCTTCAGAAATGCATTAGTCCTCTTTTCTCAGAAAATCTTAGCAAGTTTGACTCCRCTTCAGCAACTCATGGCCTTGCTTTCATTTCATAACTAGACTGGAGCGAGTATTTGGATGCAATAGCCTCATGACCATGKAACAGCTCTGCCTACAGCTTTTTCTCTCCACCAGCAGCAACACAGGACTGCTAAGAGTGTATTAATCCACCTCAGTAGAGAGATTATCATTAAAGTGAGAGGGAAAAAAAAATTCTGCTGCCTTGTAAGCAAAAAGATTATGAGTTGCCTATTTCCCAATTAAAATGTTATACTCCCTTCYCTGTCACTTGAGAATCAGTCTAGTCTGCCCCTTTTAACCAGCACAGCTGATTCAATGCAGCTTAATTTAGAAAACAAATCCAGTGCTGCGTATTAATGACAGAAGCATCCATTCCTTAATAACAATAAATTACAAGAGGAATATGCCTTGAAAAGGGCTTGTAGTGAGTAGGATAGATGCAGAAATTCTCTCCCAACTTGATAGGAAAGAAGACGACCTTTAAATTAGTCAGCACAACCTCTTCAGAATATAGCCAACTCCTTGCACTTCATATTGGCTTGTTTCAACTGCTTGCTTCCTTGGAAGGGGGAAGAGAATCTGGAGAGGAACTTTATCAGTCCAATACCACCTTATTCTCAGCACATCCCAAAAGAAAGGGCCACACACATTAGGTTGACTGTATTTACTAAGATTTCTCCAGCTGAGAATCTTAAGAAAAAAAGAAACTTTGAAATAATTTTTACATAAAATAACAAAAGCMTTATTGTCCATGTCTGAATGTGCTATCCACTCTGCACACAAATAAAGCAAATTGGACAATATTAGCTAAAGGTAATAAGCTTTTTTTCCTTTCACTATTTTTTTCTGCACTTGCTTATAAAGAAATCACTTCACTAAGATCAGACATTCACTGGTCTAGAAATATTAACATATTTAGRGACTTTTTTACCAGCCATTAGAAGAATTAGAAAGTTAGCAGAAATCATATATTAAATTCACTTCCACAAACTAGAAAAACCTGTAAATGCAGGTCTCCCAAAGTCTACTCTAGAATACAGCAGTTGTTCTTTCACAGACAGTTCTGTAGCCTAAAGAATTGCATTTTCCAATTCTCAGCACTATTGAACCATTTCATACCCAATCACTTGTGCTTGTTTTAACACAGCAGGAGACTAAACGGCTACAAATTGAAGCATCAAAAGTTCCACAGGAACTTGAGGAAGAATTTTTTAACAGTGAGGGTGACAGAGCACTGGAACAGGCTGCTCAGAGAGGTGGTGGAGTCTCCTTCTCTGGAGATCTTCAAAACCCGCCTGGACATCACCCTGTGCCACATGCTCTAGGGGACCCTGCGTGTGCACGGGGGTTGGACTAGATGACCTCTAGAGGTCCCTTCCAACCCTAGGCATTCTATTCTAAACAAATGTGAGAGTCCTGAAGTATTTCCCCACACAACCACTCACACAAAGCTGGCAGTTCTGCAAATTAAAGTAATTATCTGAATATTAACTGTTTAAAACTTAATAATCAAGAAATTCCTTACTCAAGTATTTTAAGATCATTCCTCAGGACAGTGCCTAGAAGATGATACTTTTGATGGTTCTARACCTGCTGTTACTTTTATAACTTAAGGACATAACTTTACCGTTGAGAGGAATACAGCTTGATTAATAACTGATATAGGTTTATAAGGAGCTGACAAGTCTTAGTTGCATATTGTGGAAATTGCCCCTCAAATTCCTACAGCACACTAGCCTCTAACTGAAACTTTGTTTTGCACCACTCCAATTCCTCCATCCATTTTTTGTACAGCTCAGCTCATACTTGATTTAGGGGGTACAWTAACTTACTCATTCCTCCTCCGTCCTAATAAGAACCTAAATACATTTACTGAAAAACACAATTAAAAAAACACACATCTTTACACTGCTACAGATTCAGTATGTATAGTAAAWGTCAATATCTTTCAGCATTTCTCTACTGAGAAGTCAAATAAAGAGATTGCCAATAAACTGCCTGTGGTCACCCAATGCTTAGTTAAAAAACACACATTTTTTTCTCAGACTAGATGCATCATAAAGCCTTTCAATTCTTTTTGCTCCTACAGACAATYTTATTCCAGATAATTAAAGGTTATATTATTCATATAAATGTCTTTCTCCACTACAACAGTATCTCATACTTCTTTTTCAAGTTATTATACACTACTGTGCAAAGTCATCACACGATACCATTAATCACTAGGGTGGAACCCAGTGTAGCTCRGTTATATTAGTGAAGGAAGTGCACATTCTGTAACAATTAGTTTGCAGGATGGTCATAAAGGAAGAGTTTAATTTTCTTTCAGAGTCCAGAGTTGATGAAGCAAACCGAACRGAACACAAAACATCTCCGTATCTAGATTAAGCACAACACTAACACTGACATAATGCAGCTGGAAATAGAAAATTTTAGAAATCCAGCCTCCAAAGCACGGGGGATAAATCTCTCCAGTCATTTCAGTCACGGCTTCGTCTGCTGCTAGGCTAGAGAGGTCAAGCAGTGCAAGCACAAACATACATTAGAAGAGGGTTTAAATGATCTCTTTCACATAATCTAGCAGGCAGCTATGAGGAGCCCTGATGTCTGCAACAAAGAGTGGACTTTAAACAGTAGCTCACAACTCTATTATTGGTTTTCAAAATACCAACTCSCAGTGGCCAAATAACTTGAGCATACTAGTATCCAGTCCGTCTTGCATATTAAGAACCAAGAACTACTACTCGGACAAGAATTCAGGCTTTGCCAATTTTYGTAGTTAATACATTATCCCTCTGTCAGGCCTGCTGATCAAAAGGCAGCTGAGAAAACACAGGCTTTTCAAATCTAATAGTTGAGATGGAGACTATAACACAATTGATGCGATATAACATTCTTTCCCTTCTGAAGATTTAAAACACAAGCCAAAGCACTAAYACTGTGTTCTCCCTTTTATATACTTGCATATTTCAAATGAATATGGTGCAAGCTTAAAGGATTCTGAAGAAAGCTTATAATCTTTTGAAGACCAAAAAAAGCACAATTAAGTCAGGACGTACAAGTCATTCTTTCAGTATTGCCACAGAAAGGACAATAGTCTTCAACACTTAAGAAATCTCTTCTATGCAAGCAAGGATGGGAATACATCTGATCTCTTAAAAGAAAAATAACACTAAATTTCTCTTGGAAGACCCCAGACAAGGCTACCCTGATTGCAAGAGGTCACTGGGGACAGCAAGCAGGAGCTTACTCAAACCAAGTCAGACAGTCATAGCATTAATCAGGGTACTAACATACCAGAGAGGATTACCTACCTAGGCAGTTAACAYAGAAAAACCACGAGCTCAGGCCTGTACCAATCCACTGCAATCCCCACCATCAATCGCAGACTGCTCCAAGGTGCAAGATCAATCATGTTGCCTTCCTAGTTATCAGAGAAAGCAGACACAGYACAGAGAAGAGAAACCTAAATCTTTGATGCATTCTAGAAGACCTACTTCTGTAACACAAAAGCTATTTATAATTTGTAAACATCCCTCTCCCCACCATCTCTTCCTTCAAACAGCAGTTTTCAAAACAGCTTCCCAGAGCTTTTCAACCACAATTCCKTCACATCTCCTTTACAGTGTCACTGATTTGAATTAATCTGAACAATTTTATATAGCCAGTGAAGTCTTCAGGTAAAAGTCCATGTCCAATGATATTGAAGCTATCAAGTTTAAGATAAAAGGGCTGAAAATAATTATATTGTAAACAAAATGCAAAAGGAAACTAGTCTAGGAACTTCTGCAAATAAAACAAATATTGACTAACTAATCAGTGATAAATTTAAAGGTGGCACAAACCAAAGAATTCAGGAACAAGCTGATGCCAAAAACTTACGGTACTAGATATTGACAGCCACCAGATATTGACAACATGGAAAATAATCTGAACCATCAATCACTGGAAGCAACATAAAACCATACATTTAYACAATAAAAAATGGGCAAGCTGATGTCTACTGTGGTGTTACGGCACTTCTCCCACCTGCACCAACCAGAACAGCTTGTGTGACAGTGCTGGATAAGGTTGACTACTGAATTGGTCCTGAAATCCAATTCCTCTCTCACTGATTAGAGATAATCTCTGGAGTAACAAGTGCTGGGCATTAYTAGACATCATGCGAACAACAGAGGCAGAGTTCTCTCATATGTTTTTGATGATTTCTACCCCTCAGCTATCAMGATGAGCTAAAACAAACAAATAAACAAAAAATAAGTTTTGCAGCTGAACAGTGCRACTGAATATATTCAGAACAATATTCTGGAGTTGAAGTTCAAGTCATTAAAAAACAACTAACGTTCATTCATTTATACACCCAAGAGATGTTTCTATTTTCACAGTTTATATAGAGCCTCTGCGTTGAGCGAGAGCAACATCTTCCCTGACTCCTCTGCTCCACAGGGCTCTGCACAGGAAAGAACCCTCAGTGATTAAACTCATGGGACAGATCCAGCCTATGACAGCGCAACAAAAATGYGGTCACTTTCAGTTTTGTTTCAGAGGCTTTGGCACCGCAGGCTTGCAAAACCTACATTTCAAGGTAAGGTATTTTCTCTCTCCCCTCCCCTTAAACTTTTTAAGCAAGGTTTTAAACMGAAGCTACCCAGTTGCAGGGATGATCTAACACAGCAATGCCACATCCAAACAACATCTTAATGTGTACATTAAAGGTATTAAGCAGCAGTACTACTGCAGTATTGCAGGTTGCAGATATTAGCCTAGCATGAGGCTGCAAACAGACTCATGCAGCCCGGACCATTGCTCTGGGGTTGCTGCTCCTGCCCATACACTCCCCAGCCCCACTTCATTCCCTGGTGCTGTTTCGCACAGGGGAGAGAAAGGGGCTGAAAACACAGAGGAAACTTAAATTATATCAGCATCCATTACTCATTTGTTCCTTAATCTAGCAATATTAACTTTCTATTTAGGAATATCCACCTCAAAGTGTTGAAGTTCAAGATAAATACAACATTTGGAGCCTCTAGATTCTAGAAAAAAACAGCTATATTGGTTTTGTAGCCAAGTGCCAGAGTTTACCTCCTTATCTCTACACTAATGAGACAGCATTAATGTTATAAACATCCTTCAAGATGTCTTTTCTTTTCTTGATTGCTTGGAAGATGTTTTTTTAAAATAGTTTGTGTAATAAGAACATTCCATAAAGTAGTTATTCATTTCCTTTTATTATAATTTCTAATATTGGAAAAAAATAAAGCAATGCTACCTCCTCTTTATAAGGATAGATTCTAGACTATTAAACCTCAGGGGGGAGA
>PTEX01000193.1:1436647-1548863 GCA_003342815.1 Eudromia elegans
AATAAGCAGCTCCATGTTTTCTGCTAGGGAGCATTGAGCTAAAAAGCAATATCAGGAAGCTAGACACTACCAGACTGACGGATTCATTCTTATCCCAGGATAAACACACCCTTGGCGTGCCTGCCTTCCCAGTGCTGGGGAAGGCGGCATCCTCTTCCCAATTCAGAGGTGAAACAGCTAACTAGAACAAATAAATAAATAAATAAATATTGATAGAGATGCAGAGAGCTATCATCTGCTTGGAAAAAAAGCTTTGGCTCTCGGGTGCAGAGTAGATACAACCAAAGAGAGAATGCAGTAGAGACCTATGGACTTAGCAGCAGCAGAGGAAAGCCGAGCACTAGGGTTCTCACAACGCAAAGTCAGAAAGCAGGAAATTAGGGCAGCCTTGCCCCAAAGGGCCTCCCCCAAACAGAAGGGTATTCTTCATGGACTTCCTTAACAGGGGACGCCTTCGCTTTCAAACACCTACGGACACCAAACGTTTCACCTCGGCTCGGGTAGCACTGAGCTCTCCACCCCACCTGAGCAGCCGCCGGTCCGGGAAGCAGCCGCGCGGCCCAAGACGCCCCGCCGCTGTCCCGCCAGCCTCGACGCGGCCCAGCCGAGCTACGCGCCCGTTAACGCCGCCTCCAGGCGCGRAGGGCCCGGCCGTGGACATCGGGCGCAGCAGAGCCGCCAGGCCCGGCCCAGCCCGCGCGAGGGGCGTCCCCCCGGGACCAGCAGCCCCCAACCTGGGAAGACGAAACGTCTTCGCCCGCCGTCACCGCCCTGCCCCTGCCTTTACCTGCGCAGCGCCTCGCGGCCACGCGCCGTGCAACACCGTCTGGTCCCGCGGCCCCCACCGTCCCCGTCTGCTCCTACTGAACCCGCGCGACGCCACCGCCGCCACCTCCATCCCCACACCCGGGCGACGCCATCTTGTCTACCTGCCCTCCGCCTTGCCTCCCCGGCGACGCGCTGGCGTCACGGCGCACAGTCACCTGCCCACACCCGCCCAATGGGGAGGTGTCCGCCATGACGTCACCACCCCGAGGGAACGAGGCGGGTGGGGCAGGGGCGGGGAGAGGGGCGCGGTTATGGTGAGCCACGCCCCTTCCCTTTGGGGCGGGGTAGCCTGGTTCGCCATGGCAACGGGGCCCGTCCCGTCATGGCGATCGCCATTATCGCCGCCTTCCCGCTGTCGCCTTCTTCCCGCTCCCGAGCGGCCTTCCCGCCTCCTCACCTGCCCTGGGGCCCTGCCCCTCTGCCGGAGACACCAGGGCCTCAGGCCCATCCGGGACCAAAGAGCGATTGGGCAGAGCAGGACGTGAAGGGAGTTGTGATAAATCGCAGCTCTGGGCAGAGAAGTGCAGAGCCAGAGTTAATGTCAGGGCTTTTTAACTGCAGAGGGAGCTGGAAAGCCTGTCGGGTTCCTCTGCTGCCCTCCTTTTTTTTATTATTATTATTTTCAATTTGGCTTTTCCCAACATTCCTACCTTTGAGGTGTTTTCTGTTTTCGGTAGCTGATAACACACACACAGAAAAAGTGAAAGATTTTTCCTTTTTTCTCCCAGGAAAATAAARCCTTCACCGCTTCCAAGGGATCTGAGGCACCATTTCCTGTTCTCTGTGGTGTCACTTGTGAGGGGGCTGTCCTGAAAGCCCTGAGCGCCCAGGGTTGTCACCAGCAGAAGGGCCTGGTGGCAGCTGGTTAGCTGTTATTGTTATTACTATTATCATTACCATTACCGTTATCATTGTAACTATTATTTTGTYTCATGCTCCCAGAAGAGGCATCTGGGTTTTCAGTTTTGAGCTGTTCTGATTCCAGCTTTGACTTTCACGAGCACAGAAAAGCCACGGGGCAGAGAAGCAAGGGGCACATGGGTGTCCCTGCGCTCCAGGCATTGCTGCTGCGACCTGCGGTTCCTCAAAAACACCTAAGTGAAGAAAACAGCCGGCCGGAGCCTCGCCTGAAACCGGCAACGCGTCTCACATATTCGTTGTGMCTACAAGAGAAAAGATTCTTTGAAAATATACATATTCGCATTGAGTGGCACTTCAAAAACACCCTAGATGGGCAATCTAAGAGAGAACAGTTTGTGTAGCCCCCATGCAGGTGAGACCAACAACCCAGCGCTCTGGTTTAGCCCCACACTAGGAGCAAACGATTCAAGCTGGGTTGGCAGGAACAACACAGCAGCTATTTGCTTCTGTAGTACCCCAAAGGACAATATTTACGTAGCTCTATGTAGATTTATGCACGTCAATATTTGACCGTCTCCCTTCTTGGTTTTCAGATGGTTCTGGTTCCTGGCACCACTCCAGAGAAGCCTGAGTACACTCCAGGCAGACACTTCACGAGGCCGATGTGCTTTGTCYGCCCCTCTGCTCTGCTCCTGTCTCAGCGTATCAAGTCATTTGAAGTGCCCCCACCTGAGGGGTGGCTGTGGGAGGAAACGGGAGCTGCGATTTGGGCGAAAACCCGCGGATTGCCGCGCCCCCGCCCGCCGCCAGGGGGCGCCGCCTCCCGGTGTGTGTGGGGCAGTGTTGCTCGGCAACCACGGAGCGAGGGGCGGGCCAGCCAGGGGAGCGGCCGTAAAGCTGCGCGGCGGCTGTCGTAAAAAAAAAAAAAAAAAAAAAAAGCGCCTGCGGGGGAAGATGTCGTGACGCGGTCGGCGGGGCCTGCGGCGGAGAGCGCGACCGGGCCCGGCTGCCCGCACTTATATGGCCCGTCCCCCGGCGGCCGCCTCCCCCTGCTGCTCCATGTGGGGCCCGGGCCGGGCTCTCRGCCTCGCCTCCTCCTCCTCTTCCTCCTCCTTCTACTACTACTATGGCCCGGAAAACAGTTAGCAGGAAGCGGAAAGCGGCGGCGGCTGCCGCCGCGGGGCCCGGGGGGCTCCAAGGGGAGCAGGTAGGCCCGGGGGAGGGGGGCGGAGGGAACGGGCACTGGGAAGGGGGGTGCAAGGGAGGAGGGAGGGGTGACCTGTCCGTCGAGAGAAGGGCGACGAGTGACCGGGGGGAGGGGGAGCCGCTCCCGGTAGCCCCGGTAGAACCGGGGGGGGGGGGGCGGGCTCGGAGCACCGCTCGATTCCTTTCCCCCCACCCGCGCCCTGTGCTGCCCCCGTTGGGTTCAGCCGTTCGGGCCGTTGCCACCGGCCCCGCGGGCCGCGCCTGCCCCCGGCCGTGCGCCATGCTCCGCGGAGGGCCCCGGCCGGGCCGCAGGCGGCCGCTGGGCCCCGGGGTCGGTACTGAGCAGCTCCRCTTCCCCCATCCCCCTTTCCCCAGGGCCGAGCTCGCGAGGTGGGGGGCTGGGGGTGCTTGGGCTGTCCGCTGCTCTCTAACGCGCCTCCCAATTTCCTGTTGTTTCCGTGAGCGTCTTTGCCCCAGCTTCCAGGAGTTAATTTTCTTGTACGCTGCTTTGCCTCTTGTTTGGAGGACTTAAGTTTTTCTCTCAAAAGAACATGCCCCTGAACTTGGAAGGGTGCTGGTTTAAATTCGTCCTGTCTAATCTCCGTGTTTGTTTTTTCACAGTATGGGTGGGATCACTCAGTTCACAAACGGAAAAGGCTCCCCCCGGTGAAAAGGTCTCTGGTTTACTACCTGAAAGGGAGAGAGGTCAGGATGCAGAATGAGTCCAGCTACCACCGCCTGTTGCATGGATATGCAGCCCAACAGCTTCCCAGCCTCCTGAAAGAGAGGGAATTTCATCTTGGGACCCTGAATAAAGTGTTTGCTTCCCAGTGGCTGAACCACCGGCAAGTGGTTTGTGGGACAAAATGCAACACAGTAAGTGCAGCCTCCCTCTGCCGCTCTTTCCTCGTTATTTACTCCCTTCTCCACTTCTCCCTGGATGCTTCGGGTAAGCAAAGTGGGTGGACTGCTAAGGAAAATATTAGGAAGTAATTATGAGTGGAGTCAGAGTGATACGTAAGTAATTTTGAATGAATGTGATACTTAACTATGACCCATCCTCATCGGAAAATCCGGCACTTTGCAGATGGTTGGGGAACCCAAATGTGAGGCCTAGATCCAGCATCTCTAGTCTGGGAACAGCAATTTGCTTTTGTTGGAGAGAGGGCGGAAAACAATGGAGTCGAATCTTTCTTCCTGTCCTGTAAATGGCGGAGCTAATGGATGTCTTTAGCTTTTGTAAATGAAGACTTTCTGCCTACAGAAACTGCTAATAAGAGAGGGTGTTTTTCCCCCAATGTTGCACTCTGTACTTCTCTGTGTGTTTTTTTTTTCTTTTCTTTTCTTTTCCTGTGCTGATGGCTTTGAAAAGTGCCCTACAAAATGACCATGGTTAAATATCAAGATATTGCCTAACCTTCATAAAATACTATAAACTTGACTTCATTTTCAGGATTTTTCTTGCTTATTTTATGGTATTTCTTCCATGCTAGAACTGTTTTGAGCTTTCAGGTGGTTCCATGGTTTATATATTTTCATTTAACAATAAAACAAAGTGATACCTTCTCAGGTTCTTGCAGTGGTGTTTTGGACTTGAAACGTTATTGAAGAATATTGAAATTATATATTAAGGTAATGATAAGTGGAAAAGATGGTAGTTTCTCATACTCTGTCTGGAATTAGCCAAATTTCACTGGATGGAACAGGCCTTTCATGTGTGGAGTTCTTTTCTATTTGAATTAGTGCAAAGTCCAGCACTTGGGKTTTTTTTGCAAGTTTGTGTCATAGCAATGAATCAGATGTTCTAAGAAATGCATAGGTGAAACAGGTCATAAACCTCAGGGCTTATAATTATGTGTTTGTTTCTTTGCCTTAAAGTGTTTTATTTACTTCTGCATAGAAGCTGCACTCAGTGCTGTGACTTGTAAATGGCAGTGTTATTTTTCTCATTTCAAATCTGGTGCAATTTTTCACAGCTACATAGCAGGAAGCTTCTGTGAAGTAGCTCGTAATAGGAAGCAAGGTCTAGCTAAATAAACAAAAAAGTCTTATAACAGAATAAGCCTCAAGTTGAAGCTCACTGCCGCCTTTATGCCTGTTCATCTGCTCAGCAGCCAGCACTGTTCATGAAATAGCTTACAGGAGACAAACTCCTGCTGAAATGCACACACTCAATCTTGCTTACTTTAGCAAGATCACCGTGTGTTTTATAGGGCTACAACAATTTTGCTGTGTTCTGTAACTTCTTTAGTTCCATCGYTGCTGCGGCGAAGATAAATGTGCAAGTGTATTGTTAATGCAGCCTTGCAGAAAATAGTTTGTTTGTGACCAAACAATCCCAGAACTGAAGAGGGATTCAACCATATTGTTGTTCCCACTACATGCGCTGCAATGAAGTATATGTTTCCACAGCTGAACCTGAACTTGATTACATGTGGACTTGGCCTTTTATTAAACAAAATGTAGTGACTGCAAAAGGGCCAACTTGATTCTTGCAAAAGGTTATATACAAATTAAGAATTCAGCAGTGGCTTTAGTGTGGCTGCTTTGTGTCTGCGTTTTAACAAGCAGAGCTTTAAACTCCACACTAATAATTATAAGATTTGCTCTCTCTCATCTTCTATGTAAGCAACATAATAAAGATGAATTCCTTTTGTTGATTCTCGTACACTGAAATGGTGGTATTTTCACTGGGTGTAAATCTAGAACAGCCTGGTGAACTTTAATGGGGTTTGCTATATAGGACTTGCACATAATTAAAGCTAATGCAACAGAAAAATATAAGCTGTTATTTTAATCAAAGTTTGAACAGGACATTGAAAGCTTTTAGCATTTAATTTATAAATTGCCTTTGGCCATGCTGGGTTAGAAGTGTTCACTGTTTTTAATAAGAAAAGTATATGACTGTAAGAGGAGTAGCTTTGCTGTTTTAGACACTTCACAGTATAGTGACTGGTGTCACTATAAACACTGGAGGGAATATAGAGCKCTCTGCCAACTATTCATTTCTGAGTATTGTAATTTGCTTGTTCAACTATCTGGGGTGAATTTTTTAAATCTCTCTAAATATTTTGGATAATGACTCTGTGTATCAGAAAATTCAATTCTTCAGTGAATCCTTTCATAGTTGGCTGTCTGTAGAACAAATTTAGGTTTCTTAAAGCTGTATTTTGACTTCTGGATTTATAATTTTGGAACTTATGCAAGTGTCAWAGTGGCTAGAAATTCAACTGCAATCATGTGGAGTTTTGTGAGTTCATGTTTCCAAGAATCCCGTTTTTGTTGTATATGGTGGGCTTCTTAATGGTGTTGAAAAAGAGCTTAAGGAGCAAGTAAACCTGTGAGAGATGCAGATACCTAGCGTGTGTGTCACCACAGTATGGAAATGCCAAAAGCTGATACTGTGAAGTCTCAGGAGAAGATACTGCCTATAATTAGTGTCTTCTGTTCCAACTTTGCAGAGAGGCTTTGAGATTATGTGGGAGACAAGCTTATGACAGAAAAATACATGGAAGATTGGGTATTGAACTTCATCTAGAGTTTTGTTTCTGTTGCAGGGAACAGTGGAAGATAAATCYGCTGCTTCTAAAAACTTGAAGTCTGCGTTTTGTAGCTGCCTTCCTCAGTTATCTGTCTGTATTCAGACATAATTTCTTCTCAATTATGAAGTTGAAAGATGGAAAAACACTAGAGTTTTACATCATTCCCCAAATAGCAAAAAATAATAGCTTTCAGATGCCTGGGGCTCTAATATTCCTGAATGACTTTTTTCCCCCAAATCTGATAGACTTGCTTGTGTTTAAAAATTTGCTTGCTGAAGGTGTTCTGCTGATTCTCCAGYGGCTCTTCTGAGACATAAACAACTTGATTTCTGGATGCTATCTCATACCTTTTCTGTCCTCCATAGATCCGTATGTTGCCTTGGGTGCCCTGCTGCAAATTGCCAGTTCTTGGTTCTGTGTAGGGACCTGTAATTTGTTCAAGCTCCCATGTCTGTTCTATGTATGCCTTGCAATTGTAATCTAGACTGGCAATGCCGGACTTTGTAGTAGTGAGAATGTGATGTATGGTTGTTCTTACATACAATCTGTATAGAGAAAGTGATTTAGTGCTTTGCAAGCTAATGTACCCTATGGGTTTTTTTCGCTTGTATTACAAGAAGACTCCAGGAGAAGGCTGTTTGTTTTCCGATATGAGCAAAGAGAATGAGAAGTCACATCCCCAGAGTTAGTAACTCTCCTCAAAGTCCACTGAGCACTGACCAAAACTCAGCGTAAATAAACCTCTGACACCTCTGCTCACCTTTATTTCAGTGGTTTTTTGAGTAAATAGTAAGGTGATGTTTCATGTCTTTTGGAAGTATTTAGTTGTCTGCTGTGTGTAAGCCCTRTGTTGACCCTCAGAGTTTGTTGGTTTCTTTGCCAAGTCTGGCGTGGGTGGCAGCACTGCCCCTCAGGAGCCCGAGTCTTTTGCTTCTCYGTCCTTTTCCATCTGCCAACATATGTTAGGTGTCTGCCAGACTCCTGAAATTAAACGCATAGGGCAAAGGAAATCCAAACTGATGAACATGATTTTGGCTGTGAGCAAATTGAGTGACATCAAAGTGCATGTGTGACAGCTCGCAGTGCTTAAGCGTTTGGCAGCAAGGTGGAGTGCCTGGCTGCACTGACCTTCCCCTGGGAAGGTGAATTTAGAACCAGGCAGCTCCCTGRCTTCTTACTGTTGCTCACTTATTAGATAATCCTTCACCTTCTGCACGGTTTCATTTTCTGTCTTTGGACCCTTTCAGGGAGAGTATAAGGTCATTGCCTACTTGAGCCACCTGGACTCAACAAGTAAGTTGGATTTTGTGCTGTAAGTGGATTTTGTGCTAAAATTAGCGCATGGTCTGATCTCTGCTGGAAAGGAGCTGTACTGGTTTGAGAGCTTAGTTTTTAAAAATCGAGTTTTCCCTTGGTGCTTGGCAAATATTAATCTCTATTGCCATACAACTAAGAACCTTATGCAGAGCATTTTACAAACATTGAACAGGAAGGTGTTTACAAACTGAATAAAAAGATGGAGAAATGGGAGTAATGCAGTGCTGCTCAGGGTAAGTAGCAATGGTATTAGCATAATGCCACTAAGCATCACCATGTTCTTTTTYCTTTGTTAGCAAGGAGCAGTTTGAAGGAGTGCAGGGTTGTATTTTCCAGCTTGTCTGAGTGAAGGTTTTGTGGCCAGCTTCAGSTGGTCGAGGGAGCTGCACTACTGCAGAACAGTGTGTTCCCACCTGCTCATCTCCACTGGCACTGGTGCTCACGTGGCCGGGCATTTGCCTGGGTCAGTTTGCTACTTTGCATTCCAACGYGTTTTCTTGTAGGGTTCATTTTCATTGAAGGCAGAGATAGGATCTGGCTGACCCCAGAGGTACCTGAGCACTAGTTGTCAGAAAGGGGATGGGACTGGGTGGGGAGAAGCGTGTGGGTTCCTGAAGACTGACTTCAACTGRGAGGCAGTTTCACAACTCGTTTACTGTGTCTCAAGTGGTGACTATGTTCTTAGCAAAGAAATATGTTTGGTCTTTCAGATGTTAATGTGAATAGCTAGAATATTTTTGATTTCTGTGACAGCAGTATATGAAGAACCGGAGTGCAGGATATATCATTAGCGCCTCTTCTTGCGCAAAGTACAAACAGTTTGCATCTCTTGTGCCCTGTAAATCCAATCCGTCCTGTTTGTGTAATAAAAACATATTATAGCTCAGGGTGGCACCCTCTGATTGATTTGCCTTATCAACTAGAAGATAGGGCAGTCTGCAGTTCTGTATGGGGAGGAGCAGGAGCAGAGGACATCAGACAGTTTTATGTGCTGACATTTAATAGACCTGATTTTTTTGATCTTTGATCATTTGAAGAACACACCTTTCAAACTATGTTTTTTTCCTTACCAAAATGAGTAGCACCATGTCCAGAGCATTTCTCAATGTAGAAATGGATTGCTTAGATATAACATTATGAAAGCACACCCACAAAGAGCTTCTGCTGCTTTGCAGAACTCAAATGCATTGAATCAAAAAAGGATGTTTCTGAAAGCTATGTATAATCAATTGGTAGCTTTGTTTTTTTTTTCTTTCCCCTCAGCTGTGATCCCTAAAATACAGCTCAAAGATAGAAGCAGACTGGRTGGAGGATCATGGCTTATGGATACTGGTGTCAATACTCTGCAAAAGAAGAGAAATACATATATACTTTTTTTTTTTCAGTCTGATACTTAGATATTTGATTCCCTMTTTCTGACTAATGGCTTAAGTTCCTTGGTTTTGTAACAGGCAGTTTCTTGATCAACTTGCTTGTAAGCAGTTTGATAAAGGGACGGCCTCTTAGCGATTTGCTGAAGGCACTTCTTGCTATTGCTGCGATACAAAATAAAAACCAGCACACAGCAGTCTCATGGGGTGTAAAAACTGTGGTTAGATCATAAAGGTTCTTGGCTGTGACAAATGGAGTAGCTGGCTGTGCCAGTCTGCCCTGCTCGTTGGGTGACAGAGCTCGTGCAGGCTCTGAATTCCTGGAGGGGGAAAAAAAAAAAAGAGGAGGGAAGAGCTAAAGATGGGTTCTGTTCAATCAGGACATTCATCCCCTTTCCTGCTTAGAGCCAGGCTGTCCAGCAGCAAGGAGTGTAGCTAAGACCTGTTCTATTTTTCACAGATGAGGTGAAGTTCCTGGCACTTGTGGGAAGCAGCCAGAGCTTGGTAGCTCCCAGCCACCAAATTGTACCAGCGTGCTCACAACTGACATGCAAACTTCTTTCTATCAGGAGGAGCCAAATCATGTGTAAAGCTATAAAATGATGATGCAGATAGGCACGGCTGATGACTGGGAGGTTGCTGGAGAATTTTCTGCAGCCAGTAAAAGTTGGAATGATGACTTTTTTTATATACAGTGCCTTATTAAAAGGAAAGCTTTATTCCCACCTGAGATAAAGACTAGTTTTATAATACAGCCATCAGCACTTTCTCGAGAATCCTATGGATCAGGCCACTTTCAAGTTACTTGCAGGTGTATTTATTTCAATACAACAGTAGCGATACCAGTTTACTTGGAGGAAGGTTAACTTTTTCTCTTTTTTTCCCCACATTTTTGCTGTTGTACAMTTTAGTTCTGAGTAAACAGTTAAAGTTGTTTAAAGCCTTATTTTAAGATGTCAGATATTTTATACTTCTGTTGTGATACCCTTAATACTCTTGTTTGTTTTTCTGTGCTCTTAGCAGGGAATGTTTCTTGTTTGGTTCTTTTTAAGTGAGAAAGGAAATGATGTTACACTTGTTGGGCCTCTGCTTGCTGGATTTACAGGGMAGCTGTCTGGGCAATGAGGCGCTTTCAAGCGTGGTCTGTCTTCCTGTCCTGCCCCAGCCAGTGCAATGATTAGAACATGCTTGGGCTCACTTCTCTTTTTCTAGATGGTGGTGGTTCTTATACTACATAGAATGTGTTAAGTTCCTTACCCAGCATGTGGAGAAATTGCTGCTTAAAGCTTTACAGTTGAAAACTACAGTGCCAAACCCTCAACTTGGTGAAGCTGCTTGTTCTAGAGCAGTTGTTGTTTTGGTTAAGGTAATACTATATACTTGGAGAAAATAAGAACAYGATAGAAGCTATTTCAGAGCTGAAGACTAATTAGACTGGGATAGAAGCAAAAGAAAAGCCTGCAGGACATTGTTTATCCTGTGTTTTCTTCTGAGCATGTGTTAATGTAGAAACTTATAGGAAAATTATGCTGAGGATGAAGATCCAGAGCAGAAATGTGAAAGTCTCTAATAGTTTAAGATCTAAAATATTTTAACTTTTCAGTCCAATTACTTCGAGTTTAGCTTTATGAAAGGAGCTTGCATTGGAGTAAGCCTAAGTTCTTAACCTAGTATCAAACACCTGGGCATGGCATGTAAGGCTGTGAGACAGGTGATACTGTATTAAATATCCAGGATTTTTGAATTCAGGCCCTTGTATCTGTTGAGATGCCCTTCAGAGTGTGACCAGCTGGCAGCTGAGCTGTGGCTTCCCTGAGTCTGCTGCACATCCTGGGACGTGGATGTGTTTCCCGGTTAGTACTTCCCGTGCCAGCTTTGGGACATGCAAGTGATGCTGACAAGCCTTCACCTTAGGTGCTTAACTATTGTGGTGTATTTTTCATTTGTTTTGCTTCTCTGCCAGCAGCTGGAGGACAGAGGGAGGGGGTTTTGATTTTCTAATAGAAATATGAAGGGAGGGAAGACTGTCTGCTCAGAGGACAAGGATAAAGGAGAGAGCTCATGCTGTATTTGTCCAGGGCAGGCACTGGTTCCCAGGGAYGTGGCTGGGGCAAGGGGCTGCTGTGCACATCACATTGGTCTTGGGCAGCTGTGCTGGGAGGCTCTGAGTGAGGAAGGGGCCTCTCCTATCTGATGCCCACACCTGCATACAAAACACAAGGCTGCAACAGGAATCCTCTGTGACTAAGAGCTGTAACCTGYTTGTCTGTGCAGGGCTGTTAGATACAGTGGAAGAGCAGCTCTGGGGTGAAGATGGTGCTTTGAGGTAATAGAGCATAAATAAATAAAACAGTGAATGGATTTCTACTTTCTTCTCTCTGCAGTATTTTACAGGAGGATTTATGCAGGYAGATATCTTCTGAAAGGAGGGGTGCTCACCCTGTCAGTGTTATATGCAGTCCTTGTTCTCTGTACCTCACCCCTAAATGATAAGCTCCAGTTGTATTAATTTATAAKGTGTCAAAGCAAAAATGTCATGGTAACTTATCTGGGATGGGAGAGGCTTGTGTTCAGTGCCTTGATTCTGGAGTTACTGGCTGTTTTGAGATGGGTCTCAATCTTGCTCACTGTTCAGGGAAGCTTAAAAAGAATTTTGCCCTGTGCCTTTCTTGAAAGAGCAAATAGGCTATGTCCTTGGAGATGGGGAAACCCCTCCTGACAATTACTGTATTTCCTCTTTTTTCTTATGATGAAAACAAGTGGAATCATTCAAATAAAACCCACTGAAAGGAAGATATTTTACTTGTTTTAAGAAGTAATTCAGTAACTCCTCTTTTCTGTTATACTTTTGCAGCACTTGTAATTTAAATTTGAAAGGAATACTGGACTGTGTCACATTTTTCTGTTTTTGTTCAATGATAACTTGCATCTTTGTCTCTTCCCCTCAGTTGTTTGTGGTAGATGTCCAGACGGGTCAAATCACCAAGATTCCTATCCTGAAAGATCGTGAACCTGGCATGGTGAACCAGCAGGGCTGTGGTATTCATGCCATCGAGCTCAACCCCTCAAGGACCCTTCTAGCCACAGGTGGAGACAATCCCAACAGTCTTGCAATTTATCGTCTGCCTACGCTTGATCCTGTCTGCGTGGGAGACGTAAGTGGAAGAATTTGGGGAAAATTTATTCTGTAACTTATAAAAGTTAGTGTTGTGAAGGGCCTAAGGTCAGAGCAAGGTTAGGATTTGGGAATCTGATAGTCAATTTCTGAAAGTCTGAACAGGTATTACTAATGAATTATTATTATTAATTTTATAAGTATATAGCCAAATATAAGAGGAGAGTCTCAGTCTTGATTTCTTCCTTCTAACTTCATTTAGGTCCATTTTAGGTTCCATTTAATTATAAAAACCTGACAAGCTTCTAAATGCTAGTAAAATCTAATTGTGATGGTAACCTCTGAAACTGAGACAAAGACATTTTCAATGAAAAATCTCTGAGAAAATGGAAAAAGTGATATAAAATTCAAGTTGTCTCTTCCTTTGATGCAGCTTATATGTATTATTCTGAAGACTGAACTTGCCGCTGAGGATTTGTCCTAACCCTGTGGCTTCTGCTAGTTTGGTATAAGTTGGACCGGAGTATTTTTGTCATGAGACTTTTTCAAATACCCAGCCTTTTTTTTTAAAAAAAAAAAAAAAAAAAAAAAGAGCTAGAAATGAGTATAGTGGTGTCCTATAAGCTCTTCTCTCTCGTTTTTTCTTTCTTCTTCCTTTGGAATTAGTACTTCACATAGACATTAACTGCAACAGCAGAGGTCAGAATTTCTGTGGAAGCAGATAACCAGCTRCAGCAAAGCTCAGCTGAAGATTTCAATATATTTTCATGCTGCTGTGACTGTGCAGCTTTCCAAACAAGGCTAGAGCCTCGTGCGTTTGCCCATAAGTTTTTGCTTAATTGAAGAAAAGATTCTTGAAAAATAAGTCTTGAAAAAAAAAAACTTTGCAATGTAGAACTGTTATTCTATAGGTCATATAGTATAATATTTTAATTAGTGTTTTGATTACTAACCTATTGTGAATATAAATATTTCAGGTAAAGAAAAGATCCAACTATTTTGCTGGAATAAAATGCTGCTTTCAGAGGGAAGAGATCTAAATCCTTAGAATTGAGGACAATTCATTTTTTGTAGAGGCCTGACTTTTCATCACCTAATGGCTTTTTAGCATCATACATTTAGTTTAGCATTATGTTGGTCTTTTCTGTATGATGTTTTTACATGTCTGTTCTGAACTTGGCACTAGATTGTTTAAATACCTGCGGTCTTTTTTAGACCTCTGTAGGTTATAACAGCTCAGATGATTTGACTTTCTTGCTTTCTTCTAGGATGGGCACAAGGACTGGATATTTTCAATTGCATGGATCAGTGATACTATGGCTGTTTCTGGTAAAGTCACTTTTTTTTTTGTGAATATCGTAGAGGGAAGCAGAGCATCTGATAGGGTGGTGCATTTATCTAAGGGTCCAAGCCTTGAGGTGTCATCACYAAGACATTTTCTCTGTGTTTCATACTGCAGAATGTCTCTTAACCCAGTTAGCATTCTTTCTTTTGAGGYCTGCCCCAAAGTGTTAACAGCCATTGCAAAAAGAAAGGTTAACTGGTTAGAGCTATTGGTTGGGATGAGAAGTGAAATCTTAGGGGGCCTTTTATTCTGYGTGACCAGCACTTCAGAACTTCTCATCTCAATTTATTCAGCCTTATATGTTGCTTAATCTCTATTTGACTTTTTTTGTAACTCTGACTGTTACTGTATTTTTTAGAGGCTGTTTGGTGTGTGTTTTGGGGATAGCTACCTTTAAAGGCACTGGAAATGACCATGGCCATTTAATCCTTTCTCAGTCTTAGGACAGTGCTTTGTTTTATTTGCAGGGCCCTGGTCCTGATTTTTTTTTCCTATAAGAAAAATTCTCATTCTTTATTAAATGGTGTTATGATAGGGTCCCTAAAGTTAATGAGTTACAGCTAAGGATTCTGCACAAGAAGAGAAAATTCTAGACGGATATTGGTTAACAGTTAATAAATTTGAAGTGCAGCAGAGCTCTATCAGTTTCCTGAAAAATGCTTTGAAAGACTGATTAGCGAAGTCAACTTGTTATCACCCATTAGTCTAAGCCTGTGTATTCATCATAGCATTTAGTACAGAAACTTTTTATCTAAAACACTGGTTACTGACTTTTTCATAGCTAAATGGACTATCAGTATAACTTAAATATTATTGGTATATTTAGAATGCCAATATGCAATTGCATTAATAACTTTACTATACTTYCCTTCAGTGACAGCAGTAATATTTCATGCAGAGAGGTGCAAGGCTGCAGATAACAAACTATTTTGTATAAAACCCCAAAACTAAAATTGTTAGGCTGACATTTTTTCAGAAAAAGTGGCTAATCTTGGAGGGTTTTTTTAATATAAATRCTGATTAAGTCTCCAAACTAAAATTCTACATTTAAAAAGAAATCATTTAAAGTCTGCACGCCTGAAGAGTGAGGAAGATTACATGTCCCTGGGGAAAGATAAGGACCCAATGGAATAGAGAAAGCCAGCATGTGAAATTGAACTATGTTGCTCTGAATGTTTTCTGTGTGCTCAAGAGGGGAAATGTGAGTAGAATAAAACTATGTCCTCTGTGCTCTATGAAATTTCAGATAGGGTGTACCTGCTAAACTCCAGACTTGAGATAGCAGGGGGAAATTTCTCAGCATGGTTAGAAAGTCTGACTGCTAAAGCGAGTTCTTCTGGACTTTGTTAATGATCCTAGTCAGGAGGCTGCAAGTGYGACTTACTTCTGACATTGTCCTAATGTCACAGACTGCAATTATACCTGTGTCTGAAAGTGTGGAACAGCAAATATTTGAACTTAATGGACTTGCTAGGAATTGTCAAATACCTCTCTTTAAGTTGAGGAACTGAAGGTAAATTCCTGTCACTGCCTTGAGGCAGGAAGGAGAAATGGGCATTCGATCCTATGGCAGTCATGTTGCTTAGCCAGATATGGGAGATTTGGCAGTATGTTTCATCATGTGGATATTTGGAAATGTCAAAACCTTGAGACAGGGTCTTGGTTATTCCTCTTGCTTCTGCTAATTTCAACAAGCAGAAGGCAAGGATCTGCTGCTAAAATGTGAATCAGTGAATTTAACTAGTCCAATAAGTGTGAAATTAAACTTCTTGACCTAAAACTGTCACCTAAAACTGAGCATGTTTGTTGCTATACTGACTGGGCAAGAAGGTTTTCATGGCAAAAGTGTCAGATGGGATAATTCCCAGGATGATACGAGCTTTGGGTAACAAGTGGTCTTCTCCTTTGCTTCAGGGCTATCAAATTGAACAACAGGCATTGACTTTTCACCCTTTTTCCCCTATTAAAAGGGACAGCATCCTCCTAAACATCTTGCTTTAGAAACTCTACAACTGAGTACTCCTCCATAAGGAAGAGGATTATGTGCCATTACAAGCCATGAGCCTGTGAATGGTCTGGTGGGAGGTTGCTGTCTACTGCTCTGAAGTGCCATGAGGAAGCCCTTCTGTAGTTGACTGTAGCAGGTGGTGACAGTGGCAAGAGGTGAAGCTACTTGTGMTGTGATGGGCCACCAGTGCTGCAGCACTACTGCTCCTTATTTTTTTATCTGTCTCTCCAGCTTATTTCTCTGAAGATGTACCAAACACTGTAGATGTAGCAGACGGGTGCTGATGTGGTTACTCAGGACTTTTTTCAAACAATTTTGAGACAAGAAATATTTCTGGTGCCTTCTCTGAGGAAAGAAGGAATATGTTTTTTCACATTGTATATGGAAGAAATTGAATCATGTATCAGATCTGGCAAAGCAGAGTTAAGTTGGAGTTGTCTAGATGCCAGAGGGCATTGMTATTAGGGCTTGGATTAAACTTTTGCTCTATAAACCAAAGGCTTCAGTCAGCTCTCTTCATCCAGCATCACTCCCCTTGACCTGTATTTGGGATTTAAAAGTAGAAAAATAAAGAGTTCTTGCTTGCTCACTCAGCTCCTGCACTGTGCTTTCTTAAACAAGATGTTACGTGAGTTAGATTCAATACAATTCTGGATAAATTGTGGCTTAAAATAGATGTCTGTTCAACTCGCAGCAGTGTATTCCTCCTGCCCTCCAAATCGATCAAAAATTGGCATGATCCTAACTAAGAGTTTTCTTATGGGTTTCACGCTGATTTAATAAGTTAAAAAGTTAAGACCAGTCTTGGTCTTTGTACGCCAGACTAAATGTTTATGACCAGGCTTTTGTAGCCACCCACCTAGTTTATTCTGGGTGTCAGTTTGTAATGATGGCTGTTGCACAGCACTGCCTCTTGTGATGACTGCTGTCAGTTTGAAAATGGTTGAGGTGTTTGTAGCTGCCTAAATGCCTTGTACCCGTTGATAGACCTTAGTAAGTTTAGTGCTTAGCAAGATCATTTCTTATTAATATTTGAGGAGTGATGATATGTTCAGCTAGATTAGCAATCTTCTTTTTTTTTTTCATACACTGTTTATCTCAGTTCCTTTTTTTAAGAAAAATCACAGAAAATGAAATGGTTTTTTTTTTGCACTGTTAGGTTCTCGGGATGGTTCGATGGGTCTCTGGGAAGTCACAGAGGATGTGCTGTCCAAAAGTGATGCCAGGCATAATCTCTCCCAAGTTCCTGTGTATGCCCACATAACCCACAGGGCTCTGAAGGATATTCCCAAGGAGAACACCAATCCTGACAATTGCAAAGTCCGAGCATTGGCTTTCAACAATAAGAACAAGGTCAGTAAGATAACCAGGGTGGCTGGAAGAAGTCCTAAAAGTGTTCATATATATATTTTTAAAGTGATTTAGGTAAGTATRCTGCAAATGCACCCTGGTCTCTGTATCAGATGACCGTTGTCTGTTATTTCTGTTTCTGTCCCAAGTAAACAGAGAAGACCTAGAGGGAGAGGAAGAAAAATTCAGAAGGAAGGTGTCTTGCTTGGTATTAAGTCTTGGGCCTGGAGTGTGTGCATGAGACTGGGGTGGGSAAGTTTGCGAGAAGTAGATAAAAATACTTCTTGCAGCTTGGCTTCTGCTCTTGGTGCTTCCCTCCTTTTGTGAAGAATGGGCAATGTTCAGGTAGTGTCCATTCTGAATCTTGCTGAACTGTTGTTACTGGGTTGCTGAGCAATGAGGTGATTGACACAAAACGGACACTGGTGTCTGCTGTGCTGGTGCTTTGGCATTTGATGAATGCTGAATGCAAACCACTCCCCATGGCCTTACTTAGATATTGCTAGGGATGAATCCCACTGAGGGAAGTGGGAGTAGCAGTTCTTCCTCTGCTGCTTTTGTCTCTGCTGTTAAATCAATAGGGAAGGTTTGGAGCAAGGACTGTGCTCTCTGAAGGAGGACAGTGTTCTTGTGGGCTTTATTTATTTTATACGATAGCTGTTAATTAATCTCTCCCTTTGCAGACCAGACCTCATTTAGCTTTTTCAATAGAGTAGTGCCTGGAAATAAATTATTACCTCAGGGTAGGATCCAGTGTGGGAGCTGCTGAAGACAATTGCCAGCTTCAGCTTGTACTGTGCAATGATTTATTATTTGATTGTGTAGCAAGATTTATATTTTTTAGGTTATTATTTGGTTATTTACTGTTTTATTGATTCTTATTTTACCCAGTACCTTTGTGTTGTATTGCATTCCATTAATCAAAATCAATATAAAGTGAAAATATGTCTCAATAAGCCTGTACAGACTTATGGGCGAGTTCAGCCTGGAATATGCAGCCTGACTCAGAGTCTGAGTTTGTAAAAACATGGATCATGCTGAAGCTAATGCTTTTCTTTTTATTTTTTTTAACTTGCAGGAGCTGGGAGCTGTATCCCTAGATGGATACTTCCATCTCTGGAAAGCAGAACACACACTATCAAAGGTACTTTTCTGCTTCATGTGGAATTTCAACAATGATCTAGCAATTAAGGCTGTTCTCAATTTTTTTCCACTTCAGATGTTTCAAGAATGTACAACAGTGTCTGTAAAGTGCTTGAAAGCTTAATGTTAAATAAATTCCTAAAAACTAAATCTGGGAAGAAACTTCCTCACTCCCTTATTTTGGAGGGCAGGAGGTGATCTTAGCTCTTTTGTTCTGAGTGGATTGGAATTCACTCTTATGTAGAGAATGATGACCTCTTGATTAGCTGTGTTCATAAGAAGTGGTGCTGTTTAAAGTGCATTTGCAAATTAAACCYAGCCATACCTATGCTAGTGTGTGAGCCACACTATATCAGCTGGGAACTGATGTCTCAGTTCTTATGTTTAAACCTTTCTGAGTTGTTACTCCTTGAATCAATATTGCTATTTCTGTGGATCAGATTGCTGCTGTACTCTTATGTTTAGTAACAAACCTGTTTCCTAGCCGCATTTTTGCTTTTGCATTACAAATTTTCTGAACATAGTTTATGGAATTATTTTATTTATTTCTTGCTCTTTCTTTTTCCTCTATGTTTGCAGTTACTTTCCACAAAGTTGCCGTACTGCAGGGAGAATGTGTGTTTGGCCTATGGTCAGGAGTGGTCGGTGTATGCAGTAGGATCACAGGCCCATGTCTCCTTCCTGGATCCCAGGCAGCCTTCTCACAATGTTAAATCCGTCTGTTCCAAAGAACGAGGCAGTGGTAAGGAGCCTTGCATAGGATGCTTCGGTTTGCTTGCAGAAATAACATTTAAGGTTGCAATAAGACAAACCGCTAATAAGTAGGAAGACGTTTTCATGTTGTGGAATTAAATATCAATAGGACGTGCAGGCTTCCCCTTTTTACACTAAGATTACTTAAAGCAAGCTAAGAGCTTCTCTGAAATCATATGGTAGGTAATATTAGCTGTTTTGATAGCTTAAATATATTGTACCTCATCCACATAATACTTAACTTATACATGTGTATATTTTATTTCCACACTATAAGTCTCTTATTAAAACATCACCTGAAAATACAGTGTCTGCACTGCTATTAACATTGTCTATTCTTGCACTTTCCTCTGGGAGTGGGACTTTGCTATCATGTTGGTAGTCTCTGCTATGATTGCTGTCTTTGTGATTTTTAAAGCCACAGATGTGTGACTTTCAGTATTTGGTACTGAATTCAAGTGTTCACTCTTGAATTCATTAAAGATTGGAGTGCTGTCTTTTCTCTTGTGGTTTCTCTTTTCTACTCTGTGCACTTGAACCCAGTGTTTCATGTGAGGACTTGCAGAGTGGATGGTCTGACATGCTGCTCCCTGTGCCTTTTATATTGGAGCATGAGAAGTCACTGTGGTGCAGTCTGATATTTAATCCATACTAACTCGTGACTGATAAGTTGCAGTCCTTGTTTAGCTTGGCTTTGAGCACCCATATCCATCTCTCTTCCCCCCCCCCCCCCCCCCCCCAAGAGGGAACTTACCAAAATGAAATGTATGTAGACAAGTGTTAGGAAGGTTACTGGTGTTTGAACAGTACTATTTAGATGGATGTCAGGGGCTGCTGACTTTGATCCCCTTAGGATGTGATGCAGTGCAGCACCTGTAAGAAGTAGGCTGTTGATTCTTGAACTAAATCTGGATTGGCCTTTAAATGCTCTAAATTGTTGCCTTCTGGCTCTCTTCTTCCAAATACATTTGCTGAATGTGGCAAGTCCATGTTATCTGCAGATTATGTATGTACACAAAAACAGGCCAGAGAAGGGTTGTAATTATACTATGACTTAAATTGGGGCTGGCGTTTCCCCACTGGAACCTCAACTGCTCTATGCAGAATAAAAAGGCACTTTTCAGTGTCTCTTGTTAAGTGTTGCTTTTTTCTAGCAAATGTGGCTGAAAAATGCAGGCTCTGAACTAAGAGTGTTGATCTGCAGCAGCCCTCGCTGTCCCCGTGGCAGAGGCGTGCGTTGCTGGTGTTCTCTCATCCTGTAGCAGTGACTTTATATCTGAAGTCCCTTTAGACAGAACCTCCCCTTACTGYATCTCCTCTTCCTCCTAAGAAACCTGTGGCTGCCTGGTCCCTCAAGAGTGAGACTTYGTTTGCTGCTTCAGATATTCCAGGCCTCACCTAGTTCAGTCCTGGGTGTGTTGGTGGGTTTAATTTGGTCAGCTGTAGGCACAGGTTGTGCTTTGTGTGATGTGACCAATTAATCCTTGATACTTCAGCCCTTTAGAAACCACTTTGAAGTCTTATTTTTGAAAGCATACTCTAAATATCCTCTTAGCAGTGCCTGTGTCACTAATTCCTTCTTTTTTTTTTCCAATTAGAAAAAAAGATTCACAGTCTGCCCTGCTGAATAAATTCCATGTTTTTGTGACTTTTAATGCTACCTGGTTGGTACAGTGACAATTGGTGTTTGGCTTTAGCTGGTGTAGTGATTCACTTTCTCCTCTTCAGGTGCTTATTTTATCTTTCAGTGGTATTTCAGTCTTACTTGGAGTAACACCAGCATTTATAACCCTGCATCAGGTTGTGTGCTCACCAGAAACACTAAAACTGAAGGGCTATTTAAAAGAACAGCTTTATAGTGTGCATACATAGAATAAACATTTGCATAGGAAGTAGTAAAGAAATGACAGGGACTCTAGCAAATGCAATATCTACATACAGAATCCTTGTGCGACTGTTTTAGAGGGATCCTTGCTTAGCTGAGGATTCGGACTTGGAGTTCATTACAGCAAAGTGTGTGCCTCTTCCTAACACTTATGGTGTAACTGCTAGAATGTGCTGGAGTTTTGCTTGGACTAGGACCTTGCTGCGGGTACCCTTGATAACCAGGTCTGTTCCTGGCTAGGGGAGTGCTAAGGACAGAATGTACACACTGCAGAAAGGTCAGGAGGTGCACTTCCCTGAGAGTAGTTAAGTAGCAGTAACTTCAAAGTTGTTAGAGTTTGACCTGTGTGAGCAGGGAAGGAGACTGGCAATTACTATGGTTATACTTATATGCAGTAATCCTGGATGCTGCTGAGCAGCAAAGTGCACTTGGTATCAGCTAGTTTTGCTCATGTGGTTGTTTATCACAGCCTGGCAGGTATCTGGCACCATGTAGGTTCATGGGGGGACCAGGACGAAGTGCTCTCCAGGGTGTGTTGCCGCAGGCTTTCTCACGGCGCCTTTGCTTAGCGCCTCTGCCCACAGGCAGAACGAAGCGCGCTCTGTTGCCAAGCTGCTTGTGATCCTTGCTTATCTACTGGAGCTGGGGCCTACTGAGAAGGAGGCTTCTCGCTGTGTAGTGTGGCTGATGGTCTCAGAGGAGAAGGGAAGCAGTATAAATAACTGGGCCTGCTAATTACGTGGCATAAATGGGATTTGCCTGCACTGCTTTATAGTGATGGGGAAACGATGCACTGTGGGGAATAGTAGCAGTAGTTCCACTTAAAGAAAAATGTTAGACTTCCAGCAGCAATGCTGCGGAGCCAGAGTATACATCTGATGGAGTTGCATGTCCTTCTCGCCGGCAGGTATTCGATCAGTGAGCTTCTATGAGCACATCATCACGGTGGGGACGGGGCAGGGCTCCCTGCTCTTCTATGATATCAGAGCCCAGCGGTTCCTGGATGAGAAGCCCCCGCGTGCCTGCTACGGGCAGAAGCAGAAGCTCGGTGGAAGTGAAATCCTCAAGCTGACCACCGGGAAAGGTTGGCTGGTGAGTAATAYGGAGCCGCAGGAGGCCTTTAATGCGCGAGGGCTGCAGCCCTTGAGCACTAGTTCATTTTACAGTAATGGGAGCTGTTATGTGGAGCGAGTCCCAGTAAGGCTGTCGTGTGGCCAAATAATGCCTGTAATGAGGAAAAGTAAGAACCTCAGCAGAAGTGTTTTCTACAAAAGCTGTCTGCAAGTGTACTGAATGTGAGCATAAGGCACGAAGACTACTTTTCCAATGCACTGATTTATACATGGCCTAATACATCTTTATACTTTCTGAATCTAATCTGACTTCTAGCTTTTGATACCTCCTRTACAAAATATATTATCTTTTTTTTCTCAAAAAGAAGTGCTAATCTAACACAGTCCCTGAGGTAAAGGAGATAATTGTATACAATTTAAGAAATTTTAGCTGCTTAAAATAACCGTGATATGCACTTGAGTCCTGTATCTTAATTTAAATCAATTAGTGGCTTTGTCCAACTTATCTCTCTTTTCTATCATTGTGATACAGCTTTTAAAACTAATAAAACTTGATACCTTTTCCTTTCTGCATCTTGGCCAAAATAGTTGGCATAAACTTGCTTAGACAAAGCTTTGGGAAGTGCCTAATGTCTTGTGCTTGGAAGTGCTCTGTCTGAAGTTTCAGAATATATTTCAGGAATATTAATAGAGAAGAAATTRTAGGCTTTGGAAAGTATTTTCCAGAGTATCTATTTAGAAACTTTGKAATATATCAATCCAAAATTATTTTTTCAGTTTTGCTTAGGCTTTGTGGCAACAATAAYGATCTGAACTTTCCTTTAACAGAATCATGATGAAACCTGGAGGAATTATTTTTCTGACATTAATTTCTTCCCAAATGCTGTTTACACCCACTGCTACGACTCGTCTGGAACGAAACTCTTTGTGGCAGGAGGCCCCCTTCCATCAGGACTTCATGGGAATTATGCTGGTCTCTGGAGCTAATAACTCTTTACAAATGCTGATCTTACACAGATTTCCACTTCTCCTTTTTTAACAAAGAAATTGTGTGATGCCATTGATTTCTGATTTAAATGCAAATTATTTTTTGGCAGAGTTTTCTGTTGGTCTCCAACAGTTTTGTACATCTTTTTGAACCATTTTTTTGCTTTAACCCCCTTGATCCTTTATATGAAGGGTTTTTGAAATCCCTTTTTATTGTATTTACTCCAAATGACCCTTCCCCCACGTTTAGGCTATCTTGGCCCTGTGCCCCCTCCCCTACTTTGCTGTGAGGTAGGATTCCTTTCTTAYAGAGTGGTTGCTCCTGGGCTTTCTGTGAAAGTCAAGGGGCTGTGTGTATGCAGGTACTTTGTCAGTTACATTACCTGGAGTGAGGACTACTTGTAATTAAAAAAAAAAATATTAAAAATATTTATAAGAGATAAGCTACTACTTTATCTGCAAAGCCTGGCCCAGGCCTGAGTTGATCTTATTTTTTAAAAGTACAAGTCTAATGACACTGTTTATATGTAGAGGAATACAGTAAATTTCAGCTGTACTCACTGGAACCCAGGGACAGCTTTCCCAGGGGGTTTTCTCATSAAGCCCAACCTGCAGAAGTGTATCTCAACAGAGTATTTGTATTTGAATTGGGTGCCAGGAGATAAATTTGATCAAAACTTAAGGTTTTCTGCCCATCCCAGGTATTGTCTTGTACAGCTGGAGTGTTAGGGTGGGCTGTTTTGCAGCATAGCGATTGGAGGGCAACATCACATCAAAACTGAGGGTTGAGGCTGACAGCGGCACAGTGAGGAAATAGGAGGCCAAGGGCATAAGTTGTCTGGTGAGTGAGTGAACCAATGGTAACCATTTTYCAGATGGTCTAAAGCTCCCAAGTACACTGCTGTGATAGCTCATGGGTTCCTCATAGTCTGCTTGAAATCCAGGATTTTTGTTTTTCTCACAGAGGAAGCTTTCTGGACCCCCTTTTAGCCCTTTTGGCTATTCAAGAGTTTTTATCCAGTGCCTCTAACAAACCAGTGGAAAAAGAAATTGTTCTTTCCCGAAGGCTGGAAAGTGTCCCAGCCTTTCCCAGTGCAGCCTGGAAGCTTTCTGCATAGCAAGGTAACTTGCATTTGGCTCATATTCACGTTAGCATTTGTTTCCATCTTGCTTGCTATGGGAGATTGACTGCCTTTCCCAAGAGTTCCCTGACTTCATTCCACATTTAGACTTCTTAAAGCCTCCCCTGGGATTGTGGGTGGGCAGGATAGGTGTGTGTGCCCTCCTGGGAGAGGAGGGGGATCTTATCCAATACTTGGCTAAATCACAAGGCTCCAGGCTGCTCTTCTAGCAGGCAACTCTGAGCTTCTTAGTGATGCTTCCRTCCTTTGCTGGAACAAATGCCCTCCTGTCCCTACTGCTGGCTGAACAGAGAAGGTGCCTGCACCTTGGTTGCTTTGGTGCCAAATGGGCAGTTTGCTGAAGCTGAGAAAAAGGACGGAGTAGGGAGACAAGCCGTGTTCTCCTGGCGCAGCTGTCTGAGGGCCCAGCTGCCATGGGGAAGTAGCAGCTTCTGCCAGACTTACTGGAGCGTTTCTGCCTGTGTCCTTAAAGGCCCCCTTGTCTTTGTGCTTCGAGTCTCCAGGAATGCCAAGCAGAGCAAAAGTTCTGGCTGCTTTTCTGCTTGGTAGTGCAATTGAGACTTGGATGGAAATCCTGTAAGGAATGCAGTTYTCTCCTGTCTGTGTGGAAATCGGGGCAAACAGAGATGTGCACCTGCTCCGGAAATAAAATTTACTTAAACGGAGCCCTGACACGGGTGCTCGATGAAGAGTTTTGCTGTATTTGGTCATTCTGCTTCCTTGTGGGTTGGCYGCTTAAACTGAATGGGCTCACAGCACTGTGTGCTTGGCTACTCGGGCTTTTCCTCAGAAAAGTGGCTGTTAACCAYGGCACAGTGCAGTGAATGAGCTCTCCCCAGTTCTGTTTAGAGTTGTTCATTGATTTTAAATAATTTTGTAGCATCATTTATGTTGTTCTGTGACTGCATTGCATAGCTTTGGTTATTTTAGAGGTTTTGAAGATAGGAAAGGCAGAGAAAAACAAATTTTCAAGTATGGCAGGATGTGGTTTTTGTGGGATAACCTTCAGCTGCTCTGTAAGGTTGCTTCTGTTGCAGGAAACATTATTGGCTCTTATTTGGGCTTGATTTGGGAGACTTTTTTTTTCCTTTTGAGAAATTGGACTCTTGAGTCTGTTTCAGCTTCCTT
The DNA here is from genome assembly GCA_003342815.1 of Eudromia elegans. NCBI lineage: Eukaryota > Metazoa > Chordata > Aves > Tinamiformes > Tinamidae > Eudromia > Eudromia elegans. The sequence goes on from PTEX01000193.1 coordinate 1,461,701, forward strand.
CACCTCTTCAGAAGGAACAGTTAATAATTAGATACTTCATATCACAGGAAACTCTTGGTCTAGAAATTCTAACCCTGATCTTGATTTATTAAATTGAAACATTTTAGGTCTGGGCAGAGGGGYAAAAAGGGGATCATATGGCCTGAACTTCAGCATCCAAATTTGGAGACTAATCAGCTGAGCCTGTAGTTTACTGCAGAGGACAGCTCAGCCACTCTGGAAATTATCTCTGTGATACTGATTTCCCCAAGGTACCTTAATTTGTGGTCCTAAAGCCTGGTGGTTTGAGTGTTCCTTTCTTCCTTTTCTTGTTATTTTATCCCCCCCMCCTTTTTTTTTTTTTTTGTCTTTGCATAGGAACCTTAGAGCAGTTCTCAATCTGAACAATGTAAAATCCCTTGGTGTTTCACACGCTGATGCATATTCTTCTTTCAGAGTATCCCTGTCTGCCTCCAAAATAACTCCTCGTGTGGAAGGAGCCACCCTTGCTGCACTGTGGAAAAGCTCATTGAAAACTAGAGGCAAGCTACTTAGAACTGCCAAGCAGGCAAATGAATCTGAGGCAGAGAGAAATTYGCTTCCAGGTTGTTCCAGTGATTTTTAAATGCCTGTAGCAGTACAGATGTTCTGTTTAACAGTATTTTATGTTGGGTGTCCTTTTAAGGTGGACACGAGCCCTTCAGGCTGATTTTTGAATCCATTCACTGGAAGAAAGTGAGGCAGAGAAAGGAGATGCTCTGCTGGCTCTCCCAGTGTGAACTGTAGAAGAAGAAGAAACCAGATTTTGTGACTTGATGCAGCAGTGTTGCCCTRCTGATTGAGATGTCAGAACTGCTGTCTAGGGTCATGGTGAGAAAGGCAGGGGTTTCCAAATGGAGTGGGGAGAGGTGGTTCATGGAATCCCAGGCTCCGCAGGGAGGTGGTAGGTAGGCAGACCTCCTCGCTCAAGCAGCAGGTTGGCCCCTGCCATGGGCGGATTTAGTCTAATTGCACTTCAGTAGCTTAAACAGCTTGCTGGGCTGAGACTTAGTGGGGGTTCAGTTTTCAGACCTTTTTTTCTTTTTTTTTTTTTCTTTTCTTTTTTCAGTGTTTCCTCGGTCTTTCCTGCCTTCCTGAAATGATCTTTGTGATGCCTCTTTCCTCCCAAATCATCCGTCTTTCTTGCAGCAATATTGTACTTACAGCCATGTTCTCTGTTCTACAGAAATGGACCTCCTGGTATTTTGACTAGCCATGTTTGAGACCTTGTTTGCTTTGTTTTCAGATTAGGCAGATCACTAAGGTTGGCTAAAGCTTGAATGGGGCAGCTAGCATTTTGCATGCTAGCTCACTGATGGGATTGAAGGGGGAGGGAGACCTTTAAGACTCTCAGGCTTCTTTTTTTTTTTTAACCTTGCTGTTTGACTGAGTAATGCAGATCTTAGGTGCTGCGGCTGAGCATAGCAAGCAGCTAACTTTTACATCTCAGTTCTTTGCACTAGACTATCATATTAATCCAGGGTAATTCTGGTATATTTGAATTTTACACTTCCAGTATTCATAATCACATGCAATCAAGTTAGTAACTGAGGAGTTTGGTGTTACTGAGCTCATGAGTTACTGGGTAGCAGCCCCTCAGTAAATACAGGGTATTGTGTGATGGACATTCCTGAGGAAGTGAGGGCTGCTTTGGCGAGTTAACCTGAGCACAGCAGTGAGGGTTGCTCAGACCTTCTTTCCCTGAATACCTTATTCCTCCAGCCTTTCTCCTTGTACAGGAATGTCAGCCAAGGAGAATCACTGCTGGTCTAGCCAAGGTGCTTTCCGGATTTATTTTAAGAAAGTGAGGGAACTTCTGTTTTGTTCCCCCATTGGTCTGCTGGGATTAGTGTCCAAGATGAAAATTACGAGAGTAGTAAATAGATGCTTGTTCCTAGTTTCAGTAGTTTTATTTTTCCTCATAGATCCACTTGAAGGCACATTGCAGGAGTGCCCAGTGATCTTAACTGCATCGAGTCTGTCCACAAASGTTGTGCAAACATCGTGGGTGAGACTTCTGGCTTAAGGAGGGAGACCCCTGAACTTCAGTATGGGGCAATGTTTGCCACCTCTGAAATTTTTGGCAGTTTTTATATCTTAAAGATTAAGAAATTGATGTATTAGTTCCTTTTCTCTAAAGCTTCCTCCTGTTCTATCATCTGAGCACTTGCTTTGTACAAAGCTCATAGCTGTGGTGACCAAGATTAAAGTTATGATCTAGCTATGTCAAGTGGTGGAGTTTGTTTTAATTTCTATTCCTCAGCTGAGAAGTGCTAGATGACCTTGTTCATGGATGTCCCTCACTCGGTGCAAACATGAAATAAAGCAGGTTTGGTTAGACTGTTTGTGGAAGCATCCATTTTATTTTCAAGAAACCAAGAGCAGGTGGATTATCCAGCACTGTATCTCCACGAAGAAGCAGCATCTTCCAGCAGCAAGGTGTGAATTTGAAGGTATCTGTGATAGTCTGATGCCATTATTTTTCTTTAAATCCATTTTTCCATGTTTTTTTATTCTTATGACTATCATCACTGCTATGACTAAATTACTGAAATAAGTAGAGGTAATAGCAGGAAGGCTGCTGAAGAGCTGTGTGAAATGCAGACCCAGGTGCTGATCTGCCAAGCCCATGCTGAACCCTGCAGGACTATGCCAGCCATACATAAGCTGTCTAATTTCAAGCCAGGTGGAAAGACACTGTGTGAATAGCCCTTGATGTGACCTCAGCTCACGTGCAGTTGTCCATGCACAGTCCTCAGTTCTGTAAGTCTGAACACCAAGAGTTTGGCCACGCTCTAGGTGCTGGGGAGTGTAAAGGAGACCACCAGAAGGCACCTCTTGCTGGAAGGGTTCTCCTGCCTGTGGTCTCCCCTGGCTCTGCCCGTGGGCACTTCAGTGGGAAGGTCAGACAAGAGGGTACAGGAAAGAGATGAAGGCCCCGAAAAAGCGCTTGGGTTCTTCTTGGGGCACCTGAAGAGTTGATGCAGAGCAGGATGCCTCATCATTGCTCAGGAGGCATTTTGTAAAGGGACTGAATCTGAAGTCTGTCAGAGAGACCAAGTAGATGGCCCTTTTGTTATTGTTTTCCCATGTGTAATTTTCCAGTATTTAAATTAGGAAGCATTCTCTTTGTTTGCAATACTGCATTTCTTCATCAAAACAATCTAGTACTTARCTAATTAAAGGAATGCTCTTGACAAGGGAATAGATGAATAGAATAGGAATAAAAAGGAAAGTTAAAAATGGGGTGCCATTTTCTAATATCTCCCTCAAGTATTGTACTGGGTCTGTTCTGGTCTAAGGAAGTGCAGACACCTGAACTAGAGGGCCAGGTTGGTTGGAGTTGGGAAAGTCTGGGTTGTGTGACTACTTCTAGACCCTGCCCCTACCGAAAAAACAAAACTGTAAAACACTTGATGATATACAAATTCCGGTCACTAAATTAAAGAGGGGTGTGTAATACACTTAATGCATTGCAGTATGTTTTTTTTGTGTTAGATTTTTTTTTTTTCTTGACCTATCCCCCCAACAAAAATTGTGGAGTCAATGCTTTGTTTTCTTGGGAACTGCTTTTTTAGATTCCCTTATTAACAGGGAAAATTCCRGTGCTGAATTTTACATCTCATTAAACTTGTACTTTTTATTTGCCCATTCACCTGGTTTCCTTTCAAGGCCTCCCAAAGTCTCAGGGTATATAAATCACTCATCCAAATAACAGAATGGACCAATCAGAGGTTAATGTGCCTTTCTCTTATGGTACCTTGATCTTTGTAAAGTTATCTCACAAACTTGTCACTGTCTTAGGGCTGGGTACATGCGTTGTCTTTTTCTAAGATTTACATGTTGAAATTCAACAGGTTTTTATTGTTAATTGTAACTCATTTGCTTTAGGATGTGGTGCAGACACTGGTTTGTCTTGAGATCAGTCTTTTTTGTGACATCTCTCAGTGCTTGCCTGTATGTTAACGTGTACACAAATGCTGGATCTTCCCCATTGCCTATGATGTACTTGGATACAATGCACAAACTACATGAGGCATTTAAAAATGTACAGTGATCACAACTTGTTGTCTGAGGGTAGGATGTCCTACAGTGAACTGTTTTTGGTTTTTTCCCAAATATACTTAAAGATTCMAAGCCTTGAAGAAAGAAATATCAGGACTTGCTGACACTTGCTGGCTTTCATCCTGAATCCAAGGTCTCATGTTTAACTCTTGCAATTCCACCGACCTAGCAGAGCCTTTCTCAGCTTGCTCTTTTTGCCAAGAGCTGTGTCAGAAACGGCACTGGATCCAGAACCATCACAGAAGCTGTTGAGTGGAGTAGTAACAGCTCTCTTCAACTGTAGTGCATGTTTTTGTATGTAAGGCAAAACTGTTTATTGATGCAGTTTGTAAAAGAAGCTGTGGAAAATTCCAGATAGTATGCAAATCTAACCGGTGTGCATGTGCAGCTCAAGTGTCCAGTGTTATTTTATAAATAGTTTTTTCCTGTTTGAAAAGTGACTTTCCTTTTTAAGGCCAAGGCATTACATATTTGGCTTTGTTTTTGAGACAGTTTTGTTCTTGCAAACTCAAATGGATATGTGGAATTTGGGCCAGGTTTCTGCCTCTCTTGCTKTTAGCAGACAATGGTATGATTGCTATAAAATACCTGTTCCCATTCCTAAATATAATCTGATTATGAGAGCGTGAAACAGGAACACTTCCTCAATTGTGGCCTTAAATGGGTATGCATATACATAACTGGAACTAGTTACAGAAATCTTCTGATCCAATAGGTTGCATTTTCTTAAAAACATGATTAGTCATCAATGTATTGATGTTAGCCATTGGTCAAGGGGATTTTGTGTATGTATTTCCTGTTCTAATTACCTTTTCTGTATCCCATTGCAGATGTAATCTGAAGTTCCTTTTTTTTTTTAGTTTCTGCCAAATTTATTTCTTAAAATATAGTTAAGTCTCATCTTTATACACAGTCACTTTTTAGAGCAGAACAGATGGGTTTCACCTTATTTTGTAATCTTCAGCACTTTCTTCTTTCCAATCTACCTTTCCCTAGTTTGCCTTTAATAATCGATTCAATTCAAATCAAGGTTCTTTGCTTAGTCTGAAGAATATCAAGTCATAATAAAAAGAAAACATGTCCCCCTGTAGGAAGATCACTTTATTCTTTTCCTGTACACTTCAGTTGCTGTCTGGCTGACACAAAAGGGGTGACTCCCACAACCGGAGAACATGCAATCCTGTTGCATCCGCGTTGTATGTTTGATGGCATCAGGTGAGGAAACGGAGAGGCTCAGGTTCCGTGTCTGGTGTCTTGATCTGTGGTGCTCTAGTCAAGAGAATTGTGCCCTTGGCTCTTTTTTTCCAAGGTCATAACTGAACTTGTATAGGAGACAAAAGCAAAAGGCTCWCCAATGACTTTCTGTTCCCTCTTGATCCCCTCTGAAGGCTTTCTCCACAGAAATTGAGAAATTTTTCTCCCAAAATGGATGGGATATGAGAAAACTAAACTACTGATCATAGCTGAACTCTGACCCTGGGCCTGAAACCACTGTAGTTGGCTTTGGTCAGTGGTAATAAGAAAAGCTGGATGTGTTCAGAGATGAGCTGATATTTGAATGTTGGAGCAATGGAAGCCTTGAGCTTTTGTTCCCTCATGCCTTCTGCTTATGTGTATGACCACAGGTTGTGTCGAGTATTTCCATGGAAGGTGTGAAGATGGCCTGGGGAAGAACCACTTTCCTCAGTGCTTAGTCACTCTCTCCCCCTTGTCACTCGAGGTTCCCTATGCACTTGTCTCTTCCCTTTGGTTTCATGACTGCCTCAGAATACTGTCCTTTGCTGCTGCCGTGAGCCTCTTCCATGTGCTTTCTGCTGGGTTGATGGAATGAAAGGGCCTTGTGTGCAGCTCCTTCCACCTGGCAGGTTATTGAGTTAGTGCTGGCTCTGTGTGCAGGTGTCAATGCCACCTGGGATTGGCTGCTGCAGGCAGTTATCACAGTGCAGGTGGTAGTGGGACCATTGCTGAAATGTCTGGAATAAAAAACAAATGAAACACTTCTGTGAGGCTTCTGTCACTCCTGTTTGAATGCTCCATCTCCATATTCAGCCTCTAGTTCTGGCCTCACTTGCTCCTGGCCACCTTCCACCCCACTGGGCTTGAGCAGATTCTATATTCTTTCTTGACTTAYTACTCCAGATACCAGTTCTGCAAAGCCTGGGGGTGAATGTGTAAGCTGCAATTTATGCGATTTCTGTACCCAGCAGTAACTTGGTGAATTGGGGCCTTGCTTACAGGCTCCCTGCTTGTTTTACCCAGCTCTGGATATCTCTCTGAACTGTTATCTTCTATCAGTCCAAAGGGCTTTGCTCCAGACTCATTCCTGCTCCATGGAGGAGTTAGTTCCTGCACTACTGTTTATTCCAATTTGGTTGTTATTATTTTGTCCTTATCTATTCTGGGGTTTGCTGCATACCTACAAAATACTATTGGCTTTTTTCCCCCCCTCACCTTTCTCCTGAACGTGGCATAGGGGTTCACCCTGTGAGGTGTCAGAATGACTTGTCCCCTTCCAAGGTGCATGGAAGCAAGGATCTCTTAAATGAACAAGCTTTATGGAGCAAAGCAGCTGCATACACAGAATTGGAAAGGTATCTCTGGGTAGAATAGGTAAGGGAGCAGCTTAAGATTTTTTTTTTAAACTAGAACAGAGTAACTGAGTTTTGGGATTTTTTTTTAAAATTGCTTTAACTGCAGGTTTGTTCTAATCAACAAAAGTTGTATACTGAAGTTTTCGTTGATCAATGCAAAATGTGCCTCTCAAATATAATGCAAAAGTCAGTCTCTGTCTCACTTCGTGTTTGCAATGCAAGAAGTTCAGCTGAAGACTGATTTAGTTCTTGTTTCTTGCTCTTACGTGTTGACATCCACAGAACAGTCCTTGCTGGTCTTTCCCAAGCAGCATACAACACTGTCCCCCTGTTTTACAGCAAGAAAAGGGACTGCATTGAGCACTGGAACCTGCTGAACTTTCTTGGCTTGAGAGACACTGAAGAGTTCAGGTTCCATGTGTGTTAAATATAACTCTAAAGCAATGCAGCTGCTGTCAGATCAGCACCATTTTCTACTTTTTCTCCATTTAGATGGGAATATAGAAGCAAACCCAGCAATATGTGATCCAGTCAGTGTGCTTGCAGGTGGAACATGGGGTTTTTGAAATGTGAGGACTGAGAATTCCTCCTGCATGAAAGGAACTTAGTGTGAGCACAAACGTTTGGATCTCTGGTGACAGCTCTTCTGTCAGCTTGCTAAACGCAAGTACTTTGAACTCTCCTGAAGATGACTGAGGTAGAAGAGCTGTGAAGGTGTGGGCTAGAACTTACCATTCTAGGTCATCTGTGTTTTGCTTGACTACATGGACAGTGTATCAGTGATGTTACAGATTAATATCCATGTGTCAGTTACAACTCTTAATTTGCTGTTTGGGGTGAAACTGTTAATAGATACATTTCCAGATCAAATTAAGAGCGTAATTTTCCATCTTGCATTAACCGGGCTACTGTGTTCACATGCCAGAAAGATACTGCTCTTTGAAAAAGCATGTTAGTGTGTGTGGCCATGACACATGCACTTTTTAAATACCTAGRTCTTGTACCTTCTCACCTGAGTATTGTTAACCATGCTGTAGTCTGACAAATGGATCTTTTACTACTGCCCTGTTATATAGAATAATTGTAATTAACTGCAATTTGTTTTTCCACTACTTGAAGTTGTGTGATCTGAAAATTGGTGAACAAAAAGTATTTGTGCATCTTATTATGGGTATCTCTAAATAAAATGTATTTGTATAGTGTGTTGGCTGATGGTTTCCTTTAGTTGTACATCTCTGTTGCTAGCAAATCTAGAGCACACTGAGCAAAAGGAGCCTTTAGATTTTTTTTCCTTTAATAGTTTGGCCTTTGTGCTTATATGACTGATTCAAAGGAAGTGAAATGAACTGATATCCCAAGAGCACGTTCTCAGCTTGGTCCTGGTTTTTCTTGGTTGAAATATCAATCCTGTTTATGATATAACTGCAGTTATGCTCCTTGTCTTCCACAGGAAATGTACCTAATGACCCAGCTGCTCAGGTCTGTTTTGCTCCTCAAAATATGTTTGGTAGATATCTCAAAGCACCGCCTTCCTGTTCTCTTGTTCTGGTACCTCATTCCTGCTGAGGTAAGAGTTTCCTTTTGACCATTTTACTTTCATAAGAAGGAAATAGCTCTTGGGTGTTGGGCAGTACAGAATGCAAGAACAGGACTAAGGATTTCAGCACCAGAGATGTGCACCAGAAGTGTGTACCTGAAGCATTTGATCCTCCTTCATCTCCTCCTTGCTCAGAAGTGGAGGTTTGTGCACAGCTGGCCTCTTTCACTGCCTTTCTTTTCTTGACTGGACTTGGGAAGGTGTGTTGGGGAAGAGCAGGAATATTCTTAGAAAAACTATCTATGCTTGAAGCCATGTGCCTAGGAGCAGCTCCTCTTCCCTTTCTTATTTGTGTGTGACCTGTCCCTGAAACACATGGGCTTTTTCTTGGGCAAGTTGCAGCTTTGCAGGCAAGCCAGGAGGCACCACTGCAGCTGCAGCAGCTCGGCTCCCAAGTGAGGATTACTGAGGCTTCCTTGTGCCCAAAGAAGTGGAAGTAGGAGGAGTCCCCAGCACCTGTGCCACAGTTCTGCAACAAATGTTAAAGGCTGGAATAAGAGAACAAATTTCTCTAGCCCTGGAGCTAGAGTCACATGTGATTGGAAAAAAAACCTGGGGTGTTACAGTCTGCCCCTCCTGGCTTGTTTTGTGTTCTTCCCTTAGTTTAGATGAGCTTGTGCTGTTGTATCAGTGTGCAAGTGGGAAGTGAACAGCCTCTGGGCTGCACTTTGTCCCCACATGGTCACATTTCCTCTTTGAACAATTGCTCGGTGGGCTTCTGCACCCACTGAATGCAGAACTTGGCCCAAAGACTGAGGTCTCCTGCCACACTGATGCTTCTAAGCCTTATGAAAGTGAGGAGGGTAAAGGACCCCTCACTTCAAGCTGCAGAAGTGGCTCYGGCAGTGAGGGTTATTTAAAAGCTCCTTGCTGCATTCAAGTACAGCGCTGATGTGGGACCTGCAGTCTGGCTCCGAGGGCCAGAAGGGATAGGGGATGCTGAGAATCTCAGCATCCAATGCAGTCCCAAGTCCCAACACAGTCAGTACTCGCTGTGCTGCTCCTAGAYATGCGTCCTGCTCCAGCAATGAATATTGCAGTTCTCTCAGCAGCTGATGCCAGTGTTCACCTGTTTCTTCCCATCTATGTGGCCTGCAGGTCCCCTTGCTTTCCCATTTCCTGGGCAGATGGAGCATAGTTTGTTCCCTTCCCTGCTGTAGCTCATCTCTTTGTAGTAGTTTGTTTGTTTGCTTTGTTTTTTAAACTCTTCTATGGTCGAAGTCTTCCCTTCTTAGACTTCATTCCTTAAGCTCCCTAGCGCCAGTTCCCTCGGTAGTTTCTCCCAGTCTCTGCTTGGCACGTGTGCCTGTGGCCAGCACAATTTCTGGCTGCAGACCTCTGCAAGGAGATGCTCTGCATTCCTCAGCCTGCAGCCTGGGCCAGATCCAGGCTGCTGTGGACGGTGCTTTTACTGCACCCTACACACACTGCAGCAGTGCACGTTATCTTTGCCTTTCAACACTCCATCTTCTGCCTCCCAGCGCAGCTGCTGCAGCTTTGCTTTGCTATCATCACCTCCCTGGTTGGAGGTGTTTTGTTTCTGACTCTGGTGACTTGGGATCTCGGCGCTTGCCAGTTGGTGGCACCACTGCTGCAGAGCAAGGAAGCCAAAGCCAGGCGCAGTGTGGGAATAGTCTTGTGCTGCACTGTTCCTTCTTCCTCACTGTATCTGTGCTCATCCTGTCTGCCGCTCGATGGAAAGCTACAATAACCTTTCCCAGTACAGGCTCTTTYAGGGTGATACCCCCAGTAAATGGATATACAAATGAGGAGATGCCAGGATGCTTCAAGTGGGACATGTGCAACACCCTGCTGAGGTCACTGAAAGGGAGCAAGTTCACCGTGCACAGCAAACAAGCATGTGTTGTCTCCAACCTCTTCAGATCCCCCCAACCTCCTTATCTGGAATAAACAAAGCAACAATGTTGGGATGGGTTCAGCCCCTGCACCACTCAAGGGACAACACTGCCAACATGGCACTCAGGAGCTGCTCCAAGCACCAACCTGCACCAACCTGCATGCAGGTTCTTACCTGCCSCTCTTCATTAAGGGGTACAGGGAGAGATAAGAGATGAGCCATGGGCCTCAGGYGCGGAGCTGCGGTCAAAAACTCAACGTGGCTATTGCTTGGGCTATTTCCAGTCAAGGAATGAAAGGGTGACCCATCCCTTGCTGTGCCAGCTGGGGCATATGGGGCCCCACACAGCCGCTGCACCAGCAAGGCTGCCAGGTAAGGCACCATCAAATATAACTCTATCTGCTCTTGCTTTCTACTAAAACCATTTCCTAGAGACCTTTTTTTCCCTTCCAGGAATTAAATTGTAAGGCAAGGGCCACTTGTTATTTGTCCTTCTAGGAGTATCTTTTTCCTGCTAACCTTGGGAAMTCAGCTTTAGCTTTTTACCCACCTCCATTGGCACATGCTCTCAAGCTCAGTGATTTGCTCCCACCACTGCCAGTTGCATCTTCAAATTGCCCTTTTATAATTTATAGCAAGTGACTGGCATTTAACTGTAGCTGGCAAATATCCTTGGACATTTTATTCTACACATTCTCAAAAATACACTACAGGATAAAAATGGCTGTCATTTATCCTAAGCTGAAGTTTAGGGRAAAGAGCAAATGCTGGAGCTTCTAGCTTCCTGTTTACAACTCTACCAGCTTACTACCAATGAATTACAGGGGCATTTCCATTATCTGGATTAAGGGAGTATTGGTATTYAACCGGGCACATCAGAACCCAGCTGATAAAGGCAAATGCTCTGTGAGTACTGGGAGAAACACTGGAGAGCATGAGGCAGGGAGGCCTACAAGTCCTTAACAGGGCAGAACACTGGGTCTATAAAGCTCCACATCAGCTGAGCCATGGCCTGGCTCATGTCCATGAGACCAGGTAAGTGAAATAGTTTTGCACTTGTGGGGCTGAGCTACTCACCCATCCCGGAGGGCACTGGCTCTGCGTGAGGACAACTCGTGTGTCTGCGTGGTGGATCTGAAAGGGGGATACATCGCAGAGAGACATAACATGTGGCCCATAACTAAATTAGAAGAGAAACAGAGCAAATTCCTCTACATTAGTCTGCYAGAGGAACTGTTGAAAGCTGTGCTAGCAAAGCAACATTTTTGCTTGCAACAATTTTTTAGCTCTTAATGAACAATTTCTAGTCATCATGCTGACCCATTAGCAGACTGCTTTAAAACTATAATCAGAAGATTGTAAAAGTAGAARCATTTCAAAAGTATTTGTTCCACTGAGGAGCAGGATACTATGCTAGTGTTACAGTGGGCAAAAATACTTACTATAGGATTGTCTGACTGAGTAACGTTTACTGGTAAGAAAATGCTTTTCTGTCATTGCGCCTAGGGTATTTGCACACAAGATCTCTCGAAGGCCAAGGAAATTTATGGCTTGATGGGGATAATTCTAGTCTGTGGAAATTACAGGAGGTTGGAAGAGGACTATTGTCTGAGCAGGGTGCAGAGGCGTGGCCAGACTGCTACAGACTGTTTTCCTTGATGAAGCAGGCAGGCAAAAAAATCTCRAAAATTGACAAGAGATTTGAGTAATAAAGAATTTGAGGCTACAAACACAGATAGTGTTTGGCAACATGACTTTTCTTGTGTAAAACAAATCTTGCGAAACAAAGCCTGCTTAATTCCTAGAGATTGTGCAGCTGATAACGATGTCAGAACTAAATCTGGGAATATGATGGAACAAGGTAGTCCTCACCATTAGCAGAGCATGTGCCCCACGGTTAAGAACTGCCAACATCCTTCCTGAAATAGGTGTTTCTAATGGGGCCCAGCAGGATCTATACCAGGCTCTGATGGGTTAAACAGTCTCTTCAAGCAATCTGGAAATAAACCGAAAGTCTAATCAGGCAGGGAAGTTGTGAGGGATAGAAAATAACATGAAGGATAAGGCAGTTTTACAGAGCGGTTTCAGAATCTTTTTAATAGAGCCAAATTACAAAGTGAGAAAACTTGGAGGAGGYGCTGCAGGCTGCACCTACATATTATGGTCTGCTGGGGAAGGTACCAACCCTGACAGGATTTTAGGGTTGTAGTGAACAAGCAAGTCAGGGTGAATTCCCAGGATGATGCTTAAACACAAGAGACTAATGAAGCCCTTGGATGTCAGGAATTTTAATGGCCTGGGCTATAGGAGGACCAGGCAACTCTGTCATAACCCTTTCTACCACCAATACGCTGAATCAGTGAACAGCATGTACACTAGAAGGACTTGTTTCCGTACCTGAAACCCTTCAACCCCTTCAAGTCCAAACATCAATGAAAACTTTATTAACATAAATGCACTAAAACCAATTTCTAGGCTGATTATTTAGGAACTTCATCCCAAGTCTTAAAGCAGCAGCAACTCCTAGTACACCAAACAGTAACATCTCTTGACGTACATCCAAAGTTTTCAGTTGTTCCTCTATAACTGAAAGAGAACTCCTAAATCCCTGCAAACTCAACTAAAAATCTTAAAATCAAGTTTGGTTCTTTAGCACAGAGCATCCTCTTTATGGAATCTGTGAGAATGAGTGAATTATGTTTGCGCTCTGGAGCCTCCAGAATACCCTTTTGGAGAAAGGAAGTGCTGTTGATGCAAGTGTGATTGGTTAAGGGTATAAGAACAATTTGTAGAGAAGAGTAATATCTTTACTAGACCAAATGATATTGTTTAGAGAGAGGGAAAAAAAAGGCACACAGACAATATGCAAACTTTGGACTAAATTGAGAAAAAAAATACTCTGACCTTCATTATCTGGAAATCTGAGAGGTGAGGGTGGGCAGCACAGGACAAGGTGGCCATTAACAACAGAGTTGACTACTACTATCCAAGCCTGTGAGGAACAGATGGCTCTCTGTTTCTGTTTTACCATCCTGAATTTCTGAGTTTACCATTTCTGTCTGTAGCACAGAAGTAAATCAAATTTCTGAAATAGGGGGCTGTTACTTTTTCTTTTTTCCTTCTGGAAAAAAAAAAAAAAAAAAAAAAAAAAAAAAAAAAGGCTAAACTAAATTTGCCTGACAAGTAGGTTGCCACCCCACTAAAACGGTGGCTTTCAGCCTCTGGTAAGCAAATTGAGACTATTTAAGAAGTCTGCAATAGGTGACTAAGACAAGCACGCCTAAAAGAAGCTTAAAAATACAGCCCAGTGGGATCTGCTCCTCCCCTGGAATATTTCTTAGTAGTTGGAAAACTCAAAATGTTGCAGATCCTTGTAACGGCTCCTGAAGTCCTGACAGAGGCTGAGGCTAAGGAGCGAGTAGGTAGGATTTGCCTGTCAGGCCTTGTCAAACTTCTGCTCTGTCTAGTTGAGGGTCTCCTCTCCCACCCTGATGTTCTGTGATCTAGAGAGAGGGTGATGATCCCTGTCCCTGGACCTCTCATTTTATGGCTCCAGCTCTCCTCCAGAAGCTCCAATAGTAGAATAAACTCCTTTCCCCTTCATATTTACTCCATGTATAGCAGAGAGAAATCCACACGGCTTTTTGTCCTGGTGTCCCTGTTTGATTTCCTTATTCCAAAGGAATTCTGTGTGCTACTCAGTGACATCCTCCAGCTGGCACCACACCAGCTGACTAGAGCATCCCAAGAGYTCCCAGCCTTCGTTATTATGTGCTGCCCATCAAGCACCTACCTCGATTAGCACAGGATTGCCGAGTCACGATGAAAGAATGCTAACACTGCCCATTCAATCTGYACAGATTATGGAGCCGCAGACACTTTTGTCACAATCCTTGCAAAACTTCCCCTAGAGCTGTAATTAATCCCCTTCCTGCAACAGCAATAAAGCAAAACATCAACAGCTGCCTCAAGAAAAAATCAACACAACCTGCGTGTTCTTTGGGCCACAGCTCAGCTTCTCCCAACAGGCCCCTCTGTTTTACTGGGGGAAGATCGGGATGGAGCAGTCTAGCTGCATCCAAATGGTGGGAGCTGCTGTGGCTTCTGCCCATCCATGTAACAGAAATCAAGGAACTGGGTCTTTTAAATCTATGTGTTCTGGATGRGCAGAGAAGGCAGGAGCACAAGCCCCATAGACTAGTTTTCAGACGCTGGCCAGAGTAGAAAGAGACTTGATGYCCTTCTGCTCTACTCGCCTGGCCAGCTTGGTGTTCAAGCAGAAGGGCGTGAACAGCAGCAGTGGAAACAAGACCATWGGGAGGGACAAAAGGCAGAGCATGTTTCCCTCTGGAAAGGCCCARTGCCAGAACCTCACATCCCAAAGCWGTTACAAACCTCTGTGGGGGCCAAGGTCCCTCCACACGCCCCTCAACGTGCCTGGCCTCCCACAGGAGGAGCGCACGAGGGTGGTACCACTGACTTCGGACACAGGCGGGAAGAAGAGAAGGGTTTTTATGTTTTTTTTTCTTCTTCTCTGGCCGGGTGCCTCTGGGCACCCAGCCGGGCCAAGGAGCATTACATAAACAAGKAAATAAATCATAATAAAAACACACRCRTAAGCAAAAAATTGTTCATTTCCCGGCTGCTCGGGGCGCTGCTCCGGGAGACGGCGCAGGCCCCGGGACGCTCCAGAGCCGACAGGCCTCGGGGTGGCTGCGGSTCCGCAGCGACAGCCCAGCACCCCTGGAGGAGCCGGGAGGTGCGGGAAGCCCGGTGCGCTGGGCACTACGGCGGCGGCTGAGAAAGCGGGGAGGCAAAAACGCCGCCGAGAACGTGAAACGGGAGCAAAACCGGATCCTCGGCCTGGAACCGGAATCKCCCTCAACACTCCCCTCAGTGTCGCCCCGCGTCACGTCACGTCACGCCCGGCCCCTCTCGTGACGCGCTCCCGAGCGGGGCTCCCGCCGGCGCCGCTCACGTGACGTAGGCGGAAGGGCGGAGCGCGCGCGGGCCGGCGGTGCGTGAGGGGCGTGGCCGGGGCGCGCGCGCGTCGCGTCACGTGGCGGGGGAGCGGCCTCGCGCGCGCGTGGAGGAGGAGGAGGAGGGGGAGCGGGACGAGGGGTGGTCACGTGACGCTGGTGGGCGCCGCTGCTGCTTTGTGAGCACATTGGGCAGGTACCGAGCGGGGCCGCGCGCGGGGGGGCTGGGGGCGCGAGTCCGGCCGGAGACCCCCTCTCCACGCGTGTCCCCCTGCGCGTGTTCCCGTTCCCCCCCCATCTCCGTCTTGGGGCTGGGGGCCGGGTCCCCTCCCCCACCGCCCGCGCCGCGCGGGGGGAGACCAACGGTCGGAGGGCGCGCGGTGATTCCACCGCCCCCTCCCCCGTCCCYTAACCGCCTCGGGCCGGGCCTGCCGCGCGGCCCTTCCGCTGCCCCTGCCCCGTCGCTGCTGCTTTTGTCCGCGGGGGCGGCTGCGGGCCCGGGCCGCCCCTCCCTGCGTGCCCGCGGGGCGCTGCGCTCGGGCCCTGCCGCCCCTCGGCCTCCTCAGGCCGCGCTGGGGCGGGTGGCGCCGCGGGGGGAGCGGCTCTGCCCTACTTTTGCTGGCGGCCTCCCCACCGCGGGCAGCCCGCGCCCTGCCCTACATTGCGGGCGCCCGGCGAGGGGCGCGGGGGCCGCGGAGGCAACCGGGCGGCCGCGGCCTGAGCCGGGCGGCGGCTTCACCTCCCACCCCTGCCCCAGGCGCTGCGGAGGGGCCCGGGAGCTGCCGCCCCCCCGGCCCGCTTGGCCTCGTCCGAGGAGGCGCTGCGGCCGCCTGGCACCGCGGTGCTGCGGCGGGGGCTCTGCGGCCGCGCGCTTCCCCCTCCGCCTCCCCACAGGCTCTGTGGGAGCCGCGGGGCTGCCCCGGCCCCCGGCCCGTGCAGGGGCTCTGCCCGCAGGTGCCTCACCGGGATCCTGGCCCACTCCGCTCTGTGAGAGCCAGCAACCCCAGAGAGGAACAAGTGGGTGAATGGCTGTGGATGCACTGTATACCTGGTCTGCCGTGGCTCCCATGTTGCCTTTCCTCTCGCCATCCTGCGGGCTTCCTCCTTGGGAAGGGGGGCAGGGTGGCTGGGTCAGCATCTGTAGCCACCCCGAATTTGCAACAACAACATCCCGACGGCAGCAGCAGGTTACCTGAGGACGTGGCTGGCAATGAACCATCCTCCCTGCTAACCTGCCCTGCCTCGTCTTTCCTCACCTCTGACCATGTGCCCTCGCCAAGAGCTGTAAGTCAGGGCAGGCCTTTGCTGCTGGGCCTGTTTATGTGCATTGAGAAAAGCAGGCTTTGGGGTGCTTGCTGTGTGTGCTGAAGGAGATCACATCAAGAAAGCGAATTGATCGAAACATGCAAGAAACTGTGTGTGGGAAGGGATTCCTTTGCCCTTCAAACCCAGCTGCAAAGATCTGAACTCTGCAATGTTAAACAGCATTAAAAAAACAAAAAGGCACTGAAATGTCTGCAGTGCTGCTTAATACAGCCTGGGAGTAGGTCAGGGTGAAGCAGGTTTGACACTTCTGTCTTCTGTGCGCATTAACACGCGGAGCCTGGATGTGCAGGGCCCTCTTGGTTGCGTTCAAAGGAAGGTGCAGGTGATGAAACAGAAACCAAGGGGATTGTGTTGAGCGATGCAAGGGGAAGCTGCGAGCGCCAGCCTGCTTGTTCCCTGGCCACAAGCAGCAGTCAGGCCCCTGTCATCTCCATTTGACTAAATGATGAATGCCAATAATAAGGCAGCAGATCAAGGCAGTAGCCTCTGGGATGGTGGTGGCTGGTGAAATGGAGGGGCCTTCCTGGCGTGAGAGCAGCTGTTTTTTTCAAGGAGAGAAATTGGAGCTGGATGTGAGTGAAGGGAAGGGAGGGGGAGGATGTACAGGCCTGGAGCAACAGCACTTTCCATTGAAATGGAGCTCTKCACAACCAACAGCATCAACTTTACCTTTCAAAGGCCTTGCTTTTTCTAATAATTTCTAATATACGGGTCTTTTTAGCAATTTCCTGGATTATATCATATGTTTCTAGTAGAAACTGGGTTGGATTCCTACCTGACTGGCTCAGTGTTTATACCTGCGTCTGATCTCTGTGGGGTGGTTTGATTCAACTTGTTTAAAGATTTTATTTTTAACTTTACACTAGGCAACATGAAAGCAAGCAAGGCTAAATCAGTTTGCAGCATTGATAATGTTTTGGGGCTCTTAGAGTGTTATGTGGAGAGACTGGATTAACTGGTATAAGCAAATTTAGTTGTATGCTCTGGGAAGTGAGCGCGCCTGTGTTTATAAGCTTAACAACCTCTGGTAACTTTAAGGGGGAGCAGAGAAAAGTGGGAGAGCTTTAGTGTGCTTTTTCTGTTTGCAGTTCTGCCAGTGTATTGATTTTATTTATTTTATAGCAAAAAAAGCCAAGGCATGGAAATTCATAAATTAAGGCTGTTTCATTTGCATAGTTCTGATGAGCCCTCAAAAGGGATCCTGGTACTATGAGAGAGGATTTAACAATTCTAGGTGACTTKGAAGCTAACAGAATTATCACTAAAATATTTTTTTTTTCTTTTCCTTTTTTAGTTTTCCCATTTTTAAGCTATTCTTTTAATAGAATTTACAAGTAAATCTTTATGTTTCTGTGTTTTTTTTCCCCCACTGACTGTAATTACAGTCATGTTTTTCCAATAAAATGATTTTTTTTTTGGTATGTATTATATCTCTTGCTAGTGTCCCCTAGTGATACTAGTCTTAGTAGCATAATTAGTAGTGCTTGAGAAATATATGTATCATAGAATATTAATATTCCATTAATAAATAGTGTAATAATAATGTKTGTTAGTGATTTCAGTAATGTTTATAACTGGGACTTGGAATAGGGTTTTCMTGAGAGAATAAGCCTGCAAATATATATCTATTATTAATCTTTTGACTTTTRTTTAGTTTAAGCACAGGCCCAGGCTCTGAAGAACTTTGGTTTGCTCTCAGATTTTCATTGTGTGGCCTTGGTTTAAAAAAAAAAAAAAAGTGACTTTTTCGCTTTATAAGGGAACAGATTATACTCTCCTAGTGATATATCTGTATGCTTCAAAACTTGAATGGAAATACAAATAGTACTTACTACAATGCTTTTTCTCTATGTAGTGTTCTGCTGGGTTTTTTTTTCCTGATATAGTCTGCGCATTTGTTGGACATTATGTACAAATTTACTTTTCAGGAAAGACCTGGTTTGGACTTGTACAATTTTTCATATGACTTCCCTAAACTGGTTATGTTCTTATAGTGAGAGCTGTGATGAAAAGTTTGTAGTAGCTCCTTTGCAATTACTTGAAATTGCCTTCCCCCCCAAAAAAAAAAAATATATATATATACAGTCTCCATTTTGCTGTAGCATCAAGGTCCAGTGTTTAGTTTTGTCCGACTGACTGTTGGGAACTCCTGGTTCACCCGGGAGGCTTCTGCAGCTTAGTTCCATGTGATTTTAGTAGCTTCCCCCCTTCTCAGTTCCACAAAGGAAAAAATAATGACTAAAGACAAGATACTGTCCTGCATTTGCCAGGTAGATTAAAGATGATAGAGCGTTATGCTTAAGGTGTCATGGCTTGCTCAGCTTGCTTGTACTACAACTTGCTTGCTGAGCATGTTGTTTTCTGTCCAGTCTAGGTTATAAAACTTGCAAGGTAGGTTGCGTGAACAACCTTGCGCATTGTTCCCTTGCATGGAGTTGTTTCTACTCTCAGTTCTGAAATTTTCTTTTTTCCTGGCTGTCTTTGTGAAAGCTGGGATGTACTCTGGCTTCTTTTGAACTCATAAACTCATCAAGCTTTTCTGTTTTTCCCCTCCCTCTCCACCTTCTTAAATCAGCCTTCCAGCAATTTAGCTCGGAGGAGCCACTAACCTGGTTAAATTTACCAATTTGCATTAAAAACAAACACATTTCCAATTTTGAGAGCTTTCATCCTTCCCAAAACTTAGGGTTCACCCAAAGTAGTACTCCTTTTATGAATGTTATGATTTTCTTTCTTTATCAAACAAGAAACACAGTTTATTCCAGATCTACAAGAGATGCTAGTTGAGCAGAATTTGTTTGAGAACATCAGTGTTTCTTATGAGTACAATGCTGTTTCTAGAAGTAGGTGTTTGCAGGATGATGCTTTAGAGACCATATTGAGATTGCTTTTGAGCAAAGAAAAGTATTTTCTTTCTTTCTCCTGTATCTTTCTCAAGTAGGTATTTTGAGATTGGTGGACATATATAATGTGAATTGTGGATGCTTAATGGTAAACATTTGAGTGGTATCTCCTGTGTTCATATGGTCCACGCTTTCCTATATTTGGAGGCAATGACTGATTTTTTTTTTTCCTCTTCTTTAAAGTCTTGCATTTACTTTTCTTGCTTGATTTTAAATCTTGCAGGTGATCTTAGGTAAATTTCAGCAGTGTGAATCTGAAATGAATCTTAGTGCCAAATCTCCCCCTGAAAGGGCCTGTGTGTACAGAGCTCACAGTTACTGTAACTGACACTTCCCTSTAAGCCTGAGCATCATAAGCAGGGGCCAGGCTGCAGCTATCTTTGGGTACTGGTCTTTTATTTCACATTTTGGTTGCAAGTTTTTCAGACCACTGACTTGTGACCCATGTTGAGCCTGACAAAACAGTGACCTGACTTAGGGATGTTAACTTTGGGGGCCCACATGCAATGGGGAGGAAAAACTCAGAGCAGCCGCGTTGCACTTCCCAGGCTTGTGTTTTGCCTTTCTTTCACTACCCACTGAACAAGTTTCTGAGTGTTTTGAACCTAGGGTAAGTGCAAGGGCTAGATGTCTCAAATTAAGCTTAGAGAAGACCAAAGCAGTGTTATGAGTGTGGTGGAGGCAAGTTAATGAGTATGTGAAAGTGTTTTTTTTGTTGTTTTTTTTTCTTCCTCTCAGTGTCTGTGAAAGGTTTGTGGCTTCTGATAAGTCCTTAAGACCTTTCTTTGCTGCTGCTTGATGTTCAGAGAGCAACTGTGTCCAGGAACTTTTCTTTGTGTCTTAGGAAAATACACATGCTCTCTTCCTTGAATAGTTCTTCTATAGCATTATAATTGCTGTGGGATGCTCTGGAAGAAATTACACCTTAAAAAGTACCTTGCTGTAAGGAATTTTTGTGCTTGTATTTCAGTCTTCATTGTTTGCATTTTTTTTTTCTTTTGATGTGTTATATGGTAGACTGTAAGTCCTAGTGATTTTTATCCTACCTGCCTAAATTACGGGAATGGTAGGTTTTCTCTTCATGTGAGTGTGTGAAATTTTGCTTGAATTTGAGAGTTGTCCATAGCAAAGCTGCTTGTGAAGGATTTTGATAACAGGTTGTCAATTCTAAGCCCTTTTATTTTTCATAGTCAAATCTGTTGTCCTTGAGGCAAACTTAAGGCCACGTCCATGCCTTTGAGAAAGGGGTGGATTAAGGTGGAATTTCGGAGAGATGCAGGTGACAATAGTCCATGATTCAGGATAGGTAGAAAGGTGAATGGTTTTTGGATGTGCATTTAGAGAAAATGCTGMAAAAATGTAGCAAGATTCATATTTTAAACATGAATCATGATGTAATTGGATATCCAAATTCTAGCAGAACTGAAGGTTGTAATAAAATCCATGTGTTCTACTAGAGAAATGGGTCAAAAAGTTAATCTTTTGACAGTAATAAAAGCACCTAAGTCGTATGTATGTTTTGTCTACAAATTGCATGGATTGTGAATGGTGGCCTAGGGCATATAGAGTGCTTAGGGCAGCTTAGGCTGAGTTCTTGCTGCACTTCTGAGTATGCACATATTGAGTAGTTTGCTGTAAAAATGATCAGCATGATTTTTAAAAGTACTTTGTAAAAGGATTAAGAAGAAAAATTTGCAATTGCAGTGATCCTGGTAAAATGAAGTRGATCTGCCTCTTTGCATTATTCTTGAGCATAATGCAAAGAAAAGAGCAGCAAAACTGTAGCAAAAGTTTAAAAGGAGGTTACATGGTTAATGTGACTTTGTAGGGTAATCCTACAGTGTCTGAGAAATGTTGGGATAGCTCTTTTAGAACAGTCATCTGAAAAGAAATAACAGAGAATTAATTTCTTTTAGGAAATCTTACCTCAGTTATTTGTATGACTTGTCTCCTGTGCTGATCCTGCTGACTGGTAGGGTGCTTCTGAGTACTTGTGTCATGGATGGAAGCAGAAGGAAAATTTAACTACTCAATAATATAAACTGATAAATATTTAACTGATAAATTCAACTACTCAATGCACAAATGTTTTAAGATAACTTAGTAGTAGAATCAGTAGAAGGTGATGTTTTTATAGTTAGGAAATGGCCTTCCCTAAATATGGAGGAATTCAGTTGAAGAACCATCCCTTTTCAGTTGATTTGAATATCTAAGCGAAATTTAACATAAAAACATACTGAGTGACGCATCTCACCTTGCAGGCCAGAACAAGCAAATTCTGAACATTAAGTCAGTCTGTGGTAACTAACAGCTTTCTTGCTTAGCAAAAAACTAGATGTTTGGGACTGGAACTGAATGCAGGAGAGAACAGGAGTCAACAACCGCCACTCCAGCTGTTTATCCTCGTCAGGACTGCAAGGAGCACTGTGTGCCTCGCAGCTGGTGTTGTGGTTGCATATCCTGCTTATCAAGAGACCCTCACTGAAAAGCTGACATGCAACTTTTCCCCTTGCAGTTGCTTCATATGTTGCAGAAAAGTTGGGATCGCTTGTTCTGCTGATGGTGTGTTCCCTCCTCTGCCTGAAGAAGAGGTCTCAGCGCAGCCCATAGTGGGAGAGTCAGTGGGACAGGCGAGGGCAGCATGTAACTTGGGGGTATTTTAAGTCAGATTTGAGGTGACAGAAAAAGGGAGGAAGAGTTTGGTACTTATCAGCAAGTGATGCAATGGGTTGTTACTTTCATTTGCCCATTTAAATTATCCAGAGTTTATCTAGATTCTTAGCAGCAGAAAGCAAGTTGTTAATGCTGGGGAACCTTAGGTGTGTCTTTGTAAACAAACAAAATTCCTGCTTTGATAAACTAYACTCAAGGTTAAAAATGAAATAACACTGGGAGTGATGAGGTCTTGTGGAGCACTGAGAGAGGAGGAAGGGAATATCTGTTCTTTACAACTCTTGCATATGTTGAATTAACAGGGTGAATTATTTGATACTGTGACTGTATTTCAGTCTTTTGAGGGGTGTTGCTCTGTTAGTATCTAGCTGTATAGCAAGTGGGGCTTCAGTAACATGAACTGTCAAGGTATGAGATGATGCTTTGCGTCTGTTTCTCCTGGTATTGCTTTTAAATGCATTTTTATTTCACATTTATGTGTAGGTCTAGGTCAACAGTGATGACTTAATATTTTTTTCAGAAACTGAAATATGAACATAAACATTGCACAGTAAATTTTTCGGTTTAAGATAGCCACTTTTTTTGAGAGAGAGAGCTGTTGAAGGGAACAAGGATAAGCTATCACTTGGTATTTGTGGGGATGGAAAAATTAACTATTTAGGGATTCACTTAGCTCTGCTATTTAATGTAGTGAGACYATTATGACTTCTTATATTTCCTGAAAAAATCTTAACTTCAGATTTCCTATGTAATTATCTAGATGACCTCACATAAGCATAGCTCAAAAACTACATTGGTAAATGTAAGTTTAAATTCTACTATTTCATTGTCAAAAATGATTCCATTATTCATGTTTTACAGTAGTAAGATATTTTATGGTTAAAGAAATGTGGAGTTCTGCTCTCTTGAAGTCCTAAATCCCGGTTTGGGAAAAGTGATGTGCTTGACTTTTCCAGGACCAGGTGTAGATTGGTCTTCTARCAGTGCAAATTCTGGCTTATCTTCCAATTTTGCTGAAATACTGACTTGCAATACTCTAACCTGTATTGTATATATTTGGAGTTATATGTGTTTTTAAAATAACTCAAATTTCCAGTTAAAGATGATGATGAAAAGATGCCATCAATTGAGTTCTTCCAAAACTTTGTAAATATTTGAATATTTGACAGTCCTATTTGAAACCAAAGCTTTATAGCTACAGGAGTTTGAAAATTAGCAAAAGTGTTACTAGACATTTCTCTTAACACAGWCTGAATGAAGTAACGACAGAGCAAATGCAAAGTTATGATTTTAAAGTATATTTATATTTGGATAAAAAGTAGGTTCTGGAAACAGATTAAAACTTTTTAAGGAGCTAATGAAAATTTAGGCACTCAAGTCCTATGCTGYGTTTTTATCTCAAATTTTGAAAAAAGATATTTGTTTACAGCATAAAAATTTCRGATTGACATAACTGTACTTTTAATCACCAATTTTCATTTTGTGATTTCRTATGCATTGAAACTTTTAATGAACATTGAGCCCCACGTAAATATTGTTGTGATTATTCTTTGTAAGTTTCCACCTTTTGTGCTTTGCATTTTTGACTCCCAGGGTTTAACCTTAGCATTTCTTGCCTAGTGTTGAACCCAGTGGGCTTCTGTTTTATTAATTTATTTTAATTTTATAGGAATTATAACATTTAATTCAGGAAATGTTTTTCTTAAACACAAAACATTGCACTTATGTGTGTGATACATACTAAGTTTTAACTAATCAGCTATGGATGGACGCCGKTTTGTGTTTTAGGATCTTTTTGGTTTGCATTAATAGTGTGTGTGTATATATAGCATTTTTGAAGCTGGATTGATTTAAAGGAATGCCTTTGGGAACAACAGTCTATTTAATGTGCCTTTTCCTTCTCCTCTCTTTTTCTCTGGAATAAAATTCTGAAGATTGCAGAWTATTTTTTTTTCTTGAATCTTTTTRTAACTCTTTAAATGGATTTTCTTGAGTAAGTAGAAGTAATAATTCTACTCCACAAAATTGCTGCTCTCAGGTCTGTGTACTCTGTGACGTTTAAGTGCAGTGTATTGAGAGCTGTTTTGTCACATTTTTGTCACTCTCTTGCATTCCATCCTGGAAAGAAGGTCCTGTGATGCAACTGTGATCTCACAGTAACTTCCATGACAACTGTTGAGCTCGGGCTCTGCTGCAAGGTTCTCTTATGGTATTTTAACTAAGATCATAGTAGTGCCTGGTGCCTCACAACTTTCAAAGCACCACAAGAAGGTGGGTTAGGAGYTTTTCTTTCAAAAATTTTCCTAGTTTTCAAAATGGGCAGTGGCTACATTTTGTGATGTTTATTCATTTAATTTTTAAAAAATACTATAAATGCTTGTAGATTTGCAAATTACGAGGCCGTGAAGATGAGACACTGAGTAGCTTCAGCTATTTACATTCTTCTGATTACAGCCTTGGTTGGAGAGGTTGCCGCCTTAACTGTGCATGTTTGCTTTTGTTTGTTTGTTTTGTTTTTATCAAAGGAGGCATGTAGACATGCTGAGCTGCATTTTTTTTTCTTCTTCAAGATTTTAGTTTTTAAATTGCTATATGTTGGGACGTTGTACTCCTTGAGTGTGAATAGCAGTTTTCATGTGTTAAATTGAGAGTATGCTAAATCATCATACTGCTTTGCATTTAAACTTGTGTACTGTTGCTTACTTGTTTGATTTACAGCATTACCTTATTTTTTTACCACAGGTATGTATAGCAGTTGTTTTTGCTAGAATTTTTTAATAGTATTCTCTAAATGTCTGAAATTGTGCCACCTGTAGAGTAGTTTGTGATTTGTTGGATCAACTTTGAGTAAGAAAAAATTSTAGTTTGTTGTCCAAATTTTAAAGCTGATAATAGCTTTCCTTGACTAACCTTTGAATTCAGTGTACATATAGCATCTCTTTGTTAAAAGAAATTAACTGATATTTATGGTGAAATAGTTTTAAAGATTGACACAGCCAAGGTGTGGGTTCAGTGAAGCTTTTATAGGTACAATATGGTCTCTAAAATTGACACCTATAAGCTTTCCTCTGTGGGCAAAGCATTGAATCATTGACTTTTAGTTACAGCATTATAATAAATACAGCACAGTAATAAATGACCCCACTAAATATAAAAGTTTAGATAAAATGACAATAAAACACAAGTTTTAAGAAAACAAGTAAATAAAGTCCCGTGAAATGCCATTTCGTAATGGCTGATTAAGAAGAAATACATTTTKGGGGGAAAAAAAATCCTTGCACAGTAATCCAGGGTGTAATATTGCAAACACTTGAAAAATTTTGTTTCTTAAGTTATATTATAAACTAAATTGACTTGGAAAGATGTGGTTGTGGAGGAGAGCAGCAGCCTGCTCCTGGAAATATACAATGCAGGGTAGCCAAACGGTGCTTAAGTSAGTCAAGACTTGTGGATTAAAGGTGAATTTGGGGATGGAGCATGTCCATGGTGAGCCTGTATCTACAAGAAGACAGGAAGTCTTAAGGTTTTATTTTGTTTATTTTATTTTTCCTCCATTCAAGTTGGAGAGAGAATAAATACTGAATTATTTGGTCAATTTTAAGTTACAGGTGAGCAGCTTATCTGTCTTTTGTGTTTTCATTAGAAAGATAAGGAAGTGGGAGATAAATTTCTGTTCAGCTTGGTTAGTATTATATAAGAACAGTTTGAATCACTCTATTTCTATTTTTAATTTTAAATTCTTCGTTGTAGTATCTTGTGTGTTTGAAGTTGTACAGATAGTTGTTAGTCATTCATTTCTTTGGATAGTTGTGTGTTGTTTGGGTCTAGATCAGTGCTAAAGTTGACCTCATTTGGAAGTCTGGAAATGTGGAACAGTAGTGTATCAACTTGTGCATGAAGCCAAGTTAAGGAGTTATGATATTGAGGAAAATGATAACTGAAAATCCAAGTGGAAAAACTTGGAGTAAAACCAAAAAGCCAAGTTTTCCAACTGAAGCAGGTTAACATGAAGATTAATCTCAAAGGAAATTAATAAAGCATTGTTTAAAACTATGCCAAACACTAGCCCTGGTCAAGGCTGCAGAAGGAGCAGTCCAGAATAGKCAGAAAAAAACAGGATCGCTCATGTTTTTCAGTTCTCTGTGAGACTGCTGCTTTCTGGGCACCTGACAGAAAGTTCAAAGAAAGAACTTGACTCTTTGAAAGCTTTCACTTCACCAAACACCATGAGTTTTCAGCAAGATTTTAGGCATACTGAAAGTATCACATTGATAAGGACAGTAATTTTTAATACTGACTTAAACTGTTCTTTCTGATTTTTTAATTTATAATGGTGTATGTTACTGAAAAAATATTTTAGTGGGTTCTCTTGTGCCTGAGATGAAGCTTGAAAAGTATCTTAGTTTTGGGGAAAATCGTAAAAAAATGTTTTAGAATATCTTGCTTTAATTTAAAAGAAACACTTTCTTTGAGACTTTTGGTTTTCTTTATTTTTTTTCTGAATAGATGATTTTTACTGTATTTCTTTCTTGACTGTCTAGCTGAAGAAGTAGGGCTCTCTGCAGATATATAAATGGTGTCTTGGCTCTTTGGATTTGCTACTAAGCTGTGAAGCTTGAGTTCAAAAGTAGATATAATGGTGTTTTTAGCACATATTGTAGGCACAGCTTTACTAGGTCACCTACTGTTTGCTTTTATTTTGCTTGTTGCTTCTAAGCTAGTCTTGTTCTTAATTGTTAATTGATGAAAATGTTGCAAGTCTAAATTAAGCCACCTCCACACACACACCTGAAACTTTGAAGAACCTTTTTCGTGGTGATGCTTTCAACTCTGTTCGGAGTTGTCAAYGCTGGTGTGAACTAACTAGGTGCCCTCTTTGATGGTGCTGAGTTTCCGCCAGTTTGGGAACGTCATAAATGTATCCACTCGTACTTGGCTATTTTTAGTCCTGTTGCTTGTATCTGTTTCTATTCAAGGAATTCTTTTGGAAGCCATTCCAAGAGAGCAGTGCTGCTCGGCAGCCCGGGAGGGAGCGGAAAGGGGGCAGGGAGAGCACCGGTCCCTGTGGGCCGCCTTGCTGAGGAGGACCTTGGGCAAAGTGGATGCCCTGTTATGAGTTTATTTCTGCTGTCGAGAGCTTGTGTAGGTGATATCCCCTTGTAAGGTGAAGTACCCAGGTTTCACCTTGAAATTCCTTACTGTGTTCTTTTCTGCATGTGAACTGTGCTAGATCTTGGAGTCTTTTTCATATGATGATGGCGTTGGAGTGAGTGGCTGAAATACCTATTTCTATGTTATTTCTATTTCTATGTTAAAGAGTAACTGGTCAACTGTCAGACCCAAGTACTTAGTATCATTCACGTCCTATGGAAGTTGAATGTCTTTTTTAAAAAACTTACTAGGAAACTAATCAGATTCAACTAGAAAAACAACAACAAAATTATCGTTGATTTTTTTTTCCAGTTTCATGTATTGCTCATCTTGCGTGGAGCTAACCATTGAATGTAACAGCAATGATTGATGAGGATGTGATTTGTTTAGAGTTTTTACACTTGCATCTTGTAGTTAGTATTGGTGACAAATTGCAAGCCTGAAGGGTCCTTGATGGATGCCAGTAGTTAGTGTTATATATACTAAAGGAGCCCTGTGCATATGCTGTACTGAAGGGATCCTTCTGATACTGTAACCATTCTGTGATGCTGTGTTATCGGTAAGGTTGGAAGGGGCCTCTAGGGATCATCTAGACCAACCTCCCTGCTCAGGCAGGGACACCCAGAGCACGAGGCACAGGGTATATGTGCAGGGAGTAGTGATTCAGAGACACATCAGATACGATGCGGGAAAGCCATGTGTCCTGTGCAGCTTTGAGGATATATTCAGGCCTGATTTGAGATGCCATGGTTATTTAAGCACTGTTATTTATTTATTTATTTATTTTTACCTTATGATATTGATAGCTTAATCAGTGTATGGCCAGAGATCATGTGTCACTTCCATGCGTGTTTTGAAGAGAGCATCCGTAACTTGTTTAGTTCATACTCTGCAGCTGTTTGCCTACCTATATATATATATGGACGTGCCCTGAGCTCACCCAGACTTCTAGCTGACCCCTTACCTCAGATGGAGGAGTWAACCCTACAAAGTCACATAGTCTGCAGTAAGGGGTTTCTTTGCCTTGTGATTTTTGGTGGAGAGAACCATCTGGAGAAGAGCTTCCAAGTGACCCAGACCTCTCTTTCTAGATAAGTCTGGCTGGGTTTCCTCCTCTGTCTCATTGGAGAGGCTACTGTGATTTAATGAGCTGGCAGAGGAAAAAAGCCTTTTCCACATAGGACTTTTGCTAAGGAGAGAGAGGACATGAAGTGAATTAGCACTGTGAAAGTGATTGTTGAAGGTGACCAGCAAAAAAGTGCTGAAAATTGTGGCATGCGCAAATCATTACAGATTTCTCTTGCTGATTCCATTGGCTGATATCAACTGATTATATTCCTTTTTTTTTATTATTTGAAAAGAAGCATTTCCAAGTTATCTTTTTTTCATCTCYCTCCCCACCCCCGCTACCAGTTACTGGATTCTAACGTGTACAAGAGCCTGGTCATTAAAAAGCACTTCTCAGGGAGAGTATTACCAGTCTCTCTTCCCTTATGCACAAAACAAAAYACACGACAGCAATATTTTTTTGGTGGACTCCTCTCTTGTGAGTGTGTTTTCATCTTTTAAACCACCTGCAAGCCATGTTTAACTATGTTTTTACTACTAGATCTTGCAGAAGCAACACGTGCAGTGTCACACTTGACCTGTGCTGTAAGTGCGCATGGCTGCCAAAGTGTAAGGTCCCCTTCTCCTCTTGAACCTGGTATCCCTCCCTTGTGTTGGATGGAGCAGTTGAACAGCCACATAGTTTTCCACTGGGCAAGCTTATTGGACTGACTCACTGTTTTGTTTTAGGTGGTTTGGTTTGCTCTCAGGTTTGCTTCTCCACAGCAGCACTGTCATGAGTTCGAATCAAGGGAACTTGTGTGTGGCTAAGGAGCAGGGAGCAGGAATGCCGTATTTGATGGGAGCTCGTGCTCAGTGTTGGATGTAACGCGAAACTCAATTTTAGTGGCAGGAAGGGTTGGGTTCAGTCCGCACTAAAGTCGACTGAACTTTGAACGAATGTACAACAGATCTCAAACAGTTAACGTTGCATAATTGATTAGAGCTAAACCTCTGCTTGTGAGGTTTTTGTCACAAACTCCTCGTGGCTCTCCTGTGCTTAAACAAGGCTCTGTTAGCTCTGCCTACAGTGGCTAATGATTTTCAACCCTGAAAAACCTGCTAGTTCAGTTTTCCCTCAGGGGCAATAAAGTTTTACTTCTCCAAAGTACTTTTTGCTTTTTTTTTGTACAAGCCTCCTAGTTTGCAAAGTATAATTCAACCCGCATATTTGTTGTAGAAAGTGACCAGGCTAGGGCAGTGTTTTGTTAATAGCTGCTTTGTTGTAGATGGTGGCGTTCCCTTGCAGTGGATGTTAATCAGGAAGCCTTGGGAGGGCAAATGCTGTGGGTTTTGTCTTTGCACTGTTCTTTAATGACTCTTCTGTTTTTCTCCATCCACCATCATGGGTGAACCTGTAGAAATGGGGATGAAGAAAAGATTTGCAAGGACTCCTTCACCACTGAATGTTGTAAAGGTGGAACATACAGTGAACATATTGTGGGTTAACTTAGTGTTTTCTTCTGTCTTCATAAGCTAGAAAATGTTAGCTCAGAAGGCTTGGAAGCAGAGATAGGTGTGAAGAGGAAGGAGAGATTTTGTGGCTGCACAGAGTTTTGCCTTCAAAATTATTTGGAAATTAAAAGAAATTACCTTAACCATATAAGCAGGAACCACCTCTGAGCCATGGATGTCTCTGAACACTTCCTGGCCCGAGATACTGGGATTTGATTGACAATTCAGGACGAAGAATGCAAGTCTGCATCAGTAATTGCAGTACCTTATCCCAATAGCTTGATTAGCTTTTAAAGATAGTTAGCATAATAAATACGTTTCTGTGATAGAGGGCAAGAAATCCTTCTGTTAAAAAAAAATAGAGCTAATTCTTAATATTTCCTTCAGGTCCTAGTGTATCTGGAAAATACAGGGCTTTTCTTAGAATATTCTTCAGCAGAGAGCCATGTTTAAAAAGTCCAGTTGCCATTCCCCTTCCTTCCATGCTTTCCAGTGACAGCTCCTTCTCTAAGATAATAACCTTTTTTGTCGGTCGTATCTACATGTGGACCAGTACTGACTTTCCTTTTTGTCTAATTCCTGGTAGCAGCAGTGATCTGTGCTCTGGTCCAGTAAGGTCATCTGATTTGCTTAGATGGGAAATAATGTGTAGTTACTCAACTTGGGTCTCTCTTGTCTGAGAACTTTCTTTATAGCTGTAGTAACTGTTGATRATTAGTGCATCCTGCAGGTTCTTGCAAACATGGAGCTTGTAATTAAACAGGACAGGGGATAAGACTTCATTCTGTTTGGCCTGTCAGAGTTTAATCAGTTGCTATCCAGAACAGCATTCTTCTTGCAGAGACAACAAAATAAGAKAATAGAGCCTCTGGAGGTTCTGATTTCTGAATCATCAGACCATATCCTCTGAATTTTCTATGACTCTCGACTGCCGACTCTCCAGAATCACCATTGAGTTTTGTTCTGTGAGAGCAGTAGAAATGGGTAGGTTGTGCCAGGCCAGGCATGTTTTTAGTAGTCTGCAGGTTATCTTTGGATGGAAGATGAATTCTTAGCTAGAAACTGGCTAGAATTTTCTGATTATCATATAAGTGTGTCTTATGCCTTTAATTTTTATACCGGACAAGGTTAAATGTGGAGAAATTGAGTCTGTCCTCAGATTTTTTTTTATGAATATAGACTCTTGTTGTCTCTTAAGATTGAATGCTTATAAATAAGCCATGAAGAAAGGTCATGGGACATTTATTGTATCTAGTTGGCAGATTGAGATTGAAACTAGGGAAATCACTAGAATATGCTGAAATGTGATTCACGTTTTGCACAACTATAGTGCACCTTGGAATAACGCAAAAAACGATTTTATAAAGCTAGATTTTTGAGTAATGTCCATCATGTTACTGATTTTTTTGTGACATGCACTTTCAGTATCATTCTTGTTAGAGGTCTTTGGATATGTAACTGGATTTTGCCTATCTCCAGTCTTCTAAAGACTATGAGCTCTTCTTTGTCTTCTAAAATATTATAGACTGTTTTTCTTTTTATTGGTAAAACCTATTTGTGTATTTTTTTCTTCTCTTTTTAACATTTGCTGAGGTATATTAATCCTTAAAATGAACTCTTTGTTTCTTTCACTCTTTTCACAAAGTTTTTGGTTTGTTTTTCCAGTCCTAAAATACTTTATAAAGGAGTGGTTTGCTAGTGTCATTTTTTAAATTTTGTGGTTCTTTTTCCTTTTGATGATAAAAAATTATTGTTTTGTTGTAGAGCATAGGTGTGTTGCTAGCAAACTGTAGATTCGTTGGGTCTGTTGGAAAATAATTTAAGTAACAGCTCTGGATTTTGGTAATATTGGTAATACAATTGCTAAGCCATCAGGCYTTGCTAACTGGAGAGAATTCGTCACATGAAATTAATGTGTTTTGTGCTAGTACTGAAGGTGACAGTTAGTCATCTTTATATAAACATTTGCCTTCTAAAACTTTTTTTAAAGCTTGGAAAATAAAAAAGCAGTTCCTTGAAGCATTTAAGCTCAAAATTTGCCTCTGTCTTTGTGATAGGGAATATGGAGATTGTTGTGGGGTGTTTAGGTGAACAGTTTCATCCCTGGGAGTGCTAAGTTTACCTCACTTATTGATCGTGTGATATTCCTTAGAATAGGAAAATATTTTATGTTTAAAGCTGATATTATTGATCTGCCTTTGAAGAGCATTTGTTTCATAGGACAGGTTTAGGCAAGTGCATTTTGGAAGTGTTTTATGAACTAAGTTGCCTAACAATGAAGATAAGAGTTTTAGTATTAACTGACTTTATAGAAAATTCAAAGGAGTTTTGGAATACTGTTTAACTTGCATGCATCTGTGAATTTTATGGACATGAGATGGAAGGAGACTAAGAACTAGTGAGGTAACAGCGATGAAAGCAGTGAAAAGTTGGATGTGAAGTTTTATCCTTCATGCAGATGTGTTTAGTCCACAGCTCAGCAAGATACCCAGGACAGCCCGAGAGTGTCCTGCTCTCAGCAGTGCTTTTCTCTTGGAGAATCCTGAGAGCACACGGAGAGTATAATTTCTTCATCTGGGGTGTTTTGTCAGTGACAGAGTCTGCTTTTGGCCAGTGTTGTTGATATTTGCTGCAGAAGAACATAAGATGAGAACATAGGAACCCTTCCAGGTTCCAAAAATTCACATTGGATATTGTTGGCTTAGGGGAATACAAGCACTGAGTAAACAGCACCACTCTTGAAGAGATCTGACTTTTGTGATCTGTTTTCTGCTTTCAAGCAATAATAAAGATGGTGAGGATCTCAGGCAGCAATACAGGAAGTGTATCCATGCTTTGCAGATACAATTTTTCTCTCTTGTCCTTCTTCAAGATCATGTCACGCGAGAGCTGTGTAGGTAGTCAGCCCAAAGCTCACAATAAAATCTGAGCTCGCTGTACATGTACTGCAGTCATGTCATCATGAGGCAGTGCCCTACAACATTTTCCCAGTCTTGTCATTTTGAGAAATTCTTGACCAAGGAGCTTTTGTAATTAGAGAATAAAGAAGAAATCATACTTTTAGAGTGTTCACAGAGATCTCTGCACAGTGTTATCACAGCTCCTTGTGCTGACAGTCAAGAAATAATTTTCCTGTGTTTGCCTCAGGAGAAGAATTGAAACTGCAGATGTTTTGTTCAGCTGGTGGAAGTGAATATTTAACTKCAGAAGGATTCCGGAAAGCCAAGTGGTGTGTGGGACCTGGGCTGTTTCACAATGGATTTACTCTAGTTCATCCGACCACACTAGCAGGTGGATTTCTATTTGGTCTTGTGTCTYGTTTTTCTGGCATATTTTGAGTCTAGAAGGACTAGATTGTGTTGCCCAAGAAAATTTAAACATAAGATTAAAGAAAGAATTAATATAACTTTAAAAAGCTTCTTTGCTGTGTTGGTGTGTCCTTTGATTGCTTGACTCTCGTCTTTCCTTCTAAAATCCAAAGCAAAAACCTAAGTAAATGTGCTGAATAATAYGACATGGAGACTTTTGGGGAAGGGWTTTGGTGTCTTCAGAGGGGTTAGCCATTGAGGTAGCAGTACTCTGGTACCCTTCTGGAAACTGGTCTGGTCACTGCCATTCCCTCATGGGTCTGGTGCTGGTTTGTGATACAATKGTCTGTCTGGTGTATCTGCTGCTGTTGTGGTGTGTTCTTGGATGGAACTTGCATAGACAGAAACATGAAGATGACAAATCTTGAGACTTGAGGTGATTTCTCATGTAATGCTTCTGTTGCTTTCCATTTTGAAGTACAACCGTTTGCTTTATGGGGAAATCCTGGAAGTTGAATTCCCTCTGGAGGCCCTGGATTTCACTTTAGGGAGAAAAGGGCTTCCAGCAATCTCGTACTTCTTTACACAACACTTTTGGAAAGTTCAGTGTCTTTCTGTCTTTTTCTTAATGCTTTCTCCTCCTTTTTTGCTGATGCTCTGAGGTTCACATTTAACATATATCAGTTTCTTCAAAATGCAGCTGTTTTAGCTGCTTAGTGGAGTTGCAATGAGTCTYCAAGGTCAAGTGTAAGCTGCTGATGAGGGACTTCTGTACTGAGCCAGACCTTGACAYGGAAAATGCAAGACCTGCTTTTTGAACTTCTTTTTTTAACTTTATTAAACTAATATTTAATTAAGAGTTTTCTTCTTCCAAATCTCAGACCACGTTCTTCCCTCATGTGATCTCAGGTTAAAATGTACCTTGTGACACCCTCCTCAGCAGATTGCCAAGCAGATTTAATGTGTAGGATCAGCACAGAAACTGGTGGGTGAGTGAGTTGTTGTTCTTGTCCAGCCCCGTCTTTAATAACAGTCCAATTAATACTCAAAATTGTAGTCACAGTGCTAATGTGAAAGCAGTGGGTATCTGCCCTCCTCTGCCTGCTAATGCAGTAGTAGGKTGTGCAGTTTCACCAAAGTAGAGTTAAGCATGATGGGGTCAGGAAAGTGCTTTCAATGTTTCTTTGATTATTRCACTATCAGTAGTGGAATAAAGTCATTTAAATAGTAAATTGTGCTGAGTGTGCRTTTGTCTGAAGCAAGTGGGTGTCCATGCTTCTCCCCAACAGGGCTCTCACTTTGGCTTTTGGTTGCTGCTTCAGCCCTTTAACCAACTTTTGTTGTCATGGATTGTGTGGTCAGCGAGATTAGGATCTTCTCAAAAGCTCCCATTATAAGGTGGTTTGGCCTTCCTCCCACAGGCAAACTGATCCTGCTGCTCATGGTCCTTGTTCTATAGTGTGTCAAATGTTTGTATGCTTTCCTTCTTCCTTCCACCCTGGGAAACAAGCATGRCTTAAATGGGTGTGACAGGATCATCATCCTGTGCCGGACCATGTGGTGCCTGAGTATCAGAGGTGGAAAATATTCCAACCATGTATAAAATGTGAATTTCAGTACTTTGAATAGCTTTGTGTCATCTAATTAGAGAAATAGACATTTGAAATCTAAGCTGAAATTTTTAGGTATCATAATCCTTTTAAACATAATCTTGATATAGAAATGATCAACAAATTGAGACTAAGTGGAGTTACAATTTTTAGTACATTTTCAATCAAAGTGGGGCATATCTAGACAGTTTTACTTGAAAGTATTAGCTCATCTTTCAGAGAGAGAATTTGAGTATTCTTTGTCGAGTTCTCTGTTCAGGACTTGTTTTCATGAGTTGTTTTGCTAGGTACAAGTGTTGATGAGCTCACTGACTGCTTTCAAAAAAAAAGAAAAAATTCTCTAGAGTCATAATCAGTGTACATAAACTTAAGTCCAGCCTAGGACATTGCAAGTCCAGGCATCATAGCTTACAAAACACATTTTAACAAAAAGAGAAACTAATTTTTACCGTAGAGGTAAAGCTCAACTGAGGACTCTACCAGATGCGTTTGAAACACCAGTGGAGAGCTATGACCAGAAAGTTTGTGATAAATATTGAGCTTCCTGTGCGGAATGTCACCAAAACTGCTTGATGTTTTCCTTTCCCTAGAATACTTTGTCAGATGAACTTGAATTATGTCTCTGTATCTGGCTTGTATCTGACTTTTGGGGTGTCAAGTGCGGTGCTGTGAAGGTTTGTTTGTTCTGGGACCTGGAAGATAACAATGTTAGACTACCTTAAGAGCAGACTGGCTTTAGTGAATGTATTAATAAAGCTGAAGAAACACTGTGTTCCTATTCAGATCATAATGTAGGCAGTTCCTGGTAAAGGCAGGCCTTTTCTTATTAAATATGCAAGAATTCATGGAAATACACTTTCTTCTCACACTGTATTGAAGCCTTTAACTATCACATAAAGAATTTTTCAATGTCAGAGCTCAATTTCAGTCAATGAAAATGTATCTGCAAGTTGAAGAAGGTATTTAGATCATAGTGAGATTTCTTCGTGAGACTCCTGAGTGTTGTGAATCAGTATTTGAAATGTAGCATGTCAGTGCAGCTTTAATTTTTCCACGTAGCTGCTCAAGTTCATTGCAGTATATGTTATTTATGAATAACCAGTTGCTATCGAAAACATCCTTGTCCCTGCAATCCTTGTAACTTTGTGTCTGCATTGTTGTGTATTAAACTGTGATACAAACTTGCAGCAGAGCTGCTTACTCTGGCGAGTCCTGTGCTGAGACCTGTTCTTGTAATGGGGCTGCAGTAAAAAGTCTTTTTCCTCCTGGCACATCTCTTTGGGCCCAGGTGCACCTTGCAGGTTTACTTCAGTTCCCTAAACTCGCAATCTCACTTCCTAATGGTGTTGAGACAGAAACCAGGCTGCTGGCCACGACTGTTGTGATCGGTTGAGAAATCTGTTTTCAGTTATTACAACTTCCATAAACCATATTCATCAACTGCTCTTGTATTAGATGCTGTGCAAACACACACTGGGGAGTGATACATTTCTTGTTTCAAAGTACTTGTAATGATAGGAGATGCATTAGAATGACTAGTGCATATAAAAAACTGCAAAGTGGTGCTGGTATGTGCATGTGACTTTTGGGTTCAAGCTTTTTTTTTATGATCATCCAACAAAGATGTCTAAAACAAGGTGATAGCAAATTTTAAATATGAAAAAAAACCCCACAAGAATACAAAATAACACAAGAATATTGGCTACAGAAGCTTGATTTAAAGTCAAGGATTATCATGCCTCTTACAAATGAGGCTAAGCAGTTGAGTGGACGCTGGCCATGATCTTCTTAAAAGTCCAAGAAAATAGTTTAATGATGGGGAAGAGCAGAAGCCTGTGTTGCATGTGATGATGCCTGGCAGGTCTTCACAGGAGAGTTGGGAGTGGATGTGAGCATGGTAAAATTCCAGGTGTCAAAACAAGATAGGTGTCACAGAAGCTTAAGGAGTGATACACCTGGAGCTGAAATTTCAGCAGACTGACAGATAGGAAAGTCTGAATCTTAAATAACTGGAAAAATATGTCAGATTTAGATGTAGTCTGGAYGTACAGATCTAGGGAGATCCAAATCAGCTAAAGATGCTGTTATGTCTGTGTTTTCCCKTTCYTATAAAGGCTATGCAATAAATCCCAAAACAGTGTATTTAAGTTGATTTCTTAGGAGCTTCTGCATGGAATACACTTTGAATCTACYAGCGCTGTTAAATTACCTGAACATTGAATTTATTTCTTGTCCTAACTCATGCTACTTTTTTTTCCCCCCAGATTTTCTATTTTGTACATACATTGTTTTGTATATACTGTATATGATGACTTCGGTGGGCAGTGAACGTACCCGGGGCACTCGGGATAAAACACAGATTTCAGCCACACAGCCAACGCAACCACAGAAACAAGTAGTACAGGTATGTGCTGCTACAAAATATTCCTTGATTCAACAGTARTCAGTTAATAACACGCACTTCTTCCAAATGTTATTAAAAGCTAAGAAAAGAAGGGGAGGAATCCTTATTTAGCTTATTTTGAAGAGCATGTTTGATATCTCATTTTAAATGCCTGATAACCCAACACAGGATTTACTTGGTCTCGTATTCCTGTCTCTAACTGAATTTTGTATTCTTCAGCAATATTTCCCATCGGGAAGGATTTCCATGTCTGTTCTTGCATCAGGATTTTTGTCTGGTGGCATTGGCATCTTCAGATTTCAGCTCTTTCTCTACTAGCCTYTCAGAATGCTAGAAGATTTCTCATTGCTACGGGAATTGGAGTGGGTGGGAAAAGCTTTCTGCTGGATGGGTCCCATGCTGCACAACATGATTCAGCATAACTGGAAGTCCTGAAATTCTGAAGTTCTTTTGTGGAGTGTCTTCACAGAAAGCAAAATGATGAAGAAGGTCTGTTAGTGGATTAAAAAMCAGCCTATTTTCAGTATTGATGAAACCGAAATTAAGCCGTCATCCCGTTGTCCTGACACTCAGCAACGTGGTAGTTAAGATCTGTGTTTTTCAGGATTATGGAAGGTGTGAATTTACTGTGCTCCTGGCAACTTGTTATTCTGTTGTCAGATGCTTCTCTAAATTGGATACAGTTCAAGAATTGCCTCAGTTCTCTGCTGGCAAGGAATGCATCAGTCTGGAGGTGATTCCCTCTAGAAGTGGTGTCTTTTACTGTTTTTTAGACTGGTCTTCAACATGCAGGGGCTCCTGTAATGTTTCACATCATATTATATGAATAAAAATTATTTATGACATCACTATCAACAGAAGTAGTTGTATTGTTTTTGTTCAATAACCACTAAGATGGCAGGAATGTAAAGAGTAGGTTAAGAGAAGTGATTCTTCCCTCTGTTTGTTTGTTTTGCATTTGCAAGTCCAGTGAAGGGCTGCAAAGATGGCTTGTGGCTGGAGCACAGAATGAATGAGAGAAGGGTAAGGAAAATGAGTTTGTTCAGCCGTAAGAGGACAAAACAAAGGCAAGAGCTTACTCCTCTAGCCAGATGCCTCATGACAAGGTGTGGAGAAGATGGAAGCAGACTCTTCGCGGTGGCAATGKTCCAAACTGGGACATGGGAAATACTAGCTGTTCCAAGAAAAATGTGGTTTACTGTGCAGGTGGTTCAGTGCTGGAATACATGCACATCACAGAAGTTACGGCATCTCTGCCTATGCAGGTGTTTAAAACTTAACTAGATGAGACCCAAAGAAGCAACACCCCTCCAAAAGGGATCTGCACTCGGCCTTTCAAACCAGCATGATTCAGTGATTTTAAGCATTACATCTAACAGTGTTTCTGTGTTTTGTCTGAATATATTTTTTCTCCTTGTGTGTAATGAATACTTATTTGATCAATTGAATGGAGAAGGTGCTATTTAGTATACAACTATTATGTTTTAGTGTACCATGCTTTTTATTTTTTAGGTATCAGATAGATATTTCTGCTTAGACAAGCTTTGTCATTAGCAATATGTGGAATTTTATTGTTTGGTTGCCATTGATTCTTCTTTCTGAATCTAGAAGTGTTGCTTTCTCAAATGGAGACTTAAGTGTTACATTGATCATAATTTTGGTTATTTAAGAAGTGACATAGCACTTTTCCCATTACTTCTGAATAATAAATATTTTATATAGTATTTGAGTGTATCATTGTCACTTTGTTTTCCTCACTTTTGTCTTCTGATAGTTGTAAGTGAATTAAAAATTCTCCTTATTTTGGTTATACTGARAAGATGATATTCCTTGCAGAGTGTGAGTAATGTTCGAACTGTCTTAAGATGATAGCATTTTCTTAGTCATAAATAAAACTTGATCACAGTGTTGTCTAGAATGATACAATGTTAGTTGTTAAGCTGATGCCTTAAAAATAAAGGAGAACTAAACACTGAGGGAAATAAAAAATTGCACAGTGATTTGAGGTTGTGTTTGCGCTTATGTAGCAAAAACATTTTGTTTTTTCCCTTTTCCCTCCCCACTTTTGAATTTCATCTCCTACTGGGTGTAATGCACTGGCATAACTACTAATACTACTGGACCTAGTTGTGTTTGCAGTACTTCTGTTTGCATAGGGAAACAGTAGATACTGTTGCACATTTCATAAATTGTTACAAAATCTGTATATTTTATCTTCTAATATGAACTTAATAATACTGSGTTAATAAAAATAAGGCATTTAATGATTTTTTTTTTTTCCTGGTCAAATATGCTGGCATATGTAGAAATTACATGATTGTCCAATTTTTTTTCACACTGGCTACCTTTGACAGAGATCTCTTTACCGGTTTAGCTACTGCAGTGGATCTGGGAAGCCTGAAGTTTGAGTGAGAGGATAATATGGCTTAATTTTGGAAAAGAACAGACCCMTTCTCTCTGTTCTCTATTGAACTGAGTAAGAGGTTCATTGCTCTGAGTGCTGTCTGGGATGCTTCGATGTAGGTTCAGCACAAGGCCTGGAGTGGGGAATTCCAGAGCAGYCCCATTTATGTCACCAGCTGACGTATGAAGCTGTCAGCAGGACACTTTGAAAATGTGAAGTAGTACAGGGAGCTTAACTCAGTTACAAACACAGTAATTGTCTTGGAACGTCGCCTCCCAGCATGACAAATGTCAYTTCCCTCAAGGAAGTAGGACAGCTGCAGTCACTTCTCAGCAAGYCAGCAGCTGATGGTGTGTGCTGGAGTAATTTTTAGACTCTTCTCAGCGTTTGCACTTGGTGACCTACCACRCCTCCTTGGTGTGGCAAACTCCAAATGCAGAGCAATTGAAGAGGTCACTTGAACATTCAAGGCACTGTATTTATTGGTGATGTTCTCTGAGTTGAGACTTCGAAAGCCCTGGATGAATCTTTTTAGTCAAGAATTTCAGTGGATGTTGGGATACTTTTGCCATGAAGAAAATTTTCTCAACGCCTCCATCTGTATTTGAGATCCTAGTTCTCTCTTCAGTATAAGTCTTCTTCTCTAGCTAGAACTAGAAGTCTTTTCTGTTATCAGACAACCAATTAAGTCCAGGATCATGTGGCCTAGTTGTCTATGCTATTTTCCTGGGAATGCTGTTCATGTAGACCACAAACATGTCGCCATGAAATCTGACTTTATGTGATACATTAATGTTCTTGGATTGCTTTTTCTTTGGGACACTCGTAGTGTATTCTGGTATATGACTTATTGAGAAGATAAGTGCAACTATTTACAGGCAAAATCTTGCGGCACAACTCAGCCACCTATTAAGTTGCTAAGTCTGTGGAGTCCTGTTAGAGTCATGAAGGGGACATACAGGCAGGAATTGCTGAAGATGCATTTCATACTGAAGCATTACTGCCCACTTCTCATGATAAGAATAATATCTCTGTGGAATAACAGATATTAATTAAAAGTAGAAGTAATATATCAAAACATAGGTTCCATAGTCAAGTTTTATTTTAAGGAAGTGATCAAGTAATTTTTAAGTACTAATTTTAAATTATGGTCCAAACATAGACATGTTGAGACTTCTGCTGTCCCAGAAAAACTATTGACTGTAAAACTGAGTATAGGGAAAGAGATGTTAATTTCTTCCCTGTGTGTATGTTTCGTATGTTGTTTTTGACTATCAAGAGAGAAGAGAGGAGAGAAAAAAAAAAAAGGTATGCTAAGAGACATTTTAAAAAATATATTGTTACCTTTTGTGAATTTTATTGGATGTTTGTATTTTTCAGGCAACAGCAGAACAGATTCGCCTTGCTCAGATGATCTATGATAAGAACGATGCAGATTTTGAAGATAAAGTGAAACAAGTATGTTCCTTACAATATAAAGTTTTTACGCCCTGCGATATGGTACTCATAAGTTAGTTTACAATTTGGAGCTAGAGCGGTTGCTTATGATTTAAATTAAAACACTTTCAGAATGAGTCAAGTTTAAATAGGAAAAGGTGCTGTTATTGCACAACAAAAGTCTCTTTATTAAAAAATTGCAGCRGGATAGCTCTGGCTTATACATATACTGGTGTACTCTCCTTTGTAGACAAGCTATGATGCCCATGCTGCTCTGTGCTGATGTCTCTTACAGACTGTATATCTCTAGTAAGCTCTTGCCAGTTAAAGATCTCCAAAACACAGAATATATTCAGATCGTTTGCATGGAAATGCCCAAGAGGAAAATTTGTCACCTTATTAGTGAATTTGCTTGGCTGCTTTTCAGGGAAAAACAGACAGTCTAATTATAGCTTATAGGTGAATCGAAGTTTTGTTACAAATAAAAAACCCTGAACGCTCAAATCTTTAATATTGCCTGTGAATTTAAGTGATAAAATTACAGTGCTAAAATGCCATCTCATAACACCATTTCCTGTATTGCAGTGAATCTTATGTGTAGATATTCAAACTTYTATTGCCAGTTATATTAGTGATTGTTAACTGTGACCATACAGAGAGTTCAGTTCCTTGTTCTGCTGTGGGTGTTGGTCATCTTATCCCAGGAGACTAGTGAACACAGCACACACAGCTCATGTAGAACTTAGCAGTGCACCTAAAAGGAGACAAGAATTAGTGTGGAAACATTAMTGCAGCAGAGGGACAGAGTTCTTGACTTGTTTTGTTTCCTTTGTAAAACCTTATCTGACGGGTTGCTAACTGCATTTTGTTATTCCTATTTATAAACTTCTTATGTTACTACGGCAGTTTTGCTAGAGGTGAAATTCTCTATTCCTTCTTGAAGCCTGCAGCCCTGACCAGTAGTGCCTGTGGCTCTGCTGGTGGGAAGAGGAGTAAGACTTAAAAAACCAGCACAGGAAATCACCTACATTTTGCCTTTGTTTATTTCTAGCTTGTAGCATTTTCCTCTGGGTGTTGTTGGGTTTGCCATAGCAGAAACTATGATTATATCCATCTTACACTCAACAGGAAATGCATCCTGGGCCCGTAAAACCTAATTCACTACCAGGTGTCTGTAAACAGCCATC
The DNA here is from genome assembly GCA_003342815.1 of Eudromia elegans. Classification (NCBI taxonomy): domain Eukaryota; kingdom Metazoa; phylum Chordata; class Aves; order Tinamiformes; family Tinamidae; genus Eudromia; species Eudromia elegans. Next base: position 1,503,774 of record PTEX01000193.1, read on the forward strand.
AGTTATGCCCAATATTGTGGCCTTGTGCTGAATTGGACTGAGGGAGCTGATCTGACTGAAAAATAACTTTCTTTTTTCCCCCCCTCAGTCTTGGTTCTTTTCCAGATGAATCAGTTCTCTGCCGTTATTTACATTGTGGTTCTTCTCACACGATAGAATAGAGAGAGATGTTTGGCACAGAGGCAGAGAGAAGAGCAGTAGAGCTATACAGGTTTTTTGCATCGTTCTACTCAGATACAGACATCTGGGTGGTGAGAGTGTTTACTGGAGAGAAAAAAAAATACCTTTACAATTTGCGTGTAGTCTGTTTCTTGCTTGAATCTTGAGCAGTTCTGCTAAATGCAGGTACTTTTACTTAGGATTTTAGTTGTCTTTGACATAGTAGCCATGTACATTTTTAGAAACTGTGATGCTTATTCTTATTTTCTTATGATAATTTGAATGTTTTAATGTGTCTGACTCTTATTGTCAGCTTATGGAAGTGACGGGGAAAAACCAGGATGAGTGCATAGTGGCATTACATGACTGCAATGGGGATGTGAACAGAGCAATCAACATACTGCTGGAAGGAAGTTCAGACACGGTAAGGATTTACTTTTATCTTAAACTGCTTTTTATTTCTTTTTCCTTTCTACTTTGAAGAACTGTTTGGGAAAGCCATGTGTGTATTTTGGAAGGTTTCAGTTTCCGTCTTGCCTTTCAAATTCCCCTGAAGGAAATGGAGACCAGAGCAATTTTTTTTGTCATGTGCATGCGTTTGCATAGTCCARACTTTGAAAATGTGGTGGAGGTCTCTGCTGGTTTCCTGCAGAGTTTTCCAGCTTTTACTTATGTGAAACAATTTTAATTGTCATAGAACTGAATGCTCTGTCAGATACTATCCTATTTTATGTTTCTGGGTGTAGATGTGCTCCAGAATGAAAGGTGCTGTGCTTATGAAACGAAGATCATTTTTTATAAGCCTAGAAGGGAAGACAGATAAGTTATGATTTATTTCTGTAGGTGTGCACTATAGGTCTTGAAGTAGGAAGAGGTGTCCATATCTGCAGGTTGCATTAAAAGCTTTATCAAAGGGAGAAGAGGATAAGGCAAATAGTTACTTTCCCTAAGTTATGCTTTAGCATGACCTTATTGAAAGCAGAAAGAAAACTCTGAAAGTGTTGAACAGCAAACAACTGTGTTGCATACAACTTGGCATAGAACAGTATTTTTTTTTTTTTTATCCCAAGAAGTATTGGGCATATTTCTTGCTGTGTTTGTAGTTTTTGCTTGAAGGATTTTCACCTTATAATAGAGAAAGCAAACTAGATTGCATCTTGCCTAAATTAGGAAAGAAACTTGGACTTCCTTTTTAATTTTTTTGAACTGATGAACACTCAATGTCTCGTTTTTTAAGGATATGCACTCTTGCTTATTGTTAATGAGGAAAACGCCCCTCTTACCTCTGCTAATGTCTASACGACGTGCCTTTCTGATTGAGGGGATTCCCTTTTTGCCTTCCCTTTTCTAAGAAACGAGATGATCTAAAGTGCAGAAATATAAGGCACCAACTAAGTGGAGAGTAGAAGAGAGCATCTCAGCTTGATAAAATCTGTCTTGGTTACTTGCTAGCTATGTTTGTATTCCTTCATACTTTTTGTAGTTGTCATTTTCTGGTTGAAATAGAATGTTAAATGCTGACTAAGCAAATAGTTGCAAGAGATCATGTCATGGAAGACTTTTTTTTTTGAACTCAATTAGCAATTAGAAGGAGCATATCCAGCATTTTGACAGTCCCTCAGAACCCRTTGCTCCTCACAGACAAAACAGAGCTCAGAAATAAAAACAGAAATGAAAGGCCTTGTTGAGGCAGGAAGAAAGAATGTCAGTTAGAAGGGTCCTCATCTGCAGGTAAAGAAATGTATGTGTGATGGAAATGTGTGGACCTCCAAACTTGAAGGGTTTGCTACTTCAGAAAATTTTACCATGGATTTGATGTAAGCTTGGTAGCAGTGGTACTACTTGTTTTTAATGCAGATTCCAACATCTCTTTTACCAATTTTGATGCATTTAATTTTTCTATCTTACCCTCATTTTAAGTATTTATCTACTGATTTGAGGAGCTGGAAAATCAAGGAACAATATAATAGAATGTTTACTTTTAATTTCTTTTACTTTTTGCAAATGCTGTCCTCTTACATTTTTTGTTGGGAGATGTAAGGGTTTTTTCTGTGTTAGTGTTAGCTTTAAGGACCTTTTCCTTGCAGTTTGTGATAGTCTAGCCTTGGATACAAGAGGCTTGGCAGGGATAGCAGAGGAGGATGTGTTTAATATTTGCAAATATAAGAACCATTTTATTCCTGACCATATTTTGTTGGCTAAAACTCTTAAAACTAGAGTAGAGAGGACTTTTTGGACAGTCCAAAGTTCACTAAATTTGGCCCATAGTMATTTTGGAGATCAAATGGAAGCTGATTTCAGCCTTCTTTCTTGCTTACGCCATTTCAAATAATGAGAGACTTGTGGTATCCCTTGCATATGCTCTCTCAGAGTCACTCAGGCACTGAATTTATATTTGTCAACTGCTTTGTCACTGGCCTTCTCAATAAYGTGAGTTTTTTAAAATTACAGGCAGCTCAGTTTAGCTGGTCTTTGCCTAGCTTGTCTGAACTGAGAAGAGGGCAGGGAAGGACCTAAAATTRCTGATAGCCAAACTATTTCCTTGATGCAGCTGCTTTCCTTGAGGTCATGGCTTTATCAAGTGCTTCACAAGTGATGGCACCTTATTTATATATGCAATTTTCCCACTTGACCATGTTATCTATACTTTAAGCTCTTTCAGGTGGACACTCCTGACATTTGTATAAATGTATCTACCATTTTAATGGCTTGAAATTTTTTTTTCCTTCTTTGCTTTGCAGCTATGTCTTAATAGACTGACTATGTAATTACATAATATACCAGTTKTCACCTTATTCTTAGCATGTGTTTTAGTTACTTTGGTTTTGAGTCCTGCAGATGTGCCTGTGTTGCTGATGTGATCCTTGAATTTATTCTAATCGTGAGCTTAATGTTTAAGCTGAGGTCTCGCATTTGGACCTGGTTCATGTGTCTTGTACAGATGCAGCCTTTCCTGAAATTTGCTGTCGATGAGCCATCTTAGAACAGATTATCTGTCTTATCACAATCTTCATTTTCTGAGTTCTTATTCTGCCTTTCTGGCTATCAGTGATGGATTCTACTAGATCTGGCCAATATGTTTTGTGTGTATGTATTTTTTTTTTCCCCTTCCTGAGATATTCTTATCAGTCTCATGCTCAGTGATGCCTACAAGCATTTTTTCCTTTCCTTGTAAGAAAAATATTGTTTTGTGCATGCACCCTCATTAGCTTTATGTAGGTGGCTTGAGAACTGTTACTTATTTTGCAGATTTTCCAGGTTGGTCTATCTAGGCTGGACTTATTGAAGTACATTATAGCCAGAGATATGTGGGATTCCYCCCCTTCCAAGAGAAAATTAAACTTCCAAAACTTTTTCCCAAAAAAAAAAAGCCACCTGTTTCTCCCCCGTCTGTTTTGCCTCCCCGTTTGTATCAATATAGTTTTCTTAAGTATTACATGTGTGGCATTACACAAATACCTGTTTTTTTCCATGAACTCCATGGAGGGGTGTGAGGTGGGAGCATATAGAGAGCTGAGTTGTTTCTGTTTTTGACTTTTGTGTTTAATTCTATTCTACCCAAATAGACTTCTTGGGAGACTGTAGGGGGAAAGAAGAAAAGCCTTGGAAAGGAAAGTTCAGAAAACAAAGAAAACAGAGAAAAACGAGGGGACAGAGAAGTGAGTCGTGGACGGGGAAGTTCCAACAGACGGGGAAGAGGAGGCAGCCGTGGCCGAGAGTGTACGTATAGGGGCTGTTTTTTTAAAGATTTGGATGCTTTTCTTGCATCTTAAACTGGTTGAGTTGAGAGGAAATGCTTAATGTAATAAAATCCTTCGGAGCTATAGCTCTGTGCTGAAGTCTTTGTAACCTGTTGCTTGTGCAGCAGGTATGCTTGATCCCTCTACGTGACTTTTTTGGTGTGTATATATGTTTTTCAGAGACAAACTTAGTTTAAACTAAACTTCTGTCTTTTTGATTAATTGATCAAATTGCTGTTTGATGATTAATTGATCAATTGCTTCTGCAAATTGCTGTTTTTCTATCTAAGTTTTAGAATTGAGTCTTTATAAGACTGCATGAGAGCAAATTTGTCACTACATAGCAGATATGCCATATCCAGCTTGGACTACATCTCCTTTTATGGGTGGGAGAACTTGAAGTTCTCATCTTCTCATAAGGGGAATGAAAAGACTGGCATTAATATTAATGTATAGCATACATTACTCACATAAACAAGCCAAAGGTGAGTTTCTGCATCAGAGAAAGTTCTTGGTGAATGGAAACATTTAAAAATTTGCTACAGTTTATACAGATTTAATAACATATTGTCCAAAAGAGAGCTGATGTTTTTTGAGTTAGGTTGCATTACATTAGATCATCATTGAGYCTATGTTTCCTTTTTATCTAAGCTATTTTATCAGCAATATCTAAACTGTACATGTTGCTTATGGGAGCCCTGTAAAAGACTGATAAGAGAAGAAAAATGGAAATGAAGAAAGAAAAAAAGAAGCAAAACTTTTCCTTACAAGCAGGAAAACAGTTTACAGCATTAGCCAACATMTAGTTTATGGTTAGAAGATACTCAAATGTTGTGACAACTAAGATGTCATGAATCTTTGTAGAAAATTATATTAACGTTAAGATAGGAAAAAATAATAAAACCTGCAGCTGCATTTGGAGCAAATAAAAATCAAAAGCATTAAAATCAAAACTTGATTCTGGGGGAATATTTCTGCAAGAGCCAGATGCTGCTTGGCTGCTTTTCTCTGCWGGAATTAAAGACTTTCAAATGGTTACCCCATCTTGAGATATTCTCTTCCCACGTTTATGGGCACATACATGTGGTTTTCTTGCTGCAGCTAAGAGGAGCTATGCAGTACAAAAATCTCGGTAATGTTTTACTGAGGGATTTTCCAGCAGGGGGTGAACCATCTTTTTCAGGGGACTTGCCTGGGAGTGTCCTGCAGAACATAAATTGCAGTGCTTTTTTAATGCCTTCTAGTGATTTTCCCTCTTAAATTTAAACAGAGAGGAGAGCTCTGTTACGTTTCCCTAGTTCTGTAGGGATGTAGTAATCACAAGAAGAGCCTGTCTATTTGTTTCTCTTATTCTTTCACTGTTACCAACCTGCATGTTATCAAGGAAGAATGGTGTKAGGGCAGCTTTAGTTCCTGCTCTTTTAGAGAGGTGAGACCCTGCTAATTAACAGTGTAGTACCAATCATAACTTCATTTTAGAGAACACTAGCATGTRTGCTGAAGGACATTTTCCTCCCAAGAGATATTTTGCTTCCTACTTTCAGTGCAGAGTTAAATGTAATAGCTTGTGACTAGAACACTGAGGAAGGTGGGGAGACTTGAGATGTCTTACCTTTTTAATCCTGCTTTTTCTCTGGGGTTACAGGTTAAGCAGTTGGTTATATTGTCTCATGTGCGAGTCGCTAAAGCCTCTTTCAAGGTCTCCTCTCTCCACAGTTAGAGCTGAAGAGAACGGAGTGGACAACAATCAAGGGGAGAGGCCTTCAGACCGCGGGAAACGTGGCCGCGGGAGAGGTGAGGTGGTGGCTTCGGTGTGGGGCTATCACTGTGTCCATTCCTTGAAATGGAGCTTCATCTTCTTGAATCAAAGGCTGCTTTTCAAACATTTGTTAGTTCTTTGACTCCACAAGCACTTTAGTCACCTTTAATTTAGGTTCCTCCACCCCCTCCCTGCTTTCATTATTTGCTATCAGGGTGATTTAAAGATGTAAATCACCCTTAACGATAATTTCATATGCTGTGGGCTGGTGTGCTTTGATGAACTGCTTTCCCAGATTTAACACTGCCAACCTGCTGTGACTGAAGTGCACCTCGGGATGTATTTTGACAGCAGGAGAGTACAAGATTCATCGTTAGGGCTCTCAGGGAGGGATTTGATGTGTACTCGGGCCATTTCTTTGGCTGAATGTCACTGTTGGGATCACAGTCTGTTTTAAGAACCTGATAAGAGAGCATTGGCCACCGTAGAGGCTTTTTGTGCTTACCTTGGATTTTCAGAGCATGTTTCTCTCTTGGTTCTCAGAGTATGACTCAGTTGTGCATGTGAATCTGCAGATACCAAATGGTGCGTGTGGAGAGGTAACTTTGCAGAGGAGGTTGTGGTGTTATTCACTGCTAGTTTTTGGTATTTTAACACTATAAATTCATGGATTTTAAAGATTTCCATATGTTTTTAGAAAATAATTCTTTATACTCAAAATATAAATTTAAAGGTAGGATTGTCATTTAAGTTGTTGGCTGTAACTTAGTTTTTTTCCAGAGGCTGATTTCTAGTTTCAATTCAGTCTATTATTATTATTATTATTATTATTATTATTATTATTATTATTATTATTAACAACAACTTTAGGAACCAAAATATACTCTTTATTGTTAGCACTGTAGCTCTCTATATGAGTATGTGTCTCAAGCCAAGGCACTTAATCATCAATCTCAAGCTGACATATTTTACCAAAGGAACAGGAACATTTTCAACCAATTTCTGTTCACTGTGTTAGTGTATGCAGTATTTTTGTATCTCCCTACCAGATATTTTACGCTGTACATTCATGTGAACATAGTGTTTTAATGAAGTATTCTCARCTGTCTGTTATAAACACTGGACACCTCCTTGATCATTATATTACAAGTGTAGTGTTCTGTGGCAGTAAATACCTGATTTCATTTTATAATGCTAGCACTTGAAATCTGCAGGGAGTTGTGTAAAGCTTTTTAATTCACTGTCTTACAGGGGCATATGACCTTCTCTTTTTACAGGCTAGTAGGAATTAAAAAAAAAAAAAAAAAAAAAAAGTTTTCTGCTGTATTTCTTCAGTTGTCTTACTTGGCTGTTAACTAAAATTGTCAAACACGGGCGTAAAATTCTCCAGACGAAAATAATTAGGTTTCTGGTGATGACCACAGGACACTTTCTTTTGGAATGTTTCCTGCTCTGTGTGTGTTTAGGAATTTAGGCATCAGATATAAATTAGGGGACAGTTAATGTCTGAACAATGCACTCCTGTCTCTATTTTAAGCTGCCCTCTCAGGCTGGAATAATCTTACTGACTGCTTTCTAGGGGCTGATTTGTTGGGCCATCGTGTTACTGCTTCACTGTAGAACAACCTGATTTAGAGAAATGTGACATGCACCGAAAATAGCAGAAATGGGATTGACTGTGGTGGTAGTGTGCTGTTTAGCAGGAAAAATGCTTGATACTGAGAATTTCTGCCTTACTGCTGTAGGCGCTGATTTTGTCATGCAGTARATCTTTTGTTAACAACTGTGTGACATTCCTTGCAACTTTTATAGTCTAATAGGTTTACAGTGTGCAAACAGCATTAGTTGCTGCCATACAGGAGATCTGGCATATGAAGTAGGTCTCATTTATTGCCTGATTAATAGAAAACAAAAGCCTGTCACCAGGTGTGCTTCAGGACACTCACCCCTTCATCTCTACTAGCTAAACAGAGCTTGGGAAAGGACTCTTTATATTTCTTTTAATGATAACCTTCTTGTCTTTCAGAACCAAATTCTTTGAATTAACTTAATTTGCCACTTAAAAATGCTACGGTGGTGATTGATAGTAGTTGCATTGAAGTGGTTATATTTGTGTGTCACTTTTGCAGTGGATCCATAACCATCTTGAGTGGGATCTAGCAAAGAAAGTCCAAAGATGTTTACACTACAATCTTCAGTTCTAAAAACATGAAAATGAACCTGATTTACAGACACTGTCTTTCTTATGCTATCCTTTTGTGCTGTTGCCACATGTTTAATTTTAAGTGTATGTCTGGTTCTCCCACTGTCCTCCTTCCCATCTTAGGAGAGCTAGCGGAGCCCTTTTCCCTTATAAAGGGAATGGAAACAGTACATTGATGGCATGCAAGGAGCAAATAGGCTAGGACTTCTCAGCCTGCAAAAGGTAAAGCTGATGGGGTGTGTAGAGACTTGGAAAGCTTTTGTGGAGATGATTTTGTGAAGAGGAATCAATTGGATCCCTGTTTGCAAGCTTGAGAATGAGCGGGAAAAGGAAAGGAAATTAGTAGGCTGTGGGTCCCAAATGAGCTAAAAGAGGTGATTCTTCATACATAGAGTTAACTGGTGGGGGTCCTTTCAGTGAGGCATTGCGGATGCTGAGAATTTACACAAGGGAGACTGGTCAAATTTATCCTAAAAAGCAAAAACCACGGTGGGCTGCGACACTTATGGATTAATAGTCTCTGGCTCAGGCAGCCTTCGAGCCACAAATGTTTGGGGAGCAGGCAAGTATCCAGGGAGCGTGTGCTGGGCTTTCAGCTCTTGCTCTCTTCCTTAGGCATCTAACAGGCCGTGGCTGATAGCAGGTTGATGATCTTTTAGTCTTGATTCAGCATAGAAATTGTTGGGTTTGTGTGTAGCGATTAGCCTGGTTTGCAAAGTGAAAATGCATTTGAGTTCTTCTAGAGCAGTACATGCATGGCAAGAATGTGGATGCTAGCAGGGATTTTGTTTGTTTGTTTGTTTCTGGTAAACAGGAAACAAAGGACAAAAGTTAGGGTTTGATTTTGTGTCTCAGGTACCTGAAAAGGAGCCTTTCAAACTCTCTTTTTGGATGTATGATAAAGTAGAGTAATTGCTGTTTTTTATGTTTCTGACTAGTGCAGCAGATCTGCTGGTGCTCTGTGGTGTTATTTTAATTTTTTTTTAGATTAAAATTACACTATTCTTGAGGAAAAAAGGAGCTTCTGTAACCAAAATTGCACGTCTAAACATTTTTTTGTTTTAAAAACTTACGACAGTTGGCACAAAATATATTTTGGATTTGCTTTGCTAGAGTTAGTAAGGATATTAGTTTTCTTTTTTTAAAATATGAATGTAGAACAGACCTTCCAGAGGTCACAACCTGTTTATTTTTGCTGTAGTCAGTTCTGCATTAGTTAAGAGGCTGCTTTTCATGTGATTTATTTGAGATTGTCCAGAACTTTGTTTTTGCAGAAGTTTATTAGACATGGCTTCTGAGTTGAAAGATTTCTCTGCATGCTGTTGAAAATAGTTACGTGCAGACAAAAGTGATCTGAATTAATAAATAAAACTTCAGTGTTTATTTGGGTAGGATGGAGATTTAGACCTCTGTCATCTCAGCTTCTAGAAGAATGACTGGCTCTGCATTTTCAGAACATAGACTAAGGTTATTCAATTAAATACCTGAGATAAACACAAATCCTGGGTGTTGCCTGCTTTTCTAGTCTGTATTTCCTTTTCATTTCAGCTATTCATGGGTCTTTTAACCTTAAAGTCTCTTCATCTATGGAAACCTCTCTGAGAGAAAAATCTTAGTTTTGTCATAAAAGGTATGTGTGAAAGCAAAAGAATTTAGGTCTGCAAGTTAAGCTACCTGAATTCTCCATAAAATAGGTCGTAAAGTTAATGGAGTAGTCCCATTCAAGTTGTGGTACTACCCGTTTATCCTGCGCTCCTGTGCAGGGTTTCTGTTTTGGAGAAAGGAACATTTTGAATCAGATGCACAGTTCTTTTCTTGCACACATGGTAACAGAATTAAGGCTTTATTGGGTAATTATGAGTGTCCTGGTGGGTTTTCCTGGCGACAGAGAACTCTCACAACCTGTCTGGATGTCTCTGTGTTAACTCCTGTATTTTTGGTGTCTGCATTTGTGATGGAAAATAAAAATGTAAATTGGACAAGCAACAGCTAATGTAAGAGTTCCTAACTGAGTAAGAGTAAGAGGGTGATCCTGGAGAGGAGGAGGAAAAGTACAATACTCAGCTGAGCAGAATGAAAATGCTATGGAAAGAAAAACGTGTTTTAAATATTTCATAATTTAAAATAGTGCTGTCACATGGGGCTAGTAGCATCAGTAGCTCCCTGCTCCTGATTTCCTGGAACAGAAATGAGTAAGTGATACATACCTTGATATTTTAGGCTGTTACTTCTAGGTCCAAGTGTAAGGGAATGTGAAGGAATGTTACTGAGGGGTTGTGAAAGCAGCGCAATGACCTTACGCTGTGTGTGATGCCTTTGTTGCTTTGGTTTGGTTCTTAATATGCTGATTAATTGTCGGAAAACCCATTCCTGCAGTCCCCCCGGAAGATTTAATGAGCTTCTGCCAAGTTGTTTGTTCTGTTTTTGTGGGCAGATAAAAATGTTGACAGAGGAATTACTGATTGTGAATTACCACAGCTGAAAAAGGTAATTTTTATGGAAACGTTGACCATTATGATAAATTTCTGAGTAAGCTATACATAGATATCTTCTTTTGAACAGTGTTAAGGTTATAGTTATAGTTACAGTATAATCTAACATTACTGCTGGAATTGGTCCTGTCTGACCCCTGGTGCCTTGGAATTGTATCAGAGCATTGATCTAAGTGTAAAACTACCTCAGCCAGAAATAAAAAGTGATTGCTTTTAACCCAAGGAAGTTGAGACATCTTTCACTGCGTGGTGGCAGTGAACAACAGCTTTACATTATATTGGCTTCAGGGTAGTTGGTTTGCTAGCTTTTAACAAACAGTGAACTCATTCAAAGAGTTATCTGGCAGTAAACTCATCATTTTGTTTTCCCGTGTCAGTTTTGTGCTCACTCACTGGCTGCATGAGCCAAAATTGCCAGTGCAGGGATGGGGGCAGAACTTGTGAGCACAAGTGAGAATGACTTCCATTTTAGTAGCTCCGATTTAAACGGCTTAAGCTACTTTGGAACTGGCTGCTTAAATTTGTTTCCCTGCTCCTGAATTTCTGTGTCAAGAACCATTTGCTCACTGACCTTTTAGTTGCTCTTAAAAAGTACTAAAAGTCTGTGGATGCAGGATGGGAATTTGCAGTTGCTTCCTGCCTGTAATTTCTCGGTCAGCTGTAAGGCTGTGCCTTCGAAGGTTTTAGGGCCATCTTTCAGTTTTATCATCGGGGAATAACTCTTTTAGCCTGAGAATTTTAGAGTCTGTTAGTGACCCAGTTGCAGCAAAGAGAATACGAACCCTTCTCACTGAAGCCTTATGTCAGATCATGAGATTTCCTGTCTAGGTAAAGTTAGTCTTTCAGTAGTGACTTCTGACTGTCCCATGTTTTGCATTTATTCCTCAGAAGTTTCTTTTCTAGCTCTTTGGTCTTTGATGGGATGCTCTTTGTTGCACTTGTTGATTAAATTAAATGAATTGCACTCCAGTTTTGACAGAAAACACTGGCATAACTTTATGAAGTTAAAAGAAATCACTTGGAATTCAAGTTCTGGTAAACTTAATATTAGGTTTCCAAGACATCTTTTGTGGACAAGTTCTTGATGGCTGATAGTCTTCAAAGACTGTATGTGGAACTTTATTAGCAGCTCTACTTCTTTGATATTCAAAACACACCTGAATTGCTAGAGGTTTTTGCTGCTGCTTTTAGCCGCTTGTTTACTGTGACCACCCTGGTAGACAGACACTGACTAGTGACACTGAAACAGCGTCTTACATATGCCTCTTTTGCTAAAACTTCATCGTCTGTTTGCTATGTTAATGTTATTTTTTTCAGACTTTGGAGACCAGGAAGATGTAGCACCTCTGTTAGAACTGATTTGTGCTTTCATCTTGGCCAATCAGTATTTCTATACCAAATGTCTACTTCACTCAAATATATCTGCTCAACTATTTCTGTGGTTTGTACCTACTAATGTTGTCTTGTAGCTGAGTTTTACTCAGCTGAGTTTTACTCAGCAAAACTTTGGCCTTTATTCTGTGCATCGTTACTAAAAGGTGCTTAGTGGTGTATCGATAACTCTAGCGAGCAATAGCACGTTGCCTGGAAGCTTAGACTTCCAGATGGTTTATAAGAAGAAAATTTATTATGTAGATGGCTTCTGCAGTGCACCCGAGCAAACCTGTTTAGCCAGTTCTACCTTTTTTAATTATTTACTGGGCAGAATGATAGCCTGGAGTGCACTGACTTTTATCTTGACTTGTGTCTTGAGTGTTGCTACTCTGCTGTGCCCCTCAATCAGCCCTCCAGAAGGGGAGTTCAGATGGATGAGGGAGAAGGGAACTAAGGCGGGAATACGTAGGCTGGTCTAGGAGGGCTGAGAGACTGGCTTAAAATTGGTTGGGTATGGTGGGATTTGAGGCTGTGATGTTTATGGCAGAACAAAATACACGTCTCCACATCATGGCTGGGTAAAGAGGGGACGCGATTGCTGACTCTAAGCTGCATTTTTGTTACCTCTTCCTTAACTTCTGTCCTCTTGGCAACCTCTTGGGAAAAGGAGAGCAAGGAGGGGAAACTGTAGACATAGCAAACCTGACCTTGTTTACCCTGTGTTTCTTGCATGTTCTTGTCCCACCAAAACACTGTGTTACTGGATGGGAATCCTTTACATGTGGAGTCCTGTAGTTTCCTTGTAGCTGGCATTTGTCCTCTTGTATGGAAATATAAGCAAACTCTTACCTAGGTGAACGTAAAGCGATCCTTCTCTGTTGATGCTTCTGAGACACCCATAAAACACAGGCAGTGACACTTAATCCTTCAGAAGCATTTTTTATAAACTTGGATAGTGAACTAGGGCAAGAGTAAGAATGGGTGGCAAAGAGAGGCATTAAACCAGGAACTTCTTAAACTGTTTTTACCATGTCCCGGAGCTGTGTCCTTAATCAGTTAAAGAGGTCCACTGAAAATAAAGGGTGTAAGTTTAGATGCGAAGTCACACTCTTTATTCTAAATAATTCTGGTGTTTGGACAAAGTGTTTTGTTGACTATGAAAGATAACATTTATGTTCTAGTAAACTTGTAGTTGCATGCTGACTTGCAAAAACTGCATAGTTTTGTCATTAGAATAGTGATTACTTGTGCTATATGTTTGCAGCTCTTCACCTGCTCCTGTTCTGTAATGCGAAATGATATTTTTTTAACCACAAAAAAACCCCCAGACTAAAATAAAGAGAAAGCAAGAAACTTGAATAACCTCAGATACTGATAACATAAAAAAGGGAAAAGATCGGTGTAGAAAAATACTGTGTATAAGAAAATTTCTAAATGTTTGTGCAGAAGTGTGCTTTATTGATGGTTAAGTAATACAGAAATTCCACTGCCTTGTTGGCACTCGGCAACGTAGAAAAATAAAGCTGTTCTCTATAGCAAGAAGCTTGTAAAGTAATCTGGTATCAGCACAGGAGACAATGAGAAAATACCTTGTTATGCATAAACAGAAACTAATGTTTTGTGGGGTGATAAGGGTGTCTTATAAATTTGAATAATTTAAGTTGGTTGATATTCCTGTCAATAGGATTGAAGAGGAGAGCAAGAAGTGTGTGGTAGTAATTTGAAGAACGTGCATGAGATGAGGGTGAGCAGTGAATCCGATTGAGAGAGGAAAACCAAATGGGATATTGACACTTGTGTTAGTTGGAAAAGTCGAGGAACAAAAGGACGTTCCTTGAGAGACAGAAGTATGCAAGTAGGCTGGGATTTTGGGTTTTGTTGGCCCAAATGAGAAACTGCAGACAAATGCTTTCATATGATAACTAATAATTTTGCAATAGCCACGTCACATATAAGTTTGGGATGATACTTCATTTAAGTTTTTTTCTTAGTGTTTGAGCTTCTACTTCACTAGGTATAGAAAAGATACTACTGGTTCCAGGTCCTACTGAAACATGTATCTTAATTTTCTTCTTCAATCATAGCATTTTTTTAATGTGACAGACTAGCAAGTGGGTCCTTCTCTGCTCTTGCTGTTAAATGGTGTTTTCTCTCCTAGGCTTTGGACGTGGCAGAGGGAGAGGAGCGGGGAGGTTTTCAGCCCAAGGCATGGGGTAAGAAACATGCAGAGCACAGATCTTGGGGAGGATCAAACACAGTGGCAATATTAATTGCCATTGTATCTATTAATAAATCTGTACTTATGGTAAAGTAATATGGCAAAAATTCACAGATCTTTTAGATGATGGAATATATTTGTCTTAAGCCTGTGTTTGTAACTAGACACACATATACAAGCCTAATGTAAGTTCACTTAATATTCAATTATATCTGCCAGTAACCATTATATTGAGTTATTAAGTTTCACAGGTGCCTAGGAGGCTGAAAGTTCTCCATGGTGCTTATAGTTCCAGGTTAATTAAAGGCATTTATTCCAGTGTAACAGAGAATATGCAAATCCTAACTAAGACCAGAAACGGTAGTGATCACAAACTTTCCATTGTTTTTGAGGTTTCATACTTTAAGATGTTTGAACATACATGTACCCTAATGCAGAATTAAAATAAGTTACTCAGAAGCAATTACGATATTTCAGTTCTGTCAGAAGAATTTGCTTCAGAGAAGTATAGCCTTCCCTTTGTTTATTTACTCAATGTTGCTCTCAGTGGCATTTCATGTAATAACAGGAGTGTCATGATGAATGGAAGGTTCATTATACCCCTCCAGTAAGCCACCTTTTTCACACTTCTATCTTACAACCTGAAAAGTATGGGGTTTTTTGATCTCATTTTGGTTTTTTTTCCTTCAGAAATCCTTTTTCATCTTTTAGCTGAATTGGTGGTTTTGGATTGCTGTCAGGAGTGCTTCTGAAATAATCTTGCCAATGTTCCAACCGTTGTCCTGCAGAAGTCTGGTGCTCAGAAAGTACATGATTCTGGTTTCTCATCAGTCAGTTACCTGCTGAGCAACTATCAGCTGAGAGAGGCTTAATGTTTTGCATATGAACTAATGTCTTAGGAGAGTGGGAGGAGTAAATATACTGTTACTACTTTTTTGTCAGGAATTCCTGCTTTTGTTCAGTTTCTCTACAGTATTTTTTTTTAAAGTCTCCTGACTTTTTTCTCTTTTTCCTTCTTTTCTTCTTTTTCCTTTTTTTAATTGGTTGCTACTCATAGAAGATGTTTTTAAAACCAATGACTAAAATATTTGTGGAAATCAAGATGTTAAATCTAATACGACTTCAGCTGAAAATCATGCCACTTATGTTAATTGAATGACCCATGTGTTCTCTTCCATTTCTTAACTTTTAAAACTCTAGGACATTTAACCCTGCAGACTATACGGAGTCTTCTGCCACTGATGGCTTTGGGACAAAATCTGAGATTTGGGAGACTGGTCAGAATGATGCAGATGATGGAACTGGTAAGATGTTTCAAGAAGTGGAAGGATTGGAATGAAGACCTATATCAAATTACGATTAAAGTAGTGTTCTGTTAGTGTTAACTTCTGAAAATGTGAAAATATTCACTTGGCACAGATATTAGTTCATTTTTTACAGCTTACCGCTAGTTATGTGCTGAGCATATGCTCTAGCCTTAACGACTGTGGTTCAATGAGGGCAAAGCAGTTTTTGGTGGGTTTTTTTTTTAAATTGTTTTAGTATTAACAATCCTTTGAGAAGGGGATTCAAAAGGTAGCTAGAAGAGTCCCACTCAAAGTGGTTGATCTCCAGACATTTGGTAATGGGATCTGAATGTCCAAGTAAACATCTAAAAACTATTTGTGAATGTGAATCCACTCAGTGACACTGAGATACCTTTGGAAGTCCTACCTATACAGCATAACAATATAAGAATATGTGTGCCTCAGATGAAGGAGATGGTGTTCCAATATCTGCCACTTTTGGAGAGAGCAATTATTAACTAAAGCATGAGCAGGCACTTGGACAGAAGCCAAAAGAACCGTCTGCCTGTCTGAAGATGGAGGTGGCTGTGTATTTCTGTATGAAGTTTCAAGGTGAAGTATGTCATCTTGCCTAAAGGCAACAGACATATTGGTCTGAAAGGGAACCACTTCAAACTGGTCACATGTGATGACTCAGAAATGAAGACTGTGACCTGCTTTTCTGTGACTTGGAAAAACAACCGGATAGATTGCTGCCCTCTGTGTTCTGCAGCCGCAGATGAAGACAAAGGAAGGATGGGGACAAGATGGAGAAATTGTTTGTTGTTGTCCATACTTGGGAACTACCAAGTGATAGGGCAGACTACTTCTTCCTTCCACCCTCCAAATAGAGAATGTCTTGCCTGATCTCTTCATCAGGTTCTGAAGCCTGCTGAAATGATTTTCACAGTTTGTTTTTTTTTTTTTTTTTTTTTTCTTTTCTTTGGTGAGTCAAGTTGTAAGGAAAAGACTGATACTGGTGGCCAGTGTTCTTAGGTGGAATATTTCAGCTTCATCAAACCTTGCTATGAACCTCTTGAGATGAAACTTTCTGAACTCTTTAAGAACTGTTTTTCAGTTGAGCAGAAAAGACAATAACAGGTTCAGAGTCTGGGGACCTTCTTACTCCAAGTGCCCTGTAGTTCAGTGTGGCAGAGTGGCACTGATTAAATTAAGGGCTATTGAAATGGAGCTCCTGTACCAAATACAGCATCTTTCCAAGGCATTATCTTTGAAGTGACTTACGGTATAGCAAAGAAAACTGTACTTTCACTCTCACTCCTGTTAGTTTTCCAAATATGTTTGTCAAATAATGAGTTAGGAGGCCATCTAATGAGTTGAGAATTCCCCCATGAATACAGATTGCTGATGTTTGCTATATGCCAGTGGAAGGCAGGGTGCATTGTCACAGGTTTTACAAAAGCAGTGAGATTAACTGACTGCAGAAAGGTGATACAGGAGAGTTTGAAGTGGGCTGGAACAGAGGTGTAGAGAATTTATCTGCTTTATGACTGTGTTTTACAAACCACTTGTGCTACATTCCCAAAGTTAACTTGAATGTTTATGACTCTTCCTGCCCACTATGTGTAGCCTTCATTTGCTTCCCCTGTTGCAACTTCTCTTCCCTCTTGTATGCTTTTTCTCAGAATTCATTAGCAAAGTATCCTGCCTAGGAGTAGGAATAGTTGGCTGTGGCTGAACTAGTATCCATGAGAACAGGAAATGAGTGTGTCTACACGAGAGGTTTGCTGCAGAGTAACTAGGCTGGTCAAAATTCAAGGCTTCATAGTTAACAGGTGGATATTCTTTTAGAATGCTAAATAACTTTTTGCTGTTAGGACCAATGCATATTGCTCAGATGTTTACTGGATTTTGATGAAGCCACTTGAAGTGTTTGTACAAAGTTGCTAAGGATGGTACAGAGAGCGTGTGAGAAAGCACGTTCTGGAGTTTTCCTTGACCTCGTTGGATTGAGTCTTAGTGTACAGATTTTTCTGTCTGGGAAATTTTCTGCAGAATAATTTTGCTGATGAGTGTTTGAAATAAGCTAGTTAGTGTGTGAATGTTCTGTTTGGGTGCTGAGTATCCTTTTCTTGTTAATCTCAATTTACTTTGTATAAAAATGGAAAAACACCATACCTGGTAAAACAAATGTCTGTGTATATTGATATAGGGAGAGAGGTTTATTTTAGAGTGTTTTTCCTTTAGACATGCACTAAGAACATAAGGAACAAGTGCCTAAACCAACAAGAAGGGATTGTTTATTAATACTAGACTTTATCAGTTTTATCCAAGCACTTTCAACCTTGGAATGGAAAGATATGACTTTCCATTCCTTCCTGAAGACTTCTGAGTGTTTTCAGAGTTGAGGTTGCTGAGGGCAGGAGTTTTAAAGCAGGAGAGGGTACCGGGGGAGAGATGGGGTTGGAAGGGAAGTAGAGGTTGGGAGGAGCAGCAGGAGACAGCCTTTTGAGGTGGAAACAAACTGTATAATGTAGAGCTATTGATTTGTTAATAACAAATACTATTTTTTAAATTTTTTTATCCTCTTCAGTTGCGATGCTGTTTTGCTTGTTACAAATCAACAGGCCCAGTAATTAAGAAGCTCCGAATGTAGAGTTGCCAAAGATGTGAATGAGGAGGGATATGTCTATCTGGAAATTTGTACAACCTGCTGTTAGGATATTGAAGGGTGTGAAATAGTAATATACACAGAAAGACAGGAGGGAAATCCCTCTTTATTCTCATTTTCCAACCTCTTTTATTTCCTCTGTAAAGAAACTAAATCAATGTACTATACCTACAGGAGCTAGAGAATGTGTCTTTCACTGGCACTTGCATTAAAAAGGAGATACTGGACAGCTACCTGGAGGAACTCTAAATTAGTTATCCGTGTTGAAATGTTTTATGAAGACTTCATTCAAATTTAAAATCTCTGTAGCTCTCCAATTCAGAATCTTTTTTAAATATTTCCTCTCTAAGTTAGCGCTTGGAGAGGTCCAACTTCAAAATTTTCTTTAGGAAAAAAAAAAACCCCTTTTTTTCTGAAATTCATTTGTTTTCTTGTCTTCTCTGAAGAGACTCCAGAATGTCTTGTAATGAATTGTTACAGATGCCAGAAGAATTGCAGGAGGCTAAATGAAAAGTGTTTCTAGAAGCATTATTTTGAATTCCATAGAAAATCTTTCTGGTTCTGTGGATCTAAAACATAATATAGCTGAGTAGAATAAAAGAAGAGGAAAGGGTGAAATCTGGTTGTTAGAATTCAAATGTAACTTGATTCCAAATAATTTACAGTTGATTTCCGTATATCTAAATTTTTACAATAGAAATATACAGTTCTATGACACAGAATGGATAATAGTTAGGAGGAAAGTCCACTTCTGAAAATAAATAAGCTTGAACAGCATGTTTGATATTTTTTTGCAGGCACGCGGAGTGTTCATTCTCTTCTTCATAATGTGCAAGCCAGTGGGGAATCCTGAACAACAAATTGCATCTATTTCTATAACAGAAATTATGACAGATGTGGTCACATTTCAAATCGGATTATAAAAATATGTATTACATTCTAATAATTTATTATATCTTTACTTTGATACTGTTTCTTAAATTTCACAGTAAAGTTTAAGTCCCATTAGCTTGGATATAAGTAACCTTAAATTACCTTGAAGAATGACAAACAAAAAATAAATCATAATTCATCTGTCAAGGAAGAGGAAGGGAATTGTGTGCCTAGAAGCTGCAAGTAGTTACTTGTTTTAGGATTTGTGTTTAGTTTGGAAGAAACGTTTTAAGGAAACCTTTGGATTATTCCATTATTGTGGATGCGATCAACGAGAAGAAGATTAGTACATAAGTTTGGCAGACCAAATTAAAATGATCTTCAGGAGGATAAATGGGAATCATTTAAAAGAGGGGGAAAAATCCAAAACTATCATTGGAGTAAGAAATTGGAGGTAGTTAGTTAAACTGTGCTGAGAACATGTAGCACATATGGTTTTTATTGGCTTTATGATTCTCTACAGATGAATTAATTGGTTTTGCAGAAGGAAAAAGCAAAAGGAAATGACTACAGGTGGAAGTCTAGCTTGAAACTGCTATGACAAGCATGCTAGAAAACAAAGTATACGTTTCCTGGAAAACAGAACTAGATAGACAGTGGTTTCTGGCAAGATCTGTAGGTAATGGTAGGGGAAAGAATAAATGGGCTTGCAACAAAGCCAAGGTGGATTTGAGGTAAAAAGGAAGCTGTTTTGCTTGTGGCGAGATCAGTATTGGACTCCTTTCCGTATGAGGAAGACACTAATAAATTGGATTTAGTTCAGAGAAAAACAGAGAAACCATTGAGATTGGAAGTGTTGGTTTAGAAACTTAAGGTGTGGATAAACTATACTAATAAATTTAGCAATTTGGAGAAGCTAATACAAGAGTAGGGGGTTGTGTTCAGCGTTTGAAAGGAATAAATGGGGAGGTGTGATGGAAACTAGGAGCAATGGATCAATCTTGAAATTGAATGGAAGGAAGATGTCCCAGACCTTTATTCCAAGCAGATCCAACCTCCCAAAGGTGATGGGGATACTCGAGAGTTAGGCTTGTTTTGCTTCAGGCTTCTTTTTGTCTAAGAGCTCATTTGGCTCTTCTTCCTTTCCAGAATATCATAGAAACATGTGGGATAGTCTAGAAATTTGAGGCATGATTATTTTATCTGAGCATGCCAAATTACTATTATTTTTAACTATGCCTCAATATTTTGCAGTGTGTAGAAAGCTCCTAGTTAGGGGCTATTTGGTGAGCACAAAAACATGTTTCAGGCAATTTTATATTGCTCCACAGAGCCAACACAGAGTGGATGTTACCTTGCTCAGGACCTGCCAAATAATTTTGGATTCCAAGGTATAAAATCGGTCCCCTTTCCCCTCTATGCATATTTTCTTTGTGGTAGTCTTGTTGAGTTCACTGGATTAGTGCCATCAATATTACTCTGGCCTAGATGTTACTTTGTAAAACGTACAGAAGATTGCACTAATTTAGTGATCAGTTTAATGCGGACTGGACTTGATGCTGTCTTCAGGGGCCTTTCTTCCTGAGTGATTCTGCTTCCAGGGGTTCCTAGTTAAATAAAAGGATATGATTAAAGTAGTTCCTTTTCCCTTTTGTACTTGATCAAAGGTGATGGTACAAGAAATGTCTTTGCCGGTGTTTTCTTTGCTTGTGGTCCTAGAGATTAATGGAAGCTCTGTTTTATTGCTGGGATATCCTTACTTGTACTTATGCTGGTAGATGAGACCTTCCAATTATTTGTTCCTCTTGCATGTCCATTTCTGCTGCTTCCTCTGGAAGGGATCAGGTTATTAGAGCTCCGGACTCGTTTCCTATCATTTTATTGTTGCTGCATGCTGTAATCTACGCTGTGCTCTGCTATTTGCCAACTCGGTTCCGCCACTCGTTCCGGGAAGCGGCATTTTGCAGTTATGGTGGCAGCCGACTGACTCTTGTGGTACTCTCTGGATTTTATATCAGCTTTAAAATAAGGTTGTCCTGTTGTGGGGGAGGGAATGGGGAGGGTCTTTGAGAAGAGGGCTAGCGTATTGGGAAGGAGCATCGAGAGACATAGCTTGGGTCTCAAATTTATGCCTAAAAGCAGGATTATGGAAGTCAGAGCAGGCATTCCAGTTGTGTTTTGATTTAACTGTGGTCTGGATCTTGAAGACGCATAGAAGGGCTGAGTTAACCTTTCACTGTCATTGTGGATGGGTATATGGAGGAAATTCTTGCCCATGTTTGGTGCTGATCTCTCTTGTTGCAGACATGTTCATGTAAAGCAATGTCTGGTACCAATACTGGCTAAGAACTTCCTGAAATCACAGATGAAGCTTAAAAAAAATGTTTTTTTCAAAATTTTAAAACTGCAGACCAGCTTTCAAGAGCATTTCATGTTTCCAACTACCATCCTCCTTGCGTTGTCTACCACTGATAAGAAGAACGGGATGGCTTTTAATGCAGAAAGGTTGAGATGTTGTGTGTTCAGTTTTTAACTCTCTTTCTTTCCTTCCCCACATTACAATAGGAGCATGGAAAAATTCAATAGAAGAATGGACGGCAGAAGACTGGAATGAAGATGTAAGTGTTTACCTCACAGGATAGGCAGCATTCATTACTCACTCTTTTTAAAGTCTGTGTTTTCAGAAACTCAGCGACCTAAATAATACTATGCTGTATGTATGCAATGATACTTAGGGTGTTTCTTCTCGCCATTTGTGTTTAAAACAATATGTATTTAGGTAATCTTTATTTTTTAATCAAATTTAGTTTAAAAATACTCATTCTGATGAGTGCATTAGTAATATATAATAACTTTTTGAGTTGTGTCTTTCATTAAGGACTTAGAGTTGTGTGTATATAACCATTTCAATAGATCCTCTTGATGTGCAGAAGATGAGAAAGGGAGCTAGTAGTGTGCTGAAGTTACTACTTCCTTCATTCCTTCTTGTGTTTCATTGTGATGTATTTTCTGAAGTACTAGAGCAATCTTTATTATAGCTCTTTAACGGATGAGGTGTCTTTATATCTGCAAAATATTTGGTCTATTTTATTTATTATTTAAATGTTTGTGTTTTTAAGTTGTCATTCAGTCTACTGCATCAAATCATTGAGCCTGAGCAGGTTAGGTAACAAGTCAGGTAACAAGGAAGTGTGAAAACTAACATTTAAGAAGCTTTTCAACTTTTGTAAGAACGATTTCAAGTAGGAGGTTATCTCCAAACTCATCTCTTTTGCTTTCCCCTGTAGGGTGCCAGGTCACTGTTATGCCTAGAAATGGGTAAATGTTTTGGTGTAACAAGAGAGAAAAACCTCTGTTCTTAGCTGTAAAGGAGTGTGTGTGTTTGGAGGAAATGGAATGAATTCTGAAACATTACCTGTTTCCAGTATAAGTTACAAGTGCCAGCTTCTGATGCTGCCCTCTATTTCTGGAATGCTAGGATAGGGAAATACCTCATTGCTTTCACTAGTGTGTTTGGTGCTGGTGTGCCACAGCAATTACAGGATAGGATGTATGTTGAGCAGTGCTGATTAGAGGTGGATTTATTTAGCTAGTTTTTTAATTAACAGATCTGGGTAATTTGCATATGAATTTTAAATGAGTGGCAAATGAAATCTGTAGCCTGCCGTTAATTTTTATTACTTTTGAAATGGTGGAAAAAAATCTCTGAAACCTTAAAGAAAGTGTTGATGTGCTAATGCTCAGAAAAAATGAATGAAATGGAGAGCTAAAAAAAAAAACCACACACACACACAAAAAAAAGCCCACCTCCCAAGCCCCAAAACAAAACCTAGCCTGCTTGCCTGGGGAAAAATAAAGGAAAAAATGATTCATCTGATTTAGAAATAAAACAAAACAAAAAAAACCCAGGAGTGTAGGAATGCAGTTTGTGTGACTAAGTGGAGTTGTATGGAAAACAGGTTCCCTTTGAATAAAGCTGTTCTTGATCTTTAATTAATTATGAATTAACTGTGATGACAGAATATATTCTC
This sequence comes from Eudromia elegans, assembly GCA_003342815.1. Lineage (NCBI taxonomy): Eukaryota > Metazoa > Chordata > Aves > Tinamiformes > Tinamidae > Eudromia > Eudromia elegans. Next base: position 1,526,580 of record PTEX01000193.1, read on the forward strand.
CTAAGAGAGTTGATCTTGCAGCTTTTTTTTTAAATGGCAGCATAATGTCACAAAACACTAATGGACTATGATCTGGCTTCCAGATTTCAGTGAGTCTTTCTCAGGAGGAGCCCTGTGAGTGTGGGCATTTCCACAAGGGCTGTGGGGGAACCCAGCCTTAGACCAGGTGCCATCTAGTGTGCATCAGTGATGTGCAAGTAAGGTTAAAAATCACTGCTGCATAAAATGTGTGGGAGATGCAATAAATACTGGAATGGAGAATAAAAGTAAGTTTATCATGGAGAGAAATCTGGAACTCCCGCTGGACTTGGCCAGCTCTAGTGAAGAATGTTTTGATATGGCTGAGTGTGTATTTCTTTTTTGTGAATTTCTTTTTCGTGCGAGGCCTAGTTTTAGAACAAGGGACTGGTTTTTTTTGAAAGCATCAACTGAAAGATTTCAGGGGTTTAGGGGACAGTGAAAATAAATTATAGAGGACAGTGAGCCATTGAAGCTATTGAATTGAACATAGAAGCTAAACTTCTGATGCATATTTTTAGTTAAATGTATTATTCTCCTGCCAGATGAAAGTTCCCGAGTTAATTATATGAGCAGCTGGGTGTAGTTTATTTATTTATTTGACCTTGGAAGGATTAGGTTTTTTTGCAATCTAATAGTCCTGTATTGAACAGCTATCATTGTTTTTCAGCATGTTAAATAGTGAGTAACTACTTATTGTTAAAAATAGGAGATTGTATTTTGTTAAAGGGTTATTCAGGTTTGGACAGTGAAGGACCAGATTTGTTTTGAGGTGATATAGCCTGCTTTGTGTTTTCCTATGAAATTTGTGATGAATCTCTCTCTCCCATCTAAAGAAAATAAACTTTAACTGCAGAAACTATCAGTAGAGAGAGGAAATAGAATTCATACAAATTGCTGGAAAGGGGATGAAGGCAGACATTTCCTGAACAATATGATAATTTTAGCTTTTATTTGAAACAACAGCAACACTTAACTAAAGCATACTTTCAATATTCGTAAGTGTTTCTTTTACCAGGAAGCAGTATAAAACTTGATTTTTATTTTTTTTTTAACTTCAGTGTATGATAATGAAAACAACAGTGAGATTTTGTTGTTTCTAATTTGTTGGTGTTGCTTTTTATCAGGATGCTTTAGTATACTTTTGCCTGCTCACATCCCATGTCAACTGTCTGTGGGAGATGGTAGCTAGCTGTTAAATGTGTTGTCTGTGTGCTGCTTGGAGAAGGATTTTATCCTAGGCACAAGAGCTGAAATACGTAGGTAAGCCCATGCTTAGGCGAAAGATTCAAGTGTAACGTATGGTTAGCTTAACCAGTTTTGTCAGGGGAAGATGATACTGCTGCTAAGAAACAGTAGCTCCATCTGTGTAGGTACTTTTCATCTGCTGCATGTATTATGTATTTGCCAAATACCATTAACCCAGCAGATTTGGTTGCTTGATTTGAGCTAGTGGCTGTGTTTGCCACAGTGTATGGCTTAAACTTGAGTGTAGCAGAGCTTGGTAGCTGGAGACTTTGTATGCCAGGTATTTGGAAAGGATTCCTTCCTCATACTTAGAGCATACTTTTGGGTTGTCACAAACATCCTCAGTTTCCATGATTTGCTTAGTTTTCATGGTTCATCTCTGTTTTGCCTGCTGTTGGTCTTATTCTGGGTTAAGTGGATGTGAGAAACTGCTGCAAAGAATTTAATATTTAACCACAGGACTGCAGACCAGAGGCAGCCACTCTGCCATTAGCTGACCCCCTTGAGCCGTGTAACACAGGGATCTCATCGTGCTGCTAGTGCAGCCATGAAGCTTGCTCTGAAATAACGTGTAAGGTGGGAAAGAGATGGAGCAACAGAGAGTCTTTTTTATGGCAAATAAATGTGAGCTGGTTTTCCTTTGTGTTTTAGTGTTGTAGGCATGTGGCAGTATTTACAGAGCTGGAAATGGTTGGCTGCAAGATAAAAATGTGCATTGGTAGCAGGGAACGGGAAAGAAATGGAGGGAGGAATTGTGGCAATTTTTTTTTATAAGTTTTGCATGTAGGTGGATGCTAGCAAAGTGCATGAATTATTTCCCTTGTCTCTGTTTACTGCCATTTGTGTAACAGGGCTTGAACTTTTCCTCTCGAGTACTAAGTGACTGCTCCCAGTCAGCCCTCCTGTGTCCTGCTTAAATCAGCAGTGTTCCCAATCAGCTGAATGTATTCAGGTATATGTGTGCTTTCAGTGGAGCTGCCCATAGGATGGCAGATCAAGTTAGCGTGTGTCCTTGATGCCCTTTAAGATGTGCTGCTACCAGTATATACAATTGAAAGTGCACTTTTCTTACAGGAGCTGTATTCAAGTACCACATTTTATTTTTTTATATTTTTGTAACTGTCTAAATAGGTCAGACATTCTTTGCTTCATGCAGAATTAACGCCAAAGTTAAGGATCATAACGTACAAATTTGATTGCAAGTATGGCCACTATATATCCATTTTTTATATGGTTAAATTAAACCCATAAAAATTTAAGAGCCTTTCTAATTAAAAATATTCTTGTCAGAAGAAGGCAATAATAAATGCTAGGAAGTTGCAACTGTTTAACTCATTTTTTCAGACAAGCTATTTAAAAACAGATAAGGCCTCCCTCTGCCTCGCCAGGTAAAAAGGTTTCTAATCCCTCTACAGCCAATACCTATGCAAGTTACACTCTCCTATTGTATCAGAATGGTGATATAAGCTGAAATGTGAAGCAAAGATATAGATAAAATGAATGACTAGGAATGGTGCAATGTGCTAGACTTCTGCAACAGCATTTGTCAGAGCTCCTCTGCCGAATCCTAAGCTATGTCTGCATAAACTGTACTTACATTGATAATATATTTGCTGTCACATAGTTAATTTCTATTAGTGTAATCTTCCCTTAGCTGGTTGCCCAAACTGGCATGGTTACATGTTCAATAAATTCAATTTCACAACCTATTATTTAAATAGGATGTATTTCTATGGCAAATAATTTCTTGAAGTTGGACTATTTTTCCTATCATTTTAACAGTTGTGTTGGCAGTCTTCATGACTGGTTGCGGTGGTAGTATGACATGACTTATCTGAAAGTATGTGACCAGGATGGAATTTCTGCAGACATTGCAGCGGTGAAGTGTCAGCATACATCTGATTAAAATATTCTTACTCTTTCTTTTAGCTTTCTGAAACAAAGGTCTTTACTGCTTCCTCTGTTCCAGCTGAGAATCATGTTACTCCTGGGCAAAGGTAAGCTACTCTTTCATCTTCTCCTCTATGTTTAAAAATAATTCATTTAGTGAAACAATTTTAGCTTGCATGCATTAACATACATGTTGAATAAAACACAAGAAGAGTCCTGGTCACAGTTTGCTCAAGATGATTTTAAAATTGTGAAACGTATAATGGATTGGCCAGTAGAATTCACTTGTGTGTGACATTTTTTTTTCGCTCTTGTCTTCAGTACATGCCTATATTAATAATATAGGTTACTTACATGATGCATGATGGTGGTAGAAGTTCAGCAGATTTGAGGAAAAGTGCAAAAAATACTTAGCTTCTCTATGTATGTCTCAACTAGCAGAATTTTCCTTTCTAGAAGAAACCTCTATTGCATCTTGTCATGTGGAGAGTTCTTGTAGGTAGACAAGTAAGATTCACAAAGACTTATTTATATTTAGATATGGCAGGTTCATCTAGGTACTGTTAGCACCTTCTTCAATATCAATATTGCACAATTGTCATTTTTATTGTAGCTAAACTTGGCTTTTTCTTACAGCATTGATTTGGTAACACTGCTTCAAAAGCCGGTGACTTCCACCCAGGAGACAGAAGGCAACTCGTTTGAGGCTCCCCAGCAGCAGACCTTTGGCCAAGCCCTGGTCTTTACAAATTCTCAGCATAGCACCCAGATGGCGTCAGGAACTGGCAGCTCCAGTGCTGTAAACTCCTATTCTCCTCAGAGTCTGGTAAAGCTGTCTTACAATTTCTAAATACTCCACATCTTGAAGAGTAGATATTTCAGGTCAAGTGACTCTTCCAGTAATGGCTAGTTCATGAGATGTTTCAATATTTTTGTAAAATTTTGGAATGCAGATATTGAAAGAATTGTATTGAGAATATCCTCTCAAAAATGTAAAATACATGACTTTTTCTGTTTTTGCTATGTTCTTTCATAATCTGCACCAATTACTTCATGAAGGTACTACATGAAGGACAAGTAAAACGCATCATGATTTGTAATGAAATTGTTTGTTTATAAAGTGAAATTCTATGCCAGAAAACTATGATGTGATATTTCCAAGCACATATCTGACTGTTCTTTGTGGAAAATGACTATTTCTGAGTTTTCTGGAGTGGACAAAAAAGTGGCTTTCCATCTTATTTTGAGGGTTTGAAACTGGATACTTGAATAGCTTCTCAAATAATGAGTAGAGCTGTTAGTAAATGTTAGGTTGAGAGGCCAAACCTGTTAGCCCAATGGAGCTACAACTCCGTGATCCCAGGTCCAACCAGTAGCAAGGCTGAGAATGTGTTCCCAGTAGGAACCTGCGCAAGCACATATGCAACATATATAAACCATCTGTTCCTCTATATCTCAGCCTTAGAGAGAGACACTCCCGTTGTTTCCCAGATCACTTTGCCCCTTCCTTGGGCTTGAGGTGGTCATGCACTCACTTGCATTCCCTTGCTTGCTCCAGTTGCACCCAGACGTGCTGACACTACTCCAGGCACAGTGGTAGAAGTACTCTGGAGCCTGGCCTTGCACTGAAACAACTGAATTTTTAGTCGGTTATTTATTAATAATATAGAGCTGAAAGGGTTGAACTGTTGCCAAGTAACAAATGTAGATATTGATGCTAGGGWTATGTTCAAATTATTGCATACTTACCTTTTTTTGTGTGTGTGACTGTGTTTTGCTAGTCTGCAGTTCTCTGTTCTGGCTTTGGAGAACTTGGATCCTCTAAATTGGCAAATTCTACTGGATCTCAAATCTTGGACCAGTTGAAATCTCCAGGTTTGGGTCAGTTTACCTCTCAACAAAACAATAGTAGCTCTACTACCACTACCACAACTACCACGTCATCCTGGGATCTCAAGCCCCCCATTTCTCAGTCTTCAGTCCTTAGTCAGTTTGGTAAGTGCTTTGACAGAGTTTCCTCTCTCTCTGTCCTAATCCATGGGGTTTTTTTCAGCATAGACATGAATTTGGAATGGACTTGCTATATGGCTTTTTTTTGGTAATGTACTCATAATATAATTGGATAGGACGTTTAGAGTTCCACTTCCTGATAATGATGCTATGAATATATAAAAAATAAGTTTTGGGAGTTTTAAGCTTGTCAATAGAAGCAGTGCATCTTTAGAATTTTTTGAGCTTTCATTTAATGGTGTCTTTGAATTAATATACTTAAAAAATAAATGGAAATTTAATGTGACTTTGTTTTTCAACAAATCGTAAGAGATACTAATTTTAATAATTTTTCTGTGCTGCTTCTAGCTGGGTACCATATTTTGTCTTTGTACTTTTCATTTTTTCTCTCCTAACCACTGAAACAATTGCATGAATTTGCAAAGCATTTTTCTTCATAGCATACATCACATCTCAGCACCCTTCCATCATGTACAAATCTGCACCTGCTGAGAGCGATGCTGATTATATATTTTGTCATTTCATGACTATTGATTTTTCATTTAATTGAATAAAATTAAATTAAATGGATAAAAAAAGGCATGAATGGTTTTAGGCCATGTCACTTGTGGCAGTGCTGTCACTGTGAAGAAGGATAGGTCCTGTGTTTATCTTGTATTTGTATGTGTCTGTGCACTTTTCCAGATAGATAAAGCAGCCAATTGGGTAGCAGTTATAATCTTTTGCATGCAGTAATGCTGCTAAAATGTTTATGCACATTTTAAGTTACTTTCTAATGCAACTGAATATACAAATCTCCTACACTGTGAGTGCTGTGGATCTCCTATTGTTCTTAGCCACTGCTCTGAGCCATTGCTTGACTTTAACTGTTGGAAGACTTGAAAAATCTGGAAAAAAATTTACCCATGTCTAGTAACTCTTGACTTTCAGACAGACTAGAATGGTAGATGACTTTCTGCTTGTGCTGAAAATCTCTAGTGAATCTAAATTCATAATACCTCCAAATGGCATCCCTGCACCCTTCGAAAGTAACCACAGTTCAGAGGCATGTTTAACTGTAGTGAAAATTGCAGTGTTTGACTAAAGTAAATCATGACAGCTTTTTGAGACCTGTTATGTGATAATACTACGTGACTATAAACGTTAGGTATAGGTTCTCATATTCTTCAAGTTAAATAATGCTAGCTCAAAACTTTTAACATRTGGAGAATCAGGTGTTGACTTTTATTACAATGATTGTGTTCAATGTTAAAGAGATGGTACACAGATATAGTTGTAAACTGTAAATTAAAGTATGTCACAGCTATAAACTGTACTGAGCATCCCACTCCCCTAATTCTTAACATAAAGAGAGAAGCACTGAGAACAGATTTTAATGCTTTCGTTTTGGTATTTCTTTTTCCAAATGGTGACTAGACTTTAAATCTCAGCCCGAACCATCTCCAGTTTTGAGCCAGCTGACTCAACGACAGCAGCAACAAACGCAGGGAGTCCCCGTTCCTCCCCCGGGGCTGGAGTCCTTCTCCTCCCAGGTGAAGCTCCGAGAGCCATCGCCAGTAGACACCTCAACGGCTGTTAGCAAAATGTTGCAGCTCCCCAGCATATCTCTGGAAAACCAGGCAGTGACTGCCCATCAAACCCAGCAGAAACAGATGAAACCACAAAAGCGGAGGATAACTCCGGCGTCCAAGGTGCGTAGTTCTGTGGAGCTAGTCCTCTGTAAACAGTGACTGTAAGTTACTATGGAGGAGGAGGAGAGTGTGCGGTTGTATTCCTTGTCTATGTAGGAGATAAATTCTAAACTAGGTAGTTTGCAGTCCAAAATACAGTGATGTTGTCTTTTCCAAGCACATAACTGATTACTCTGTGTGGAAAAAGACTGTTCTGAGTGATTTTGGATTGACTTAGTGGTGTCTACCAGATGAAAGTTGGATAAGGGAGGATGAACATGGATGACCCCTTCATATTACAGAATAGGATGTCTTACTCTTTCAACTCCAAATCTGATGTAAATTGGAGGGTTGGGGTGGTTAGCAGCAAAAACTGTGGTGGTTAATTGAATAAGCCTGTAGTTAAAGGAGGGGAGAGTTATTTTTGTATACCTTTAGCTAGTGTATATGAAGGAACTGTGACTTTTTTTTTTCTTTAAGATTCCTGCCTCTGCAGTGGAGATGCCTGGATCAGCTGATGTGACGGGGTTAAATGTTCAGTTTGGAGCTCTGGAATTTGGGTCTGAGCCCGCGCTCCCAGAGTTTGGATCAGCTTCAAGCAATGAGAATGCCAGCCAGGCGACCAACAATAGCTTATACTCAAAATCTGTGAAGTACGTGCAAGTTTCTGTTGTGTATTCTTATATGTCCTCTTCAAGGGTCAAATTTGTGCCAAAAGTGTCAAGGCAAAGTTACTATGTAACAGAAGAGGGAAATATGATGATTCCAAAGATTCTGTTTTCTGTGGGTGACTTCTAAAAGGAGGAATCTTGTTTCTAATGGCAATTAAAATCTCCTTGGATGAGTGAGTTGGAAGCTGGAGATGACATTCATATAAATAATCTTTTAATAAGCTGCCCTTTTTAGCATTATTTTCTCATGTTTAATTGTCCTGTTTTTCAAATATTTTTGAGGGTTATTTTTTCAGAACCCTAATTCTTAAGCTTGACATCCAGGAGAGATGAATGCTGTACATTTTATATTTATGTCAATAGATTTGCACCAGATTGCGGAATTAATATTCCAGTAGGATGAGAAAAGAGTATGCAGAAATTCTAACTTAAATACCAAAACTGCCAATGATAAATATAACCATACTAGTAACACTTACTTGTTTCTTCATTACAAATTTTCTTTCAGTTAAAAAAAAAAAGAAATCTTCTCAAAAATACTGTAAACATGAATTTGATTTTATAGTTCATATATTATTTAAGCTATATAGAAAGCAAGTGTTGTATATCCTTAGAGTACTTTTTTCTTTATATAGCTCATTTTTAGACTGTTATCATAGTATTAGAATTCTGTTGCAAGAGACTAGATTTATCTTATCACAAACCAGATTTATCTTATCACATACCATATCACTATATCTGTGGATATAGTTGTTTAAAAAAGTGAGGTTATGATATTTGATCCTCCAAAGCAAAATAACAGATTTTACATTATTAGACTTTCTAATATAAATAATGTGGATTTGAATATGTTTTACATGTTTCAGTATAGTTGTATAGGAGGTGATATTTTAATGAAGGTATTTGAAATGACATTTACCAAGATGATCAATAACTTTTACTTTTTCCAGTGATCCTTTGAATACCTCTTTGCCAATATCCAATACAGTACAGGAGTCCACCTACACAACCTCTGCCATCACCTCTTCCAGTCTGACCTGCTCGTCCCAGAGCACTAGCCCAGTAACAACAACTTCCTCCTATGACCAGAATTCTGTGCATAGCAGGATAGCKTACCAAAGCTCCATGGCTCCGTCTGAATCAGCCCCTGTTGCAGTTACGGTGAGTGAATTTCAAAAATGAGACCTTGAAACGAATTAAAATATTCATGTTATTCATGTTAGACTTGTATTACCYTGCTATATTAATACTTTTAACCAAACCAAGTTGCATCTTTCATTCCCAAGCCATTCTGTTCTCTCTTCTTACTTTTACTTATCATGTAGCCGTTTTCTTGCTGGCCTGTATTTGGTATGCAGTAGCCTCTGCTCGTATCGATCTTGACATCTTAAATTGCTGACTTTTTTTTGGTAACACTGACAGTTCTAGTTGAGTTTCTTCCTCTAAAGCTTAGCTTTTAAGAAAGGAACTACTCTCTGTATTAGTACTAGTCATGATATTTAGTCATTATATTTAGCCATATCTTGACAGTTTTTCTCTAAAGGTAACATCATTTATTAAGTTTATATGGCACCTAGCAAATGGATCCAAAACTGCTTGTTGCTCTCGCAGCATTGCTTTTCTACTGGTTAGATTTAAACACCAGTGGGAATTACTTTCATGTTTGATTTTGAAAAGTATATGAGAGATCTAATCTAGGGTGGAGAGAATCTCTCTGTTTTTCTGGAGACATTCAAAAACACCTACTTGCTTTGTATAAGGAATGTAGGTTTGTTTTAAGAGAACTTAATTTATTAAATGCTTAAGGAACTTGTGAGAATTTAAGCTTTTTTATTTTTATTTTATTTTTTACGTCTGGCCTTTGATATGTAATGGCTCAGTCACACTTGTCTTCTGTACTAGCTCGTATGTACTGGTGAGGATCAAGCATAGACTATCCACTTCTGTACTCCAGCGTTATCCAAAAAACAACTGGTGCTTCTCAAGTCTTATCTTTCAATGGAAAAAAATGGCGTTTTGGCGTCTCTGTGTAACTTGGATAGTTAAAATTGTGAGTTGCATTAGATCAAAAGCACAACCATTTCCTATATGTTAACGCAATTCTCTTCCTTGCATATCGGTGTGAACCTGAAGTTTATGTTGTATACCATACATGGGAAAGTCTCTTTCAGATGGGTGTAGTTTGGGGTTCTGTATGTTCAGGACACCTTGCACTTGAGACAAGTTTATTATGTGGTTTTGTTAAAGGTAGTAACAAGTTAATTTCCTACCTTTACTGTYTTTAAGTTTAGAGTGAACATAGAATTTTGCATGAAGCATGTTGTATGTGTGAATCAGTCTGAAAATGTAATATACCTCTGTAAGGTGACTTACTCGTTTCTCTTTTGTTTACAGAATGGGCACAGTGGTGTTCGAACACAGCCAACTCTTGACAGTAAGTTTTTACAAAGCTCCATTATACACAGGACTCTTGCTGACCTTTCCCTGCCGCTTGGTACGCGCACAAGTAGTAACAGTGATACCTGCTTGAAAGTTTTGTACAGTTCTCGCTGTTTATCTTAGACCAATTTGAGTTTATTTTGTAGCTGCAAAGAATGTACAGCTTGCTAGCTGGCTAATACTAATCTATAAAATTAGCCCCATTAAATATATGCTCAAATGTGCAATCCTGGGCAATCTTAGAAGAGCTAACTACAGTTTTCTCTCTTCCATTTTAATTCCTCTGCTCTAAATTTGATTGTGTATTGTGTATGTGCAAATATACACACACAAATACATATATGAAATTATTTACCAATGTTCCAGTTGCCATTTGAAAAGCTGTGATTAGCTTTTAGTGCTGTTGAAACCAAGCCACATCCTTTTAAAGGATATCTCCTGCGTGTGGTGCTGCTTTTGCCCTGTTGCAGCCCTGTGGGCAGCGAGGGTGATGGCCGTGCTCCCTCTGCTGGGTGGCTCCTGGCCTTGCAGTACAGGAAAAATGCTGCAAGATGGGCTCTGTGTTATTGTTTTCTTTGTTTTGGCCCACTCTTAGTGTGCTGCTATACTTGTATTGCCCCTGTCACACTCTTCCTGGAGTTAAAATAATTAAAATACAGGTTTTGTCCTGGCATTTATGTGCAGCTTTATGGAAATTTCCAGGGCAGCAGTATTAATATCTTATGGAATTCTCGCACTCCAATATTAAATCTCTCCTCTTATACATCTCCTCAGTTGTCAGAAGTTGGGCAGCATTTTTTTTTTTTTTTAAAGTTTATGAGTGGAAAGGACTTGAGTATTCAAACTTGTAAACATTGTGGGGTTTTTTCCCCTTAGTGCCTGCTTCTGTCTAGCTTATCTCTTAAAAGAAATTGTAACATATGAGATAGCTTTTCAAATGGAAAAGTTTCTTTCTTTCAAGCACAGAAATAGTAAACGAGGTGTTGAAAGTCACTACAGGACTTGCTTAACTTTTTTCCTATGAAAAATGAAGTTCCAAGAATTCCTGATATTTTTGTAGTTACTTTGTAAGAGCTTCTTTTATTTCCCTTTTTGTGCCAGTTCTCTTTTGACTTTTGTTCCTTTTCTTTATCTCAAGTCTGTAAGCAGGATCCTGCCTTCTTCCATCTATCTATTTCACATATCCAAGCTATCTTGAACCTTCCCTTTCTTATTATCATTTAAAAGTACAGACTTTTAAACTTTTCTATATGCCTTCTAATAATTTTGTATATGTTCCTTTTTAATAATATTTTTTCATCTCTCATCTTTGCTGTTTTTGTTCTTTAATATGTTCTTATATCATCTTCTCTAAAAAAAACTTCTTAAAGATCTAAATCTAAAATAAAAATCTAAAAATATCTTCTTAATATCATCTTCTCTAAAAATTAAGTCATACAAAGCATGACTGTTGTTATACTTCTATATACTAATATTTTTTTAAAATGTATTGCACTTCATGTCCAAGCATTGAGTTTCTTAATGAAGACAATAATTCGTTCCCCAAAGTAGGGGATGTCTGTTTTGACTTCAAGAAGTAATCAACTCGGCTCTGGTCTAAATATATTGAGAGCTGTAAATGACATTTATTTATTTATTTTTAAATAGATGTTGCCAGGAGGTGTGGAGTGATTCAGTTATTTAGTTGTCTGCCTCATGACGAAGCTTTCACGTTTGTCGCTTTTATTTCCTTCTGTATTCTGTACCCTCATGCCTGTTGCCAAGGCAAAGAACTCTTGATTTCTTTTTGCACAGCATCCTATCCAGCAACCTGCCTTGAGGCATTCAGGAAGAAAACTAAAACAATAATGTGAAGAGTGATTCTTAGCTCCCAAGCATGTATTTGGCTTTTGTTGAGTGTTTTAAGTTGACTGCTTTTACCGTCACAAGCATACAAGTTATTAGTTGAGCCCTCGGGTAGTGATCTCTGGCGTTGTGTGAAAGCTTGGTGCAGCATCAAGCAGGGCTTCCTGAGTTTTATTGGTGAGCAAGTGTTTCTAATTCTGTGTTCTTCAGAGGACAAAAATAGAAATTCTATAGGAACAGCAGGGGAATTACCCTGGGCAGCAGAGTGTTTCAGTGTCCTATTAAAAGAAAGTCATCCTCTGGAAAGGTGCGTGTACAGTAAATTGGTTCTGCCATGTATAGGACGAAAATACAATGTCCATGTTAAACATTTCTTACTTTTGAAGTCATGTAAAGTGAGTCAGTATTTGACAATTCTGTGGCTATTAAAGGTACTTAATGCTGTTTTTGTTGTGACCTTTTAGTTTTGAAATGAGAATGGAATTGTGGGCAGAGCTTAGTAATCAGCTAATGAGAGATGAAGTGCAGGAAGAAGACTGTAGTTTGCTATATATGTACCACTAAAAATCATAAATCTATTGTAGGTGACAAGCTTAAAGGGAAAAAAAATGATAGTTCTGTTGCCATCTGAGTTTTCTTTAATAGCCAAACTGTTTGATACTGTTACTGGTCTCAGCCATCAGGCTTTTGTAAATCAAGTGGAGAATACTTCTGTGTTCCTGAATCTAGCTTGAGATGTGGATGTACTGGAATTGATCTCTGAATATGTTTTTCTAATTTATTGCAGCTACTTCATCGGTTCCAGCGTCTAAGACAGAGCCCTCTCCCTCTCTCCCCTCCGCTGGCGCTCTGCCCAGCGTGGTGTCCACTGCTGCTTCGCTTCTGCCTTCAGCATCACAGCACTCRGCAGCGTTGCCCAGCTTGCCTCAGTCCAGTGATTTGGCCAGCAGCTCACTTTCCCAGTTAAGCAGGTACAGTAGGAGGTGGGGAGAATGGAAAGGAGCTGAATTTTGGGGAAAGGGGACATGCAAGCATAATTTTGTATGGGGACTGTCAGAGAATAGGGTCACCTAAGTCATTAACTTGAGCTAGGAGAAATATTTAAAGAGATCAGAATGTTTCTGGCTGTGAATTGCTAACCCTGGRCTTCGTCTTAATGATGTAGCAGCTGCTTCACTCACATTTTCATAGTGTGTAAAAGGGATCCTGCTTCAGTTTTATGCCAGTCAGTTTATAGATCCCCTACCTTTATTTTCTTCCTACTTTGTCCACAGTGCCTGCTGTTTATTCAATACTGTAGATTTGAAATCATTCCTTAACAGTTTACTTCCTGGCTAATTTTAAGCATTGCAGTTTCATTCATGTTTGTGTTTCTTAAAATTACAAACCTGAAATATTTCCATAAGGACAATATGTGGATTTTTCTTTTACTGAGGCATTTTCTTAGGGCATTTCCAAATAGCAGATTGTTGCTCTTGAAAGTGAGTTCAGCACAGCTCATTTCCATTATCTGTTTTTCAGGGCCTGTTATTTGTGCTCTGTCCTCAGACATGTGACATCCTGATCATACACTTGTTGGTGAAACTTTTTAACACTGACCTTTGTGCTGTATTTGGGTATTTCAAGAAATCAATTGGGTATCACAGGTTTTTCTTGGTTTCTGAGCTGGGGCATGCTTGATTCCCTTTTATACAAGTAGAATTTTTTTGTTGTTGTTGAATGGAATTGTAAATACACCATGTATTGGGTATTATCCCATTCACATTAGGAACATCAACTCTTTGCATCTTCCATTTTTTGAAAAGCACTGTATATTGGTAGAAATATTTGTTGGAGGGTTGGCGCTTTGGGACAGATGCTGGCTGACGTGAAAGGATGATGCCTGAATTTCAAGCATACCTGACCATTTTTCTGAYAACTCTTATCTGAATAGCTGCTGTAGGTCACATAATGAGTTAAGACTTCTTAGAAGAGGGATATGTTGAGTGAGGAAATGTTTTAGGACTATGTGTTGGACTAAACCATTTCTTTGGTTCCTACCTGAAGTAGTAGCAACCTGATTCCTGCAGATGTGGAATAGTTTTAAAGACTCAAAATGAAATGAATCTGTGAAACTTCCAGGACTTGCACTGGTACCTCACCTTGRGTTGACAGAAATGTGTGCTGTTAAATTAGAGATTATTGTTTAGCCTGAACCTTTAATATAAACAGCGCTATATTTTCTTATGGCTGTTTTCATGGAGAATAACAAAATGCTTGTGTTCAAGATCTCTCTTGCTTCTGATTCACATGAAGAAGGACTTGTTGAACACCAAGCTATCATTATTTTGAAGTGAACATGCAACTATATTGAGTGGTCACAGTCCAGGTGTAAGAACTGGGTGATGGTTGGTTATGTTCAGTGGTTTTTTATTCCATATTGTACTGTGAAAACTCTAATGCTGAAGGTAAGGTATTGATGTAAATATTTAAGAATCGATTTCAGTCATCACACACGAGACATTTAATGGTCTTCAGATTATAGATGAATGTTGATGCTGTTGTTACTGCCTCAGGTTTACAAGCCTGCTGAGCCTAGGGGAAAGGTGGTGTTAGTTCCAGATATGTTTCTGAAAACTGTGTTGTCTGAGGATGTGTTTCAGCAGTAGATTCTTCATTTTGGCATTTTACAATGTATATATAAAAGTGAACTKGTTGTTCTGATTGATTTTTTTAAATGAGGAAATGACCTTTGGGAGCTGTGACAATATAAACTGGACTTGATAAAATTGTGGGATTCTGTATTAGTCCAATTTTCCTGCTTCCACAGATTATATTTATCTGATGGGATTTTCTTAATAATTTTTTGGTGTATTAGGGCAGGCTTATGGGGTAGATACCCTATAGTGCAAATTCTTTGGACGAATATTATGCAGATTAAAATTATGAGAAACAACACAGTGAGTGAAACTAGAGCACTGCCTCTCCTACTACTTGTCTTCAGTGGCAGCCAATAATAATTGCTCAGGGAAAGAATGAGAAGCCATGTGGTTTGGGATTTTCAATCTCCTGGAGTCATTGCTGTATGTTTTCTGAATAGACTCTTGATTTTTTTAAAAAAATGGAACGAACTGATAAATAGGAGAGTAGTGTTAGGTTTTTGTGACAGTGTTTCTTGCAACGTTGTCAGAAGTTAGCATGTTAAGAGGCTCCTTGGACTATTCATTTCATGTTGTAATTAATGGTTGACTGTGTATTCTATTTTGTTTCCACTAAACAATAGGTAGGGAAGTAATTGGTTAAAGGAAAGAATGTGCATATACTTTATAAGTATGCTTAAAATATAAGCTGGATCTAGGATAAATTAATTGTACTAATCCTTTACAATTTCTTTTTAGCTCCCTTTCCAATCATCAGAGCAGCCTCTCCCCTGCCTCAGTGTTGTCTTCGAGCACATCACATGCAGTAAGTCCTGTTTGCATTTCAACAGATGTTTAGCATGCAGTCATTTTATCTGATGGTTAAGACTTTCTCTTAAAGTTCACTGTKTCCCAGTACATCAAGAACTTAGAACTTTGTCTCAAGGGAGAGGGAACGCTGCCAGCCATCTAGTGGCAAAAATGTTCTTTGCTGTTTGTGATTTGGGCTCAGTTGTGAATAACTGCTACAGACACTTACCTCTTACACAACTGCAGTAGAAATTTCCATTCCAAGCAGGAGGAGGGGGAGTAAAGACTTTTTCTGTAGCAAACCTATTAAAAATAATCTTTAAAAGTGTCTCTGTGAAACTGATCTAAAACAGGCGATGTTGGAAGATTTCACTGAAGATGATAGCTGCCAAATTATGGGTGTTAGCATGATACGTGTAACGATAAATGCTTCAACAGATGATATGAGAATTTACCATGTGCTGTCACTGTCACCGGTTTAATACGTTTGAGATGAGACAAATGGTATTGAATAGTGTGCTGTAGGTGAGGTGGCACAAATTTGAGTGACGTGCACGTCTTGGTGGTTTTGTGATGRGATGCCTCTGTACAAATCCAGCTGGAGCACACAGCTGAGTTACTGTGAGCCTGGCTTTTCTTGGTATCTGTATTTCAGCTTGTAATGCTCTGTCCCTACTGTGTATGTATCTTGAAAATTCACTTATCGAAATGTTCTTTACTGTGGTCAGAGTTACTTTGGCTCCTGTGTATTGATGATACTGTTCTGCAAGTGTGATCAGCCTACAGTTAAGGCACTAAGTTGTGTTAGATTGAATCCAGACACTTTATACTCACGAATTCCTGTTATAACTTCTGTGTTTTGGTTTATTGTATTGGTCCTGTTATAGGGCATTTCAGTTTTAATCTTTTAGTTTGATTAGCAAACATCTTGAAGAAATCTTCATAGCAGTGTCCTACGTTAAAACAAATACTATCTTTTGGAAGAACCTAAGAGTTTATATAAAATTACAAGGAGGAACTTAAAGGAGTATGTGATCAAAGGGAAAGAAGTAATGTAACAGGGAGACATTTGAGTTACTGTGATACTATGATGGCTGTAACTGAGTTTAACGCTCAGTAACAGTTTTCTTTGAAAGCTTAGGAGAAAAAATTGTAAGCATGCAACTTAGCTGCTTGCCCTGTGTTCAGATAATGCATATAATATTGCACGTTCTCTTGTATGTGCTGCTGTTTTTAAAGTTTTCCTTTCTCCCCAGCATCTTCCACTGTGATTTATTTGCTGTATGATCCTCATTCTTTTTGTCTCCTTTCTAGCACACTAGTGTTGAGAACACCACTTCGCTCCAGCCCTCAACAACCTTTTCAACTGCTTCAACCTCAGCCACTAGCACCACCTCTTCGGTTGTCAGCATGGCCAGCAGTATGAACACTACAAACAGCCTTGGCCTGAGTGTTACCAGTGTGTCTATACCAGCTGCTACTACGCGGGCAGCTCCCTTAGTGTCTTCAGGTTCGCAATATTAACAGAWCACGTGGATAGAGGACTTCAGTCTGCAGGGCTGTCAGTTGAGCATCTCACCAGCAATAACTACGCTGAGAAATCCAGTCTTGACTAGCATTTTCAGCATGCTTTTTTTTTTTTTTTTTTGCTGGCTTATAAAAATAAAGTTGCCTGCCTTTGTGCATTTAAAATATTTGTTAGGGTCTTATGTAGTATTTATATAGCACATTCCATCTCCAGAGAGCTTTATAATTAGACTTCAGAGCCACTCTGACTTAGTAAGCTTTGGACTGGYAAATTTGTCCAATTTTTATTCTGGGTTGTGATCGGCTCCTGTTGTGAGATCACTTTTGCTTTAATATCAGTCTTCTCTGTGACTTGAATTCAATTGGCAGTATCAAAATTCACTGCAGTATCCTCATTATCGTACATCACATCCGTACTGACAAACTTACAGAAGGGAAAAACGTGTCTGATGTCTGGGTCGTGCCCTAGCAAATGCCACTTTTGAAAAAGATATCCACAGAGAAGGAGGGTGGTGAAACCGCTTTGTACTGAAGTGGGAACCTTGCTAAATTGCCCTGTTGTTTCTCTAATCAACATAGACCACTAAAGAAAATCCTGTGGGGGAAAGTAAAGATTTAAAAATTAAAAATAAACCTAAGGGTTTCCTYTTTTTCCCTTCCCACATTTTGTCACTGAAGCATCTGATGACTGGCAAGACAAAGCACATTTTTACCCTTCTGCTTCCTACCACTACTTCATGGATGCAATTGAAACTGCCTCAGTCTTCTTTCTTTGCTTTTCTCGGCTGCAATAGGTCACCTATAGAAAGTATGCTGAAAACATTTAGTGCTTCCTGTTGATGGGGACAAGTGAGGAATGTGTGGATGGAGCAAAAGCTAGAGGAGATAATTTGCTGTCTTAGATTGAGAGCAATACCTAAATTTTACTTTCAAGAGATGACCAAGGAAAGGAAAAGTTCCTGTAATTCTTGTAATCCTCTCAGATGCAATTAATGACAAAATCAAGCTGTTCTCTGATGRGACTGTTTTCAATCTGATGTAACTTGTGCTTTCCCTTGAGATTTGGTTAAACTTCTCAGGATGCTTTAAGCATTTTCATGAACTAGCATTAGCATCTTCTATGTGGCTGTGCTCTTTAGAAGCTGTAATAATACAGCTGTCAGAGTTCATGAGCTCTGTCTCAAGACTGAAGCCTTTTTTGCTTACTCTTTTTTTTTTTTTCTTTTTCCCTCCTCTTCCCTTAAAGGCTTTTTAAAGTCTCTGTGTTTTGGTTCTACAGGCAAAGCTCCCCCAAACCTGCCCCAAGGTGTACCACCCTTGTTGCATAACCAGTATATTGTGGGACCTGGAGGACTTCTGCCTGCCTACCCAGTAAGCAATTTAATTGTACMTGTCCTTAATCACTTAACCCTTGTTACAAGGAGGCCCTCCAGACCTGCTACTGTGTATGCCAAGGCATTTGTGTTGGCACATTTTGCATCTGGAATCCTTGTTCCAGCTGTTGAAGAGTGTACAAAATTTATCAGTGGGAATTTACTGTTGATAGCAAATTTCAAAACAGGCTTGATTTGGCTGTTGTTGAAACTGAATGTGTGCTTTGATGTGATTTTCAGTGTAATTGTATTTTTGACCTTTTAGTCAGTTTTGGTTGGTTGTGTGAGGTTTTTTTTTTATTTTACTGGAATAGATTGGTCGCGGTTGCACTTGAAATGTGCTCTGCRATCTTGTCTGTGTACTTTGAAACACGTAACTTATTGAACCTGAYCAGATATCAAGATACTTTTATTTTCCGGTTTTCTGAATCAGAAGCTTTATTCTAATGTTTTTCTTCATATATCACACTAAATGTGAGGGGTAACTATGGRCATCTCTGTGACCTTCTCACTAAATCCTATATGATCCTATAATTGGAAGYGGTGATTGCATTACAGAGTGCTACTACATTTACTGCCAGATTTGAATGCCCTGTTAGTAAATGATGTATCAGTGAAAACAGTATTGAGGACTGGAAAGTTAAATGCTATTCAGAGGTTTGCTGTCATGAAAAACAATGCTAGAGTGACAAGCCATTTTAAACTGTACTACCCTTAAAGTATTCACTGCACCTTGATAGCACAGTACAGCTTTGCACCTCCAAAAGGGGCTGTGTTTAGATCAAGCTCAGTTTAAAGCCCCGGAATAGCTAGAGAAAGGTGTTATAATGATGTTGTATTTTTATCTGTCTTTAAGCAGATTTATGGTTATGATGATCTGCAGATGCTTCAGTCGAGGCTGCCAATGGTAAGTAAATGGCTTGGCTTTCTCACTTTAAACACGATACCTTCAGAGTTGGCCTTCTGTGCAATATAAATATGATGGTGATTGCATATTCTGTTTGGTTGAATTTTTACAAACGAGATTCTCTAGGTGCTGTAAATTTTAGAAGAATGGTTTCTTGCATTTGCCCACCCTGCAAATTCTTTTAGCAGAAGTAAAAGTGTACTTTCTGATCTTCAGTGGATATTTTTTTTTTCTGGATTGCCTCAGCAATATGAAATCTTTTCAAACATCTTGGAAATCTAAGTATGGGCTCTTTCSTCAAGCAAGGAATAGGGTTGAACAGCAAAGCATAGTATGCAAATTGGCAGTCAGTAAGTACATCTGATAGGTTTGGGGTACTACCTTTTCCATATCYATGTCAAAAAAAAAGAAAAAAAAAACCATGAGCAGGTGAGCTTACCGAAGGGGAGTATACTAGTCTGTCTTCCTTGCCTGAACAATTTAGCAGTGCTCCTTAACTCTTCCCTCTGAGACACTGTAGGGGAAAGGCATATGAGTGAAATACTAAATCAGTCAGTTGGGGTCTCTGCGTCATGCTGGAATATACAATTATATATGAAAGCTTCTGAATTCAGCTGCGATATGCACCGAGTGAAAATTGTTAATTTAAATTGATYGGAATAATTCTGTGGACTAAAAATCAAAGGAAGAACAGGCAAAAATAATGATGCAGCTAGGGTTGAAACTCTTCGAGTTAAAAATGGTTTAACTAAGGCGAAAGTTTCAATTTGAAGGAAAAATTGAAATGAAGAAWGTGGTTGACATGTGATAGTGAATTAATATAAACCAAAGTATTTTTTTTAGTAGTACAAAATAAAAATATTTATTCAGTTTGCATTTTTTTTTAAAAAACAATGTTTTAATAGTAGGCATAATTCAGGACCTGAGAATAGAGAAAGCAGCAGAAGAAAATAACAGGACAAAAAGTTATATCCAGAAGAAATAAAAACTGAAATGAAAAATGGAAGCATTAGGTAATGAAATAAAGCTGAAATCTTTCATACAATGAAGAAAAACAAAACTGGGAAAGAGATAGTAATGTTTGGCTTCAGAAGAAGCTTCATGGTTTTATTACGAGATAAAAAGGRAAAACTGGCCATGCTTTTACTGGGAAGTGTTCTATGTATTGGTTGATCTCACTATCATATTTCTGGATGGCAGTGACTTGCAAATAAGTGATAAGGAACGTAACTGAAAATTTCTTGGGAATTTTTTTTTTCTTAGCAAAAGTTCTGAGACCCGAAAAAGTCGGACCCAGAGAGAGGAGATAACTCCATGTCGAAATAAAAGACCTGGCTAAATGAAGACATAGCAACTTAATATTGGTTCCACCAGATAATGGATGGGTGAAAAAAAAATTAACAGAGTTCCTTAAAGTTATTAAAAACAATTAGGAGATTACATGATGAATTAGGGAAATGAGAATATTTGTGTTCAAATGGAACCTCCCMTTTCCCATAGGTGCCTAAGACTTAAACTTAAGTCTTAGGACAAAGTGTTTYCCTTGATGATCTTAAGATAGGAGACAGGAAAAACAAGAAAACGGGAAAAATAAAGGATGTACCGAGGTTAAGATTAAACAAAATAAAAACTTAAAATGATAAAAGTTTTAATGGACTAGTATTGAAAAAAATATTAGGAGTAGATCTGCATCAGATGTTGTCTCCCACAAAACAGAAAAGTGATCATAAATTTGCTCATAGGTATATGAAACATGTCAGGAAGACTTTGTTAAAGACAAGAGGATAAGCTGTACTTGAGCCATGGGGAAGTGCTGCCTCTTTAGGAAGTGTAGATGAAGAAGGTGAAGCATGCGAGCAAAGACGGTGTGCACAGTGTCTGTGTGCAGCTGGGGCAGAGATGGGAGAGCTGTGGGCCTTTCCGGGCTGCAGCCAGGGTGGATGGGTGAAAGGTGCCGCCTTTCTCGGGGAAGAACTTAGAAGGCAGGGAGACCTCTGGCTTGGGGCATCTGGTTGGAGGTGTTAGTACCCAGCAGCAGGATTGTGATCCAGTACCTGCTCCCCACTCTTGTGGGGAGTTATTAGAAAGGTTGGCGGCAAGGAGATGTTTGTAGATTTTGCCTGTTATTTGCAGTAAAAAGGGTCAGTTAAGGAGGTGAGGTGGGGACCTTGATGCTGTTAGTTTTATATCTCATTGAGAGGGAAGCAACTTAGAGAAATACAGCAACAATGCAAAAGAGAAGCCAGTTCATGGGACAACATACATCCAAAGAAATTTGTTAAGGCTTAGGCAAGATTTCTTGGACCAGGAAGAGGATATAATCATGACTTTGTCAACATGTGCAGTTTCTCTGGTCTTGAGTTGCCGAGAAGAGTAGACTTAGCTGTGCTGCAGTATCTATGAGGAACTGTCAGTGAGTCTACAGTTTCGTAGGAAGGAAGCACTCCTGATGGCACAGTGGAGCTGCCTATGGTGTCCAGTGCGGTTTTATCAAGTGAAAAAAGGCTACGAGTGAAAGAGTTACCTGTGACTCTTGAGATAGGCTCTGTGTTTTAATAAGGTCACTTTTTTATGATGATGACACCGAAGTAGAAACAGGAGATAGATGCAGGTGACTGTGAAAATAAAAATAAAATGAACAAACAAAAAGTCTTTCAAAACAGGTAAGTGCTGACTAGGAGGAGAGAATATAAGTCAGTTGTTGTGATCTGCTTATTTAGTTTCTCCGAATACACTACAGTGAAAAAGATGAGATCTGTGTGTACAAATAAAAAGCTGCACACCTTACATGTATGAATTAGGTATCTCCTGAACTCCAATAAAGGCAAGACACGTATCTTTAGTGGGGGATGGATTATGGTGCTGTGGTTGGAGAAGGGCAGGTGGTGGGTCGTGCACTTGGGTGCCAATGCTGCCCTGCAAGAGTGCAGGCTTGTGGCAGAGGATCTGGAGAGCTGCGCGGCAGAAAAGGCTGTGTGGGTGTGTTGTGAAGAGGCGTCCGAGGGTGAGCGGGCGGTGTGCCCCGATGGCCAAGCAGGCCAGTGTCCTGCTGTCTTGTGTGAGGCAGAGTGTAGTGAGCAGGGCTAGGGAAGTGATTGTCTGTCCTGGGTGCTGGTGAGCGCGCAGCTCGCAGAGCGTGTTGAGTTTTAGGCGCGTGGCTGCGCGGAAGCCATGGAGGTGTTGGAGCGTGTGCGGAGAAGGGCAACGAAGGTGTTGAAGGGTCTGGAACGCGGAGCTTTTGAGGAGCGTCTGAGGGAG